>CM077147.1:148728030-149125065 GCA_039583875.1 Platanthera guangdongensis | reverse complement strand
TACCGCCTGAAGCCCGGCGGACAGGTTATTGAAGCTGGGAAAGTTGAAACAGAACTGACAAGCGCAGAGCGGACCTCCTGCTGAGTCCGCAGAGACCGCACACTTCCAAGCACTGACCGAAGTCACAGCCAAACTCCTGGCTCCTTGAAGTTATCCGCGCCGACCTGCACACAGCAAACCGTCAGCCTGAACAATCCGCGCGGACTGGAAACACAGACCGCAGCACTCGCCCAACCCAATTTTACTGTTCACTCACGTAACTTAGGTTACTGTAGATGTGCCAGGGGGGTCCTATTTATAGGCCAGGTGAGGAGTGTGGTCACCGCCCATGAGGATAGCGACACCGCCCCAGCCCGCGCGAATACAACCCGATCGTCCGCTCAGTCCGCGAGAGGACTTGGCCAGTCACACAAGGGAAACCGCCAGGAGCAAGGCAACCAATGACGAACCCTCTCCAGTCCGCCCAAGCTAAGCGGACAAGGCACCAGCACGCAAAGCTCCAACTGCTTCAGGACAGCACCCTCTTCAATGGCAGTCCGCACCAACCCGAGGCAGTCCGAAAGACTCACACCCCAATCCGCCACAAGTCCACGACCAAGGCAAACAGCAGCAGTCCGCCCGGTCACAGCGGACTTGGCGGCCGGATACGGCGGACACCATGAACTTGACACCAAGTGTGACCAAGTCCAAAACCATCAAGGGCCAGTGCGAGCATGACGGATACAATGTCCCGTCCGCCAAACACCCAAGCACAGACCGCAACCAGTCCGCGAGCTCCTCGCACTTGTCCAACGCAGCAGCACCAAGCCGGACTCAAACATCAGTCCGCCAACCGGTCTCCACAGCAAGACCTGCTGTAACACTGAGCTTGACAAGGCCTCAGCCAAGCTCAAGGCCCAGTCCGCAACAGCCCCAACCGCGGACACACCAGTCCGCAAGGCTTCATTGCGAACTCGAACCAAACCGCCAACAGCGCAAGCTTGCACCCGCGGCCACTGAGCAAAGCATCAATCCGCAAGCCTCTCTATCCGCAGATACCAGGCCGCACCAAACCGCGGACTCCATGCAACAACCCGCTCAGAACACAGCCGGCTTCCACCAGACTTCTCACCAAGCCGCAACCTCAGTCCGCCCAGTCCGCCCAGTCCGCCAAAGCTGTCCGCACAGGCGCGCGCGGCCTGTCCCATCACCCACTTCCACTTCACAAATTTCAACACTCCCCCTTGAAGTGAGAAGTGGTGACCAAGCCCAGCAAGCTGCGCAAGCGTTCAAAGGGCCCCTTCGACAGCGGCTTCGTGAAGATGTCAGCAAGATTATCTTCACTCCGAACATGCCCGACCAACAGAGACCCCTCCAACACCTTCTCCCTGATGAAGTGGTGATCAATCTCTATATGCTTGGCCTGGCGTGACACACTGGATTGTTTACCAGTTTGAGAGCACTCTCATTGTCACCCCGGAGTAAAGTAGGCCCTTGCACTTCTTCATGAACATCCTCTATGAGTCTCCTCAACCAAACGGCTTCCCGAGCAGCACAGGCCGAAGCCTGATACTCCGCCTCCGTGGTTTGAAACCGACACCGAGTCCTGCTTCTTGCTACACCACGAGATGCTAGCTGAACCGCAAGTGAACACATAACTTGAAGTAGCTCGATCATCCGAATCACCGCCATAGTCAGCATCCGTGTACCGAGCAACGCAAACTCCGCATCCCTTCCATAGAGGAGTCCCATCTCAGAAGTCACTTTGACATACTTCAGAATTCCCTTCGCCGTCACTAGATAGATTGCTTGGTTCAGCCATATACCGACTTACTCGGCAACAGCATAAGCTATATCCGGCCTTGTAATCGTCAGATATATCAAGCTCCCAACAAGAGCCCTGAACACCAAGGGATCATTAAGCACCCTTCCCTCATCTCGTCGAAGCTTCAGCCAGATTCCAGTGGAGTAGAGCACTTCTTCCCTTCGCCCATGCCAAACCGCTTCACAATACGATCAGCATACCCTTTCTGGCTAATGAGAGTCCCGCACTCCTTCCTCTCCACTTCCAGACCAAGAAAGTGATGCAACTCTCCCAAGTCTTCATCTCGAAGCGATAGCAAGCTCTCCCCTGAGCCTTGCTACTTCCTCCTCCGAGTTCCCTGTGATGATCATATCATCCACATACAGCAGGACCAAGACTCTTAGCTCTCCCTTCTTCTTGACGAACAAGCTTGAATCCGAGTTAGAAGCAGGTATCCACAGAACTGCAGGTACTCTGCAATCTTCCATACCACGCTCTAGGAGCTTGCTTCAACCCATAGAGAGCCTTCCTGAGTTTGCAGACATAGTCCGGATGCTTCTCAGAGACGAAAACAAGCGGCTGATCCATGAAGATGTCCTTGTCAATCTCTCCGTAAAGAAAGGCATTCTTCACATCGAGTTGCCACAACCTCCATCCCTTGCTAGCAGCCAAGGCGATCACCACTCTTACAGACGTCATCTTCGCAACTGGACTGAATGTCTCCTCATAGTCTTCTCCATACTGCTGTGAGAATCCTCTAGCGACCAGGCGAGCCTTGAACCGATCAATGCTCCCATCAGCCTTCTTCTTCAACTTATATACCCACTTGCAAGTAACCGGAGTAATGCCATCAACCTTGGGCACAAGGTCCCAGGTTTCATTCTTCTTCAGAGCATCAATCTCTTCCTTCATGGCACCATCCCACTCCTTCACTCCAGTGGCCTCGTTGAAGTTTGCAGGCTCTCGCTCATCCAGAGGACCTGCAAAGAAGCAGGAGACAAAGCTCACTGCATTCCCATCACAGTACCGAGCCGGTGGCTTAACCACCCTCTTCGATCTCCGAAGACACGGCTCCTTGCTCACGGCTTCCGTTGCTTCTTCAGGCTCCACTCCTACCTGGGGCAAGCATTGAGCAGTGCTCCCCCTGCTTCCTGAGCCAGAAGGCTCAGCCTCGGAGTTCGAAGCAACAGGAGCTGCTGGTGAAACAGCAAGCTCCTCTTCCAAGCCTTCAGCAGCCTCCACCGGTGCTTCCTCAACCTTGCTACTTCCGGTAGGCTCCACCGAGCCACCTCCATATGACGTCATCTCGTCAAAGACAACGTCTCTTGACACCACGAACTTCTTCATCACAGGGTCCATGCACTTCCATCCCTTCTTCCGCTCATCATAGCCAACAAAGACAAGTTTCCTTGCCTTTGCATCCAGCTTTGTCCGTGAAGCATCCGGGACATGCACGTAGCAAGTTGAACCGAACACCCGAAGGTGTCCAACACTCGGCTTCTCCTTCAGCAACAGCTCAATAGGAGTCTTCATGTTGATAGGGCTGAGTGGCATCCGGTTGATAACATATGCAGCACAAGACATTCCCTCCGCCCAAAAGGACCTCGGGATATCTTTCGCATGCAGCCAGCATTTGCAGGTTTCCGTCAAATGACGGATCTTCCGCTCCGCTACCCATTTTGTTGTGGAGTGTGAGCACATGTAAGCTCCGTTGGATCCCGTGCTTCCTGCAGAAGTTAGAAAACTCGGAGGAGACAAACCCCCCCGTTATCAGTTCTAAACTTCTTAATCTGCAAGCCAAGCCGGCCTTCTACCAACTCCTTGAACTCCACGAACAAATGAAAGGCTTCCGACTCTCCTTTAAGAAGTACACCCAAGTATACCTTGAGTAGTCATCAACCAAGACAAGCATGTATTTGCTTCCACCAAGGCTGGCAGTAACAGTCGGTCCCATCAGGTCGCCATGAATACACTCCAATGGTTTCTTGCTCCTTGTTTGAGATTTATCAAACGGAAGGCGATGTGCCTTACCGTATTGACAGCCCGCACAAACATGCCCATCACCAAAGGAGGACAACATCGGCAACCCCTTCACCAGACTTCTACTCGCCATTGCCTTTAGCTTGTCCATGCCAACATGCCCCAGCCTCTCATGCCAGATAGCCGCACTATCATTGGCTCTCATCTTATCAACATAGGCACTGGTGGAAAGAACAAATAAGTTCTTCACCCTCCTCCCAACATGAGCAACATCAGCCTTTACCGCTGATACGTTGCGAAGGAACCTCACGTCTGTTGGCCCAAACAGAACGTGATACCCAGCGTCCACCGCGTTGGTCACCGAGAAGAGGTTCTTCTTCATGCCCGGCACGTGATACACACTCCTTAACGTGAGTGGCCCCTGATCACTACCCAAAGACACGACCCCCTCCTTCTCTACTGCATAAACAGTATTATCAGCAGTGATAATAGCTTCATTACCTGAGTAAGCCTGCATGGAGGTGAACTTCGACTTGTCTCCGGTGAGGTGATGACCACACCGGAGTCGACGATCCACTCGCTGTTGAAGTCCTCAGCAGATAAGGCCCGGACACAAGTGCCCGTCATGAAAGCTCCTCCCCATTCTGCTTCTTCACTTCGCGAGCAAGCTTCCTCCTTTCCCGCAGCATGCCCAGGCTGCAGTTTGACCTTGCAGTCCCGCTTGAAGTGCCCTCGCTGATGACAACGGTAGCACTTCAGATTCTTCTTCCAGTCCTTAGGAGCATTGCTCCTCTCCGGCGGATATGAAGTTGAAGTCTCCTTCTCAACAGCGGCCTGCACCTTCTTCTTCTTCTTCCCTTCCCATCCCTTCTTCTTGCCTGAGAAGAGAGCCTCGCTGCCTTCCTGATTTAGATTCACTCCAGCCATCTGCCTTGCTAAGCTCTCCTGCGAGGCAAGCAGATTCTCCAGCTCCAGCAACGACGGCTGAGTAGCCCACCCTTGAACAGATGTAACAAAGGCCACATACTCCTTCCGCAAGCCGCGGAAAATGTGCTCTTCATCTTTGCCTCAGAGATAGGCTCATCAGGATCCAGTGCCGACAGCTCAGCACACAAGCTCTTCATCTTTAAGAAGTACCTGGAGATGGAAAGGTCTCCCTGAGTTGACCTGGCCAACTCATTCTCCAGGAACTGAAGCCGCGCCACATTCTTCCTATTGAACAACTCATCAATGGTTGTCCAAATATCAGCAGCCGACTCACATCCAATGATGTGATCAAACAGTTCCGGAGAGACAGCTCTCTTCAGAACGAACTCTGCCTTAGCATTAGTTCTTCTCCAGAGCCTCACCTGTTCAGCAGTACCGAAAGCAGCAGTAACTTCCTGTCTGTCGTCTCCACCGACAACTTCCCACAGCTCCTCGCCCAGAAGATAACTCTTCATGCACGACTTCCACTTTTTATAGTTAGTCGGCGTTAAGAGTTCAATGCCCAGACCTCTTGCTAAGCTTCCTTCCATTGCAACCACCTGTTGGTACCCTTCAGCAGCTCCGAGCAACAACACAGGTTGATCACCACTCAATCACTGAGTCACAACACTGGCTGACTTCCGCTCACGCAACTGAACCAACAACCTCAGAACCTGGCTCTGATACCATGTTAAATTTTCTCAACGTGGTCAGCAAGATAGCCCAAACACCAAATTAATATCTTCGGAACTACCCAGTTCGCACGCTGAACCTGCGGAAAGCCCAAGGACTAGAGGTTGCACCCAACAAAACAATGGAAGCACAAGAAGATCTTATTATGCATTCACTTCTTTACAATCCGAGGCATACATAGCGAGACATGATTTCGCTAGTATTACAGCTGTAAACAGAAAGAACCAAAAAAACAAGCCGGGCGGACAGCACTCCAGTCCGCCGAGACCGCGAGGTCGCCGAGACCGCCGAGACCGCTGAGCTCGACCAAGCTATGCTGCAATCCGCCGAATACCACGGAGTCCGCCGAGACCGCGAGGCCGCGCGGACAGACCGTTATTCGCCTCCTGCTGAACCCGAACTGAGGAACTCCCCTACCCGCCTGAAGCCGGGGGACAGGTTATTGAAGCTGGGAAAGTTGAAACAGAACTGACAAGCCGCAGAGCGACCTCCTGCTGAGTCCGCAGAGACCGCACACTTCCAAGTACTGACCGAAGTCACAGCCAAACTCCTGGCTCCTTGAAGTTATCCGCGCGACCTGCACACAGCAAACCGTCAGCCTGAAACAATCCGCGCGGACTGGAAAACACAGACCGCAGCACTCGCCCAACCCAATTTACTGTTCACTCACGTTACTTAGGTTACTGTAGATGTGCCAGGGGGGTCCTATTTATAGGCCAGGTGAGGAGTGTGGTCACCGCCCATGAGATAGCGACACCGCCCCAGCCCGCGCGAATACAACCGACCGTCCGCTCAGTCCGCGAGGACTTGGCCAGTCACCAAGGGAAACCGCCAGGAGCAAGGCAACCAATGACGAACCCTCTCCAGTCCGCCCAAGCTAAGCGGACAAGGCACCAGCCCGCAAAGCTCCAACTGCTTCAGGACAGCACCCTCTTCAATGGCAGTCCGCACCAACCCGAGGCAGTCCGCAAGACTCACACCCAATCCGCCACAAGTCCACGACCAAAGGCAAACAACAACAGTCCGCCCGGTCACAGCGGACTTGGCGGATACGGCGGACACCATGAACTTGACACCAAGTGTGACCAAGTCCAAAACCATCAAGGGCCAGTGCGAGCATGACGGACACAACGTCCCGTCCGCCAAACACCCAAGCACAGACCGCAACCAGTCCGCGAGCTCCTCGCACTTGTCCAACGCAGCAGCACCAAGCCGGACTCCAAACATCAGTCCGCCAAACCGGTCTCCACAGCAAGACCTGCTGTAACACCTGAGCTTGACAAGGCCTCAGCCAAGCTCAAGGCCCAGTCCGCAACAGCCCCAACCGCGGACACACCAGTCCGCAAGACTTCCTGCGAACTCGAACCAACCCGCCAACAGCGCAAGCTTGCACCCGCGGCCACTGAGCAAAGCATCAATCCGCAAGCCTCTCTATCCGCAGATACCAGGCCGCACCAAACCGCGGACTCCATGCAACAACCGCTCAGAACACAGCCGGCTTCCACCAGACTTCTCACCAGGCCGCAACCTCAGTCCGCCCAGTCCGCCCAGTCCGCCAAAGCTGTCCGCACAGGCCGCGCGGCCTGTCCCGTCACCCACTTCCACTTCACAAATTCAACAGTGATAGTTGATGATCATTCTCGGTTTACATGGGTGTTCTTTTTGAAACGAAAGTCAGATACGTTTGACATCTTCACTAATTTTGTCAAGCAGGTTCAGAACGAATTTAACTGCTCCGTTGTCAAAATCAGAAGTGACCATGGAACAGAATTCGAATCTGGTGCAATGACAGAATTTTGTGAAGAACAAGGTATCTTTCATGAGTTTTCCTCCCCGCGCACTCCTCAGCAAAATGGAGTTGCGGAGAGAAGAAATAGAACTCTCATTGAAGCATGCACGACAATGTTGAAAGATGCTTCTCTCCCGGAATACTTCTGGGCAGAGGGTGTCAATACGGCATGTCATGTACAAAACCGAGCATTGATCAACAAGCATCATCGTAAGACGCCCTACGAGCTACTGAAAGGCAGGAAACCAACCATGTCCTACTTAAGGATTTTTGGTTGCCGATGCTATGTACTGAATAATGGGAAGTACCCGCGTACTAAGTTCGGTGAAAAATGCTTCGAAGGCATATTCATGGGCTACAGTGCCCACAGTCGGGCATATAGGGTCTTCAATAAGAAAACCCTAGTGGTAGAAGAATCAATAAATGTTGTATTTGATGAAGGAAGTTTGCTTAACAGCAACTCTTCCAGTAGTATTCTTGAAGATGCAGGTGCACGACTGGAACAGCTGAGTCTGGATGAGACTGCTAAAGTTGACGCTCCTAAGTACGTCAAAGTCTCCACCTCCACGTCATCTGAAAGTGTTGAAGATCAAGATAGAACAAATCTCTTAGAGGAAAGAGAAGCCCAAGAAGTAGTTGAAGCTCCTGACGCCCGACTACTAGAGCTCCGGCACGTGAGGGATCATCCTAGAGATCAGATCATCGGGGATCCTCGTGTCGGGGTCAGAACTCGAAGAGGTACAATTAACGAGGTATTGCATCTTAGCTTCCTGTCACAGGTTGAACCAAAGAAGTTCGACGAGGCGAACAAGGATGTGGCATGGATTCTGGCCATGCAAGAGGAACTACATCAATTCGAGCGGTGCAAGGTTTGGACTCTGGTTCCCAGACCATACAAGCAGAATGTGATTGGCACAAAGTGGATCTTCAGAAACAAGCTGGATGAACATGGTGTCATCGTAAAAAACAAGGCCAGGCTGGTGGCTCAAGGTTACAGACAGGAGGAAGGGATTGACTTCGACCAGACCTTCGCACCAGTAGCAAGGCTCGAGGCAATCAGGTTGTTCCTGGCGTATGCTTCACACAAAGGATTCACAGTCTATCAAATGGATGTGAAATCGGCATTCCTGAACGGAGACCTGAAAGAGGAAGTATACGTCGCTCAACCCCCAGGTTTTGTCGATCCTACTTATCCCAATCACGTTTATTTTCTTAATAAGGCCTTATATGGGTTGAAACAAGCTCCACGAGCTTGGTATGAGACTTTATCTAGTTTTCTTCTTGAGAACAAGTTCTCCAGAGGTAAAATAGATAAAACATTGTTTCTCAGAGAAGTCAAAGGCAAGATTTTGCTGGTGCAAATCTATGTCGATGACATAATATTCGGCTCAACGGATAAAAATCTTTGCAAAAAGTTTTCTAAACTTATGCAAGGAAAGTTTGAAATGAGCAGTATGGGAGAGCTCAAGTATTTCTTAGGACTTCAGGTGAAACAGTCTGAGGATGGAATCTTCATCTCTCAGACGAAGTTCACAAATGAACTCCTTAAGAAATTCGGTATGGAGAGTGCAACCTCTATGCGGACTCCAATGGGATCCACCATGTCTCTGGATAAGGATGAGAAAGGTAAACCTTTCGATGAAACCAAATACAGAAGCATCATTGGATCCCTGCTCTACCTTACTGCCAGTCGACCGGATATTATGTTCTCCACATGTGTCTGTGCCCGATATCAGGTGAACACTAAGGAATCTCACTATGTCGCCGCAAAGCGAATTCTGAGATACCTTAAAGGTACTCCTAATATTGGCTTGTGGTACCCGAGAAACAATGACGTCGAGCTAATAGGCTTTTCAGATGCTGATTTTGCAGGGAGCAGGGATGACAGGAAAAGCACCTCCGGGACGTGTCAATTCCTCGGCAGGAGGCTTATCTCATAGAACAGCAAGAAACAAAATTGTGTTGCAACCTCCACAGCAGAGTCAGAGTATATCTCTGCAGGAAGCTGTTGCGCACAACTTCTATGGATCAGAAACCACTTAGCCGACTACGACCTTCAGTTCAAGGAAGTACCCATGTACTGCGACTCCTCCAGTGCAATTGCCATTGCCAACAATCCGGTGTCGCACAGCATAACGAAGCATATTGAAGTACGCTACCACTTCATTCGGGAGCACGTGGAGAACAAGGATATCTCTCTCTGTTATGTCCCCACGGACAAGCAGATTGCTGATATATTCACAAAGCCCCTAGACGAGGCCAAGTTCAATATTTTCAAGACTGAATTGGGGATGCTCAATTATGACGAATGAAGACTACAGAGGCTCCAGGCCCGTGCAAGAACTGAGGGGAGCAAAGGGTCAAACGCTACAGACCCCGATTTGTAGAAGCCGAAAATGGGGAGATTACCCTCTCGGCTAAGGCTAAGGTGGCTCCACGCTCGCTCCCAAGAAATTGATATTGGTAATGGATAACTCACTCAACTCTCTTTTCAGTTTATGGTTTTCATTCTCATCTGCTCTATTCACCTTAGCTTGTAGGGTTTAGGCTTCTTCAAATAGGGGGAGATTGTTGGGTATTGTATCCACAATGCACCTGATTTGAAGAAGCCCCTGGACAAGCTAAGGTCAATAGACTATGTATTTGATAAAATCCTTCTAGTTGTGCTTGCAGTTTTTCCATGCTAAGTGCACACCAATGTCAGGGTGCAGTAGGTCAATATACACGGGTCTGCACGACGTAATCCCTCGTTGAGCAGATCAGTGTGTTGGCCTACGTGTACTCTCTCTATTGGAGTGCACTTATTTTCAAGCACAGGGCTGTAAATATGCAGGAGCAGACAAGGAGCAAGGATGGGTCAAGGAGCATCTCATAGGTGGAGAGCAAGCGGAAACCCTAATATCGCGATTTCTCTCCTCCGCCGTCGTCGCGCTCGGGCAAGTACGTCGCCGCCGCTGATCGTTCATCTTCCCGATCTCCGGCGACAGAAGCTTAGCAAAGCTTGCGTCTCACGTATCTATCCAGAGATCTCTTGTCTCTCGATTTGTTGACCGGGAAAAACTCCCCCGTCCGAATCGATCGAGACGACCGATCCTAGAGTGACCGTTGGTAGACCTAGTTTGCTTCGCAAAGAAGTTTGGATCTCAAAGCACTGCAGCAGCGCACCTTCGTTGCCGCTGACTCCGAACCAAGCCGCCGCTCGGATTGCCGCCGCCGGTTCCGGGAGATCCTCTCCAAGTGAGACCAAGGTCGTAGACTCTTCATCGACTTCAAGAACACGTCATCGAACAAAGAGGAACACCGTAGTCTCCAAAGAAGTTTGTATCACGTGTACACTCTATATTTAATTTCGTTGTAAGGGAACTTTTGATCCGTGTTGTAAGGGTGGGTGCAACCCGTTTTGTGGGAGTGTTGACTCTCACGTGTGGAAGGGCTCCTTCCGTTAGTGCAGGGATTGGATTTCAATCCCGTTGGAGAAGTGACCGAGTCGTCCCTTGTTGGGGAGATAGGTCGAAGGGGGAAAGTGGATGTACCCAAGTCGGGGAACCACTATAAATTTGTTGTGTTTTCTGTGTGCTGTGCTTTTTATTTTTATTGTGCAGGTACTCTCGTAAATTCCGCAAAAGCGCTACTCGTCACCTAACCCCCCCCCCCCCCATAGGTGCACATAGCTGACACTAGGTGGACTTTCACTAGCCTTCGCCCTGATCATCTCAGCCGGAGGTTGCGACCTTACTTCCAGGCACACTCAATTCGAGTGGTGACTGACCATCCTCTCCGCAACATCTTTGAGGGGGTGAAGCATTCGGGCAGGCTGGCTAAGTGGTTGGTGGAGTTGAGTGAGTTCGACGTCTCTTTCATTCCGTGACTCTCGATCAAAGCTCAAGCGATGGCCGACTTCCTGGCTGACTATGTGGTTGAAGTGGCAGAGGAAGAACTCACCCGCCCGACTCCTTGGAGGTGAAGGTGGACGACGCCTTGGGGAGGCATTCCCTAGGAGTGGGGGTGATCTTGGAGAGCCCTCAAGGAACTAGAATTGAGCAGACGATAGTGGTGCACTTCCCCATTACAAATAACCAAGCCGAATACGAAGCCGTTATAGCAGGGTTGCGCCTGGCCAGGGAGTTGGGGGTGTTGGACGTGGAGGTCCTCACCGACTCCATGGTGGTAGCTTCCCAGATCAACGTGGAGTTTGAGGCAAGGGAGCCCGCCCTGCGATTATACTTAGCCAAAGTGAAGGGGGTCATAGGCACTTTTCAAACCTTCTCCATCTGACACGTGCCCAGGGAAGAAAACGAACAGGTCGACCAACTAGCAAAGCATGGTCCCCAGGTGGGGGGGTACCATCACCGATCTTTTCCGCCCCTCCATCGAAGAGGGGCAGCTCATGCAGATTGATCAGCAGGCTTTATGGATGGACCCGGATGTAGCTTTCCTTTCCACGGGAGAATATCCGGAGGGGGCAGATAAGAAAAAGCTAAGGCATAAGTCGGCGTACTACCTCCTCCAGGATGGGCAGCTGTACAGGAAGACACTCTCAGGGATGCTGGCTCGTTGCGTGGCTGAGGGAGAGGTACAAAGAATCTTGGAGGAAGTCCACTCCGGAGAGTGTGGGAGTCTCTCCGGGAGTCGGACCCTAGAGGGAAGAATAGTCAGGCAAGGGTATTTCTGGCCCACCCTAGGCCAAGACGCCATGGAGTTCGCAAGGAGATGTCATAAGTGCCAGCTGTTTGCCCCCTCCAGCTACAGCCGGCCCAACGACTCAAAAGTATCACAGCACCCTGGCCCTTCGCCATTTGGGGAATGGATTTGGTTGGGCCGTTCCCCCAGGCCAGTGGGCAGAGGAGATTCCTCCTAGTGATCATCGATTACTTCTCCAAGTGGTTGGAAGTGAAGACATTAGCCAAGGTGACCTCCCAGGTAATCAAAAACATTGTTTGGGGGGAGATCATCTGCCGTCATGGGTTGCCTCAAGCCATTGTCATGGATAACAGGCCCCGGTTCGCCAGTGCGGAGTTCACTAGCTTTTGCGAGCAGCTCGGAATCGACCTCAGGTTCGCCTCAGTCCATCACCCCAGGAGCAACGGGCAGGTGGAGGCCGTGAATAAGATCATCGTCAACCTTCTCAAGAATAAGGTGGAGAATTTGAAGGGGAGCTGGGTGGAGCAGCTTCCCGCGGTTCTTTGGGCCCTAAGAACCACCCCCAACATGGCTACTGGAGAGACCCCTTTCAAACTCTCTCATGGGTGCTCCCCGTGGAATTTGAATTCCAAACACCTCGAGTCGTTGCATCCAAAGAGGGCCGAGAGGAATGGCAAGCGGAGAACGAGGAGGAGCTGAGGCTCTCCTTGACATGGTGGAAGAGTTGAGGGACCTTTTCGCTATCCGACAGGAGGAGGTGAAAAGAAGAATGGCCAAGTACTTTAACAAGCATGTCAGGGTCAAGCAGTTCGTGGAAGGGGACTTGGTGCTGAAGAAGGTGGA
Organism: Platanthera guangdongensis; assembly: GCA_039583875.1. Lineage (NCBI taxonomy): Eukaryota > Viridiplantae > Streptophyta > Magnoliopsida > Asparagales > Orchidaceae > Platanthera > Platanthera guangdongensis. The sequence goes on along the minus strand of CM077147.1, from coordinate 149,112,370 downwards.
TGCAGCATGGAGGTCGGCATCCGTAGGGAAGCTCAACCCCAGCTGGGAGGGACCGTTCATTGTAAAAGAGGCTTTAAAATCGGGAGGTTATCAACTCCAAAATATAGAGGGCGAGACTCTGAGTCTCACCTGGAGTGGCGACGACTTAAAACGTTTTTCCCTGAAACATGTAAGTAATGCCTTGATGATAATAAAACTCTTTAACACTTCAAGTACTGTTACAACTAGCTTGCATGGAGGAATGGAATGTGTTAGGACCCCGAGTAGATCCGCTGCCAGGCTCTCACCTAGCTGGCAGGGCAGGAAGTCACTCGGTGTCATCCTTGGCCTCGAGCAGATCCCGCTGTCAGGCTTTCACCTAGCTGGCAGGGCAGGAAGTCACTCGATGGTATTGAGAGTGGACCCCGAGCAGATCCCACTGACAGGCTCTCACCTAGCTGGCAGGGCAGGAAGTCACTCGGTGTCATCCTTGGCCTCGAGCAGATCCCACTGTCAGGCTCCCACCTAGCTGGCAGGGCAGGAAATCACTCGATGGTGGTAATTCTGGACCCCGAGCAGATCCCGCTATCAGGCTCTCACCTAGCTGACAGGTCAGGAAGTCACTCGGTGTCATCCTTGGCCTCAAGCAGATCCCACTGCCAGGCTCTCATCTAGCTGACAGGGCCGGAAGTCACTCGATGGAATGTGTTTGGACCCCGAGCAGATCCCGATGTCAGGCTCTCACCTAGCTGACAGGTCAGGAAGTCACTCGGTGTCATCCTTGGCCTCGAGCACATCCCGCTGTCAGGCTCTCATCTAGCTGACAGGGCCGGAAGTCACTCGATGGAATGTGTTTGGACCCCGAGCAGATCCCGCTGTCAGGATCTCACCTAGCTGGCAGGGCAGGAAGTCACTCGGTGTCATCCTTGGCCTCGAGCAGATCCCGCTGTCAGGCTCTCATCTAGCTGGCAGGGCTGGAAGTCACTCCATGGTGTCGGCCTTGAGATTGCCAGGAAGAGATCAAGAAGTTTGAAGTGCTAAGGAGCAAGGGGAAAGTGGTTCTGTATAGGCGAGTTTGGGCTCACCTAACCCAGCTCGGCATCGGCAAAAGGATTCTGTATAGGCGAGTTTGGACTCACCGACCCCAGCTCGGCATCAGCAAAGAGGAGGCGAGCCCGGGCCTCGCTGAAGGAAGGCGAGCCATGACGGGGCACTTCACCCCTTTGCCTGTTTTCCTTAGAAGATTCCCTTCTTTTCAACCTGGATGGCTCGCGGGCGAGTTAAAGTGGCGTGACAAGGGCGGAGAGCGCCCCGCTCCCGAATCACTTGGGACTCGGCGAGCACTCAAAACGTACCCACTCCGGGCCCGCACTCATGACTACCCTACTCGCAGAACCTGTCTCGACGAGGTCACGTGGGGAAGCACTCGTGGGTATTCGAAGCATAACAAACAAAGTACAAATAAAAAGGGGAGAGAAGTGGCACGGGTATGATCAAAAACTTTCTTTCAATAAGTGTTTACAAAAATAGTTACAGGGGGCTCGCCTCGGCGAGTAAACAAAAAAGGAAAAGAAAGAAGAAAAGTACAAGCTATCTTCAGGCCTCGCCCCCCCCCCCCCCCCCCCCCCCCCCCCCCCGCCGGACTAGTCCTCGCCTTCACCCGACGGATCCTGGAAGCTCTTCTCGAACATCGCATCCAAGTTGTCTTCCTTCTCGCTGGGCGGCGTTGCCGGGAACAGGCTCGGCATCAGGTCCCGGGCCGAGATCCCCTCACATCCCTCCACCAGCACCCCCGAGTCCTTCATTATTTGGAGGGTGCACTCGGCGGCTTGGATGGAGTTGATCCGCAGTCTCTCGGCAAGTTCGGCCTCGCCAAAGATCCGCGGGCTCTTGTAGGGGAGGGTAGGGTCGATGTCGTGAGGCGGGATGAAGATCTCCGCCTGGAGACGGACCTCGCTGAGGAGGTACTGTTTCTCCTCCTTCAGCTTCGTGTTCGCGCCCTCCAGCTCGGCGAGGCGTGCGCGCAGCTGGCTGATCTCCTCCCCCTGCTCGGCATTGCGAGCCTGAAGCTCCCCTGCAGCCTTGGCATCCTGGTAAAGAAAAAATTCAGTCTGGTATCAACGCAAAATGTTCTAAGTAAAAGAGAAGAGTAGTGCTTGACACTTACCAGCCCGCCGACGGCTTGGGCGAGTAGACCCTCCGCTATGCCGAGCTGCCTTGCCTGGTCAGCGACCTTCTCCTTGGTGATGTCGCGAGAGTGCTCAGCCTTTTGGAGTTGGTGGTTGATGGCAAAGCTGCGGCGTGCCAGCATGTGGTGGAGCTCTAGGGTCCGGAGATGGGCCTGCAGACCCTCATGGCCGAGCTGCCGGAGGGTCATGTGCTTGTAGGCCTCGGCATCCTCGCGGCCATAAAGGCCGAAGCTGAGGGCGTAGGCATGGCCGGTGGCAGGCTCGCGGTCATTCCAGGAGGGGTGCAGGGTGGAGATGGAGATTCAATGAGCGAGCTCATCCCACTGCAGCATGGGCTCGCCCGCCGAGTCCTTCCACTGCCCGCCGAAGTTGAAGAGGGGGTGTTGCTTCGGCGCCGCGCGCTCGCGGGCCGCCCTCTTTGCCGATGGAGGAGGGGAGATCGTCGTCGTGGAAGAGGGGCCCTCGCCACCTTTCCGACCCTTGCTGGTAATCTCCTTCAGCGGGCTCTCCGGCGACGCGTCGGGAGGGGTCTCCGATGAGCTGATGTATTTGGGGCTGGGCTGTTGATGTTGTTGTTGTTGTTGCCCCCGCGGAGCCAACAGGGCTCTCCGCATCTTCTTTAGTGGTCGCTGGCGGTGTGGCGGGTTCGACCCCGCATCCTCAGGTCGCCTCTTGCTGGAAGAGGGTTGGGAGAGGGACGCCTCGTCTCGGCAGGCTGCCGCTGCCGCCTTCTCGCGGGCAAAGGGGTCCGGGTGCGATCCCGGATCTGCAAAGGGCGGGTTCGCATGAATTATTCGCTCCCCTGCAGGAAAATACTTGGAAAAAGTCAGAAGAGATTCAGCAACAATATGGCGAGTTCGCCAATCGGGCGAGCTCGGCAAGATGAGGAGGAAACAATACCTTCGCCGGGCAGAACGGGGGGGGGGGGGGGGGCGTCGAGGCCCCTTCGCAGGAAGGCGACCTCGGAGTCCTTGTATCGAAAGAACTTGCGGAGCTCGGCATCGTTGCCGGACATGGCACGGGGGCGGTAGACCTCCTCGCCCTTCTGCTGGGGCGAGTATGGGATGTTGCCGAGATCGCCCTTGATGAAGGCGATCTTGGTCATCCAGGTGTAGTGCTTATTCGCGATCTCGCGAACCTTGATCAGCGAGCCGCCGAAGTACGCTACCCCATCCGACATCGCCTTGTAGGAGAATAGCTTCCTGAACAACGTCAGGTTGAACTCGATCCTCTCCCGCCGGAGATAGCTCGTGAACGCCACCATCATAGCGACGGCGTTGGAGTTCAGCTGGGCGGGTACCGCGCCGTAGTATTTCAAGATTTGCCGGATTTCCGGCCAGAGGGGGAGGCACAACCCCACCTCGAAATGCGAGATGGGGAAGGCGAGCTCGTCCTCATAGAACGTGTTGATAGCCTCCCCCTCCCCCAGCCTGCGCGCCTCGAAACCCGACGGCACATACGCGGCCTTGAATTCCGCGAGCTCCTCCTCGCTGGTGTGTCCATCGAAGAAGCAATAATCTGTGAAGTGTTGTGCGCACTTGGAGCGGCCGTCGGCATCTGGATGGGTCTTGCCCATGATCGCGGAGGAACGAGCGGAGCGCAAGCAGGAAGAGAGAGAAGCACAGAGAGAGGGAAACAAAGCAATAAAGGCACAGTACGTAGTAGGTGAGGAGGGGGGCTATTTATAGGAAAAGAAATCTGGGGCAGGCCGTCCAATCGGCTCATCTCGCCACCCCAACTCGCCACCCCAGCTCGCCGACTTCCGGCGCATCCCAACCAAGGCTAAGTCAAATATTGCAGTACATTATTTGAATAACATGTCCAAGAATATTCTAAAAAAGCTACTTATTACAGAAACAAAGTTCGAGAACCAAAGGACGGGGCGTGCGAGCAGAGGGAGCATCGGGATACGAGTACCGGTCGGCTCAGCAAAGGAGCCGCTCGCTTACCTACCCCGGCCTCGCGACACCCGCTCCCCAGACTGTCGCGTGCGGAGCAACTCGCGGATCCTTCCAGAATTCCTCTGCGCAACCGAGAGACCGTCACCTATCTCATCCAGGAGCCGAGAGGGGGACATCAGCTCGCCAGCCTGGCCGCTTCGCACCTCGTCAGCGAGACGCGCGTAGTCGTGCTGTAGCGTCTCGTTGACCCCCTGCACCTCGCGCAGCCCGCACACCAGCTTCTTGAGGAGCTTCACCTCCCTCCTCGTCAGCTCGCCTTGATCCACCTCAGGACCCAGGTAAGAGTCCAGCGAGCTTGGGGAGGGAAGGGGAGAGTAGTGGGCTGCCCGCGAGGATTCCTCGGCAGCGGATTGGCTGGGAAGAGCTGCGAAGACAAGTGTCAGCAAGAAGAGAAACGCGGAAAAAACTTATGGGGCAAGAGGCAAGGTTGACCTGACGAGCTCGGCAGCTCAAAGGAGATGCGGGGAGGGATGAACCTGAGATCCTTCCCGCGACCTGGACCGCGAGCCCCCGGCGAGAGGAGCTCAAATCCCGGGGTGGGGATACTTCCCAGACCCGCCCCCACAGCCGCATTAGTCTGCCGAGGAGAGGGGGCGCGCATCGGCGAGCTCGCCCTCTGCGAGCTCACTGGTAGGATACCAAAGAGAAGAGGCGGGTCCTGGGGAAGGTTATCCGGTGTCACGAACCGCGATTCCACGGGAGTCACCTCGCCTCGCGGTGTGGGCTCTCGCGGCCTGACACCCCCCAGGTCGTCAGGTTGACCATCAAGGTCGTCGCCGACTACAACAACCTCCCTATCCTTCTATAGAATTGTCCGAGTGGAAGAGCCGGTCTCGCGCTCCAGGGTGGCCCTCAAGTCGTGGTAAATGGGCACGGCCGCCTGAGGGAATGACTTCGACCTCTTGGAGCCGGGCTCGGCAGAATCGATTTGAGGAACCGTGACAGGAACCGCAGTCAGGGCAGCTACACGAGCAGCGGAAGCTTGCCGAGCTCGGTCTAAGCGCTCTTGGATCTCCTTAGGAAGAGGCATCTTGGCAGGGTTAGAGCAAAGGGAATGGCAAGAGTCAGGCCGGTGGGAAGGTGCACATATATATAGCCGCAAGTGGACCCCACCTGAAGATTCCCTCCAACTCGCCAACCCGCGCTCGCCGCACACTTGAGGTTGAATGTTTCTTTCCGAGCTTTGCCAAGCTCAAAAAGAGTGGGGATTGTGTACAACCACGTGTACGGCGAGTAAGGTCGCCAGGAACCAGACAGATCGGGCTGAATGCAGCAGACGAGCTCAGCGACAGGGGAGCCGAGCCAGAGCTCGGCATTCGTCGACCAGAGATCGGCGATCGTCGACCAGAGATGGGCATTCGTCGACTGAAGACCAGTATTCGCCGACCCCGAGCTCGGCATTCGCCGAGCTAGTCCCAGCTCGCGCCCTCACGACGGAGCTCGGCAGTAGCGGGCGAGTAGGACCTGCCGAGGTGACCAAGCCCCCCAGCTCGCCTGGATGAATGAGGTACTTTTTACTATTTTGCCCCCGCTGTCCTGTATATAGCCCTTCAAAACAGCGGAGTTTGGCTGTTGGCAGACCCATCCATGAGTTTTATGGTAATTTCAGGTCAGTTCTTTTAGTTATTGGCAGTCCAGATTATAAAAACTATAAATAGGACCCAAGGGGTACCCCATAAAGCATGCTTCCTGTGCCTCCCTGCTCCAGTTTTCAAGTGCATTCTGAGGGTACCTTAGCTCGGCTTCTGGCTAAGGAGGGGAAGCGCTCTGAGATCTTCCGGGTGTGTGGTGGGACCTCCTCACCGAGCCCTTGGGTCGGTTTCTCCTTGTCTTCTTTGTTGTTTTGCTTGCAGGGGTGAAGTAGGCGCAAGACCACCCCTTCCCCAAGGGTCGAACTCCACGGGAGATCGAGAAATCGGTTTCAACACCTTATATTCTCCTATATTTTGAAATCTGTCCTTTAACCAAAAATCTCTTGATTTTGGTCCCTAACGTTTGCTAATGGACTAATTTAAGTCCCACTTAACATTTCCGTTCCCATTTTACGGGCAAAATAGTAAATTGTTTATTATTTAAAAAGTATCCTAAACTTAAACATCCAAAGCTCCATTTTCACGGACAGGGTAGCCTTCTCCAGGCAGAACAGGGCGACGAAACTCCTGCTCCCGACCTCCAGGTTTCCTTCTCTGACTAGCCTCCTTCTCCCTGATCTCCAGTTTCCCTCTCCGACCAGCATCCTCCAGGCGGAAGAAGGTCCATATTCCGTTGCCATTGTTGGTGTTGTTGTTCTTGCCCCTTTTTCCGACGAGCATCCTCCAGGAGGAATAGGGCGACGAAACTCCTCCCCAACCACCAAGTTCCCCTCTCTGATTAGCCTCCTTCTCCCTGATCTCCAATTTCCCTCTCCGACCAGCATCATCCCGACAGAAGAAGGTCCGGATTCCGTTGCCATTGTTGGTGTTGTTGTTCTTAACTCTTTCTCTTACGAGCATCCTCCAGGCATAACAAGGTCCGATTTTCTCTTACATTTGCCCAAACAGGATTGTCATTTGGAACTGCATGTTCATTCTTTTCCTTCACATTACTTTTGTTTGTATAGATATAATGAAGTACATTAAGTATGCTGATTTTAAAAGTGTGTTTATGTAGTTTTTAAATTTTTATACACATTCTAGTTATGTTTACAATACAAAATGCGATGTTAATGCTAAATTTTCAAATTCAGTTTGTTACAGTTACTATGAAAATAAACTATGAAGTTTTCAGAAATTTTGATAGTGAAGATAGTGCCTTTGACATCCAGTTTGAAAATGAGGAAGAGTTATTTGATGATGGTTATGCTAATGTTGATACTTTAGGCCATAGTCAAAGTCATTATTTCAATGAGACTTCAAATGCATTAAAGGATAATAGTGATGAAGAACATCTCAGTGATTCAATTCAATTAAATCACTTAGTAGCGATGGTAAAGGTGGACCTTCTATTAGCATAAAATCTCGACAACCTATTTTACAGTGCTAAAAGATATGAAGGAAATGAAATGAGAACCGGATCTAGTTTTTAAATCAAAGGAGCATTTTCAAGGATGTTGTAACAACCTACTCAATTCATATGAGTGTAGGTTTAAAATTGATAAGGAATGATAATAGAAGAGTTCGGTACAATTGTAAGCCCGGTTGTAATTGACAATTATATGCTGCACCAATGAAGGACCAGGATACTTGAGAAGTAAGAACTGCAAAAGATAAACACACTTGTAGTAGAGAAATCAAAAATAAACTTTTGAGTGCGAAATAGCTGCGTAAGCGAAAAGAGTCAAAGGTAAGAGAAAATCCAAACATTGAAATAAAACAAATTGTTGGAAAGGTAAAAGAGAAATGAGTGGTAGAGATAACTAAAGATAAAGCAGCAAGAGCAGAGGCAAAAACAACTGCAACTCTAGAAGGCAGTGTTGGGGACCAATATAATTATATGAATCAATATTGTGCTGAACTTTTGAGATCAAATCAAGGAAGTTAAGTGTTCCTCAAATTTATTTGACCTCCCAAATTTTATAATGAATATATTATACCTCCGTCAAGATCTATTATACCACGGTTTGAGAGGGTGTACGTTTGCCTTGCCAGATGTCGAGAATCATTCAATGTATGCCGCCCTATTGTAGGGTTGGATGGATGTTTTTTGAAAGAGTATTATGGTGGGAAACTACTAACAACAATTGGCAGAGATCCTAATGATCAAATATTACCAATAGCGTATGCAACTGTTGAGGTCGAGAATAAAGATTCTTGGAGTTGGTTTTTGAGCAATCTTATTAGAGATATTGGATCAAATGGTATCACATATATATCAGATCAACAGAAGGTTGAGGTCTAATTATGCTTACAGTTTGTCTTCTTATGTTTACTGATTTGTCTTATTTAAATTTTTTCCCTAATCCTTTTGATTTATCTTACATGTAGGGTTTAGTCCAGACCTTCAAGGAATTTTTGTCCGGTGTCGACCACCGCTTCTACCTTTGACATCTGTATAATAATTTCAGAAAGAAAATTCCTTGTAAAAACTTGAAGTGCTTGTTATGGAAGGATTCCAATGTCACAACCCGCATTTCCTCAACGAGTACATCGTATCAGAGCAAGAGGAACTACGAGTTATGATGCCGCATTGTGCAGGGGATAACTGCACACGCTCAGGCAAAACCTCGACGCTTACTTAGTAGTTGAAAACCACCAGTTGAAGGCAAGAAAATTGTTTAGTTTGGTGGTCGTATCCCTCGGCCTTATGGATCAAAACGTATGTTTGTACGCGGCGGAAAATACTTTAGGTTACTTATGACGATCATATGGATACTAGATTTATAATCATATAAGAAATCATCTTTTTGTTTTTACGTTACTTGGAAAATACTTGTTCGGTGACCAAAACCGGTTATGCATGTTATACAATAATAGGTTTTGTTTAGCTTAAAAATACCTAATGCAACCTACCATAAATCCTTCCCAAGAGCAAGTAGACATCATCTCATCCAAATGAGTCACATTAGCAGTCTAGCATTCATATATCACAAGTAAAGAAAGCCACCCATGGGCGCCAACAAGCTGACACGAACCCATTGGGGCGTATGTATGTCTGTACAACAAAGAAAAGCTACCTCGCTAAGTAAGCTCGGCTAGCTCCAAAGAAACTCGACCCAAGCACTAGCCGCTCACCCGGCTACAACCTGCACCTGAGGCATTCAAGAAAGAACACCTCAGCAATCATCAAGCTACATAATAGAGTATGAAGTTCAGAAAATATGACGAAGGGGCTTACCGACCCCGTAGCAATGTTTCATGTAAGTAAAATGAGTGAAAAGAACAGGTGGGAAACAAGTGTTAAACACTGTCAATCCAAAGTGTAAAACGCACCAAGTGCGTGCAATTCTCATCAAGTCCTGCTCAACCCGCAGGAGCAAAAGGGCAATACACATGCTCATTCCATCATCTTTAGAACAAGAAACAACTATACAAGTGAAACATAACATCGGTTGAGTTCGATTCCGCACGGGTCTTTTGGTGGTGGCCCTAAAGTGGAACGCACCAATAAAAGCCAGCCCAAATCGGGGCCAAAACGGTGCTCTACACCACAAATCCAAACCCGATGGCCACCAAGGCTGAAACCACACCACCCCTTACCGAATCCTCACACAAACGCTCCTGTCATGGTTCACAATTCTCCTCGCAAAACTCACCATAAGCGAACCCAAGCTCAACACCATAAGCGAAACTCACCATAACCCAAGCTAAACACGTTTCATTTCATCGTCCTCACTCATGACTACAAGTTGCCCAAGGTATGTCAAACTTGATAGAGTTTGGATCTCTACTTCACCATAAAGGACAACAACAAGCGTATTCTAACATGATTACGACATGAACAAGAAAGGCTACATGAATCAAATGAGCATAAGAATTAATTGAGCATAGGGAAAATTCGATAATTAGGCGGTAAACATGTAAGACTTGAAGGAACAAGAGGATTCATGTTTGTGAGTAAATTGTACAAGCTAGTAAACGTGAAAGAGGAAAACTAGCTAAACTTGCAAACTCAAAGAACAAGAAAACGAGATTGGCAAGGGTGAAGAACACCGCTTGCCTGAACCGAGATGACACCGCGCCGGCTGCTCCTCTCTTTCCTTCCCTTGTCTTAGCTTTGCTCCCTTGACGTTCTTTTGGAATGAGGAAGAAGATGAAGAAGAAGGTGAAATGAGGAGGAGAAATCTCTGTTTCGGCCTTATTTCCTCCAGAACAGAGCTGGACCATTTGATCCAGAATCAAAGAAATGAACGGCACAAAAAATGGAAAAAGTCGATTTTCGGCCCTATCACGCCCTGTGACACACCCGTGTCACATGGCGTGGACCTTAAGCGGCGCAGACGCCAACAATTTCCAGCTTATCCACAAGGTACACGACCGGGTACACGCCCGTGACCTGTAGGTCACGCCCGTGACCTAGGGCGTGTAACCCGTGTCTCGACATCTCGTCGACACAAAGTGTCGACACTCGACAAAGCTGGACACGCCCTGTGACACGCCCGTGTCACAGGCCATGTCCCCTCTCTCGACACCCGACACTCGACACTCGACACTCGACACTCGACACTCGACACTTGACACTCTACATAGCGGGACACGGCCCGTGACACGCCCGTGTCACGGGGCGTGTACCCCATTCGTCGAGCTCAACTCGATGCAAGAAAATTCGTCGAGTCAAGGAGGTCATGCCCCAGGTCACGCCCGGGGTCACACCCCGACACGCCCGTGTCGGGGCTGTGTCATGCACAAAAACGACCATTTTTCCCTGTTGTGAAAAGTGTTTCTGTTTCGTCCTAGACCATTTCTTCCTTAAGAACTTTTTACCACTTTTTGTTTTCTGTACACATCGGCCATACACTCAACCCGTTTTGAGCAACCTTACCCGGGCTCGAAAAAGTGCAAGCATTCCCTAAGAGGCCTCACCGAGTCCCCACAAGTGGACTCCGGCTTGCTGGGGAACCGTGCAACTAGGCTACCAAAACAGCCACTCGAAAGCCTGCGGGAAAACCATGCTCGAACAACGGTCAAAGCCAATATAAAGCCCATCAAGCATATGCAATCATTCAACAAAAAATACGGGGCGTTACAGTCACTCCCCCTAACAAAAAGTTTCGCCTCGAAACTTTTCAATCATTTTGATATAAATCCCATGAGTAATCAAACAAAAACACTAATTCAACAAAAACACCAATTCACATACCAGCTTATTACGGGAATAAATGAGGGTGAGCCGCCCTCATCGTTGACTCGAGCTCCCACGTCGCGCTTTCCACATTCTGATTTTTCCATAGCACCTTGACCATAGGAATCTTCTTTTTCCGCAACACGCGCTCTTGGGAGTCCAAAATACGGATGGGCATCTCCACATAGGAAAGGTTCGGCGCTACTGCGTCACCACATCCAAACCTTGCTTATCATTGCGCACACACTTGCGAAGTTGGCTGACATGAAACACGTCGTGAACACCAGGAAAGTTCACGGGTAATTCTATTTTGTAAGCGGATGCACCAACTCGCGCAAGAATCTTGAAGGGACCCACAAATCTTGGGTCTAATTTGTGCTCTTTTCCAAACCTTTTAATTCCAACCATTGGGGAGTCTTTCAGGAAGACGAAATCCCCCACTGCAAACTCTAACTCCGACCTTCGCCGGTTGGCGTACTTTTCATATCGCTCTTGGGCGATCCGGAGCTTCTCCCGAATAAGTCGTACAGCAACTTCCATGTCCTCGAGCGCCTCTGGACCCAACAAAGGCCGCTCGCCAACCTCAGCCCAAAATAGAGGAGTCATACATCGTCGCCCATATAAAGCTTCAAACGAAGCCATTTGCAAGCTTTCTTGATAGCTGTTATTATATGCGAATTCCATAAGGCGCAAACGTTCATCCCATGCTCCGCCATACTCAAGAATGTAGCATCGAATCATATCTTCCACGATTTGGTTTACTCATTCCGTTTGGCCATTCGTCTGAGAGTGGTAAGCAGTAGAATACCTCAAATCCGTCCCCAAACCCTCTTGTAGACTCTTCCAGAAACAAGAAGTAAATCGGGAATCCCGGTCTGAAATGATATTGACTGGCACACCATGCAGTCGGATGATCTCGTTCAAATATAGCTCCGCTATTATCTTCATCGGGTAGTTGACTTTAAATGGTATGAAATGAGCACACTTGGTCAACCTATCCACGATCACCCACACGGAGTCATGTCCTCGTGGAGATCTTGGTAAGCATATAATAAAATCCATTGAAATGCTTTCCCACTTCCATGTTGGAATCTCCAATGGCGTCAACTTACCACCAGGCCTCCCATGATCAGCTTTCACCCGCTTGCAGGTATGACATGCAGATACAAATTGCGCTATATCTCTTTTCATTCCATACCACCAGACAATTTGTTTCAAATCACGGTACATTTTCATTGAGCCTGGATGGTAGGCCATACTTGAGCCATGTGCTTCCCTACACACCATCTCGCGAATGTCTCCAACTGCGGAGATACAAAATCGACCGCGATACTTTAATGTGCCCGCGTCATCAATAGCAAAATCAGGTACTTCGCCCTTTTCAGTCCGAAGAGATAAATGTAACAGATCAGGATCATCCTTTTGATGTTGTCTTGCACGCACCATCCATGAAGGTTCGTCTACTGCCGAATGACTTTGTGGTTCATATCTCCCCACGACAATATCCATCAATAGAAATTCCTCCACAAGACGGTCGACTGAAAGATTAAATAATTTCTCCGTCTTCTGACTCAAAGCATCGGCCACAACATTAGCTTTCCCGGGATGATACTGAATCTCCACATCCTAATCAGCTACATATTCAAGCCATCGCCGTTGGCGCAGATTAAGTTCCTTTTGCGTGAAGACGTACTTCAAACTCTTATGATCTGTAAAGATTTTACACTGCGCACCATACAGTAAGTGTCTCCACAACTTCAATGCAAATATCACCGCTGCGAACTCTAAATCATGCGTTGGGTCGTTCTTTTCATGACTTTTCAACTGCCGAGACCCATACGCAATCACCTTTTTGTCTTGCATTAAAACACATCCAAGTCCAACATGCGACGCATCCACAAAAACGTCATAATCTATCCCTTCTGTCGGTAAGATCAACACATGAGCGGTACATAACCTGTTCTTGAGTTCAAGGAATGAGGTCTCACACTTGTCATTCCAATCAAACGCCACATTATTCTGGGTTAAGCGAGTCAAAGGTGTAGCCAACGTCGCAAAACCTTCTACAAATCTGCAATAATAGCCGGCCAATCCTAAGAAGCTCCGAATCTCCTTGGGTGTCTCCGGTCTCCTCCACTCCATGACCGCAGCAATCTTTTCGGGATCCACTGAAATTCCATGTTGATTTATAACATGACCCAGGAATGCAACCTGAGGTAACCAAAACTCACATTTGCTTAACTTGGCGAATAACTTTTGGTCTCGCAAAGTGGCCAACACCAATCGCAGATGCTGTTCATGTTCCTCAGCACTGCGGGAGTAGACAAGAACGTTGTCAATAAAAACCACCACAAACTGATCCAAGTAGTCCTTGAACACCCGGTTCATCATATCCATGAAGGCTGATGGTGCGTTGGTCAAACCAAACGACATCACACAAGAAATTCAAAATGGCCATGTCTTGATCGAAATGCAGTCCGCGGAATATCAGACTCCCGAACCTTTAGCTGATGATAGCCCGAGCGGAGATCAATCTTCGAAAATACTGAACTACCACGCAGTTGATCAAACAAATCATCAATTCTTGGCAGTGGGTACTTGTTTTTAATAGTCACCTTGTTCAACTCCCGGTAATCGATGCAAAGCCGCATCGACCCGTCTTTCTTCTTCACAAATAACACTGGTGCACCCCAAGGTGATGAACTTGGCCGAATAAACCCCTTTGTCAATAAGTCATCCAGCTGTGTACGCAATTCTGCTAACTCACGCGGGGCCATTCTGTACGGCGCTTTCGCAATAGGCCGCGTACCCGGCTCCAGATCAATGACAAACTCGACATCACGATCAGGGGGAAGACCGGGTAGATCAGTAGGAAAAACATCTGGAAATTCACGCACAATAAGAATCTCCTCCAAACGCAGCAAAACAGCACTAGTCCCCACAACTGAGACTAGACAAGCAAAACAGTCGGAAACAAACAACGTCCGAACACATACCGCTGAAATCCCTGGAGGATCCTGACAAGAATCACCATAAACACTTCCCGGCTGACCATTGTCCTTGATAAAATCTAAGCGCTTTCCTTTGCACTGGATGGCAGCGTCATAGAGGGATAACCAGTCCATGCCCAGAATGACGTCAAAATCTTCCAAATCGATCACCGTGAAATCAGCCTTCGCTAAGAAATCCCCCAACAAAATGGGACAATCAAGAAGACCCCAGTCTGCAACCACAGAAGCACCGGAAGGAAACTTCACCAAAAAGGCATTCCCCACTCGATCTGGTGTCAAATGATACCGATCCAGAAAGGTTCGAGCCACAAATGAATGGGTCGCGCCAGAATCAAAGAGAACACGCGCCCAACGGTTCTTTACCTTAAAGTTTCCTATAAGGGTACATATGTAGCTAAGAACTACGCGTAAGAGGCATAAACAAAACATGAACCAAAGGAAGGAATCGAACCTGAGATAACCTGAGGTGACATCTGAGCTTCCTCTGAAGAAATCACATTTAACTTCCCTTTTCCTTTGTCCAAACGCGGAGGCGGAGGCAAAGCCTGGAGTGGCCTTGACTGTAGCACGGGCTGGTTTTGTGGGCACCTTGCCTTGAGATGTCCCTGTTTGCCACACTAAAAGCACACCTTGTCTTTGACCCAGCAGCGGCTCACATCATGACCTCTTCCCCCACAACTTGTACACTCCAAGTCTCTGGTTGGCGCACCATGTATGGCGTGCACCTGCTCCTTCTTCTGCATCCCCAACCGCTTGAAACATTTCTCAAATGAGTGGCCTGACCGGCCACAGAAGCTACATGTCTCCTTACTCTTCTTTCTTATGTCTGATGCTTGGGAGCTTTCCCCTCCCACAAGCTTTCTTTTGTCCTGCCTCATCAACTGCCCTCTTTATTTTGAAGTTTCTATAGCTTCCACCTTCAAAGCAGCCTCAACCACACTGATATAACTTGTCGCTCCATAAGCGCTTGCAAACTGCTGAACATCGCTCCGGAGTCCGCCAAGAAATCTCTTCACTCGGTCAGCTTTCGTAGTCACCAAGCTTGGAGCGAACCGACTTAACTTGCTAAACTCCATTTCATACTCACTAACTGTGAGTTTCCTCTGCTTCAGGTACAAGAAGTCATTCATCAGGCGATCCCTTTCCACTGACGGTAGAAACTTGCGTCGTAACATTTCTTTGAAGGCTTCCCACGAACATCCCGCCCCTAGGCTTTCCTTTTCTCGCAACCACCAACCTTTAGCTAACCCTTTTAGTTGATAGGCGGCAAGCATCACCTTCTGGTCCTCGGTAACGCTAGAATAGACAAACATTTCTTCCAACGTGATCACCCAATCATCCAAAAGCACAAAGTCCGCTTTTCCATCATAGGTAGGTGGTCCAAGTCGCTGAAACTGCGAGATGAAAGTCATCGCAGGAGGAACCACAACTGGAGGTATCACTGCCACGGAAGGAGTAGAAATAGTGGGGCCTCTAATAGTCTCTTGCACTCTTGGTGCCAGCCTAGACATCGCTGATGACATAGCCTGGAGCTGGGACTGCACTTCCTGCACCTGCCTCGTCAAAGCCTCATTACTTTGGCCTAGACTATCCATCAGAGCATTGTTCTGCGCTCTCGAAGACTCGCCAAGTGCGTGCAATTCTCATCAAGTCCTGCTCAACCCGCAGGAGCAAAAAGGCAATACACATGTCCATTCCATCATCTTTAGAACAAGAAACAACTATACAAGTGAAACATAAGCAGCGGTTGAGTTCGATTCCGCAAGGGTCTTTTGGTGGCGGCCCTAAAGTGGAACGCACCAATAAAGGACAGCCTAAATCGGGGCCAAAACGGTGCTCTACACCACAAATCCAAACCCGGTGGCCACCAAGGCTGAAACCACACCACCCCTTACCGAATCCTCACACAAACGCTCCTGACATGGTTCACAATTCGCCTCGCAAAACTCACCATAAGCGAAACCAAGCTCAACACCATAAGCGAAACTCACCATAACCCAAGCTAAACACGTTTCATTTCATCGTCCTCACTCATGACTACAAGTTGCCCAAGTTATGTCAAACTTGATAGAGTTTGGATCTCTACTTCACCACAAAGGACAACAACAAGCGTATTCTAACATGATTACGACATGAACAAGAAAGAATCACATGAACAAGAAAGGCTACATGAATCAAATGAGCATAAGAATTAATTGAGCATAGGGAAAATTGGATAATTAGGCGGTAAACATGTAAGACTTGAAGGAACAAGAGGATTCATGTTTGTGAGTAAATTGTACAAGCTAGTAAACTTGAAAGAGGAAAGCTAGCTAAACTTGCACACTCAAAGAACAAGAAAATGAGATTGGCAAGGGTGAAGAACACCGTGTTGGGTTTCTCTATGAGGATGGCACAACGCTTGTGCACGCAGCGGAAGAATAAAACATCAAGAAAACCCAAAAGAGATGAGATCGGGTCATAGTAGTTGAATCAAGAAGTTAACATACAACTATGCAAAATTACCTCAATGGCGTTGAGTCACAACTCAACGGTGATGCTCCAAACTTCGTCTTCTTGCTAGTGGCGAGTTCTACGTGGAATAATATCCACGTTTCTGCAGAAATGCACACGAGCGGGAGAACGCCGAGTTTTCCGTCGCACGGATAATCGGGAAGGATGATGACCGCACCTTGCTATTCCACGGACTGCTAGATCCGCGCCAGGAAAAGCAACACCAGCGACGATCGCCGGAGAAGAGGAGGTCGACGGAGCGAGCACGACGGCGGCGGAACACTTCCGTCGGCGGCGGGATTCGGGATCGGCGAACAGAACGGCGGAACACTTCCGTCGATTTCGATTTTATCAGAAAAGATCTCTGTTCCCAAAACCCTAAGTGCCCTTTTATGCCAAAGGCATAAATAGACTTAGGAACATCGTTATCCGCAGACCACCCAGAATTTAGGGTTCCAGAATCGGTGAGTATCAATCGGCGAGAATCGACGACGATCGGCGAGAATCACTTAGCAGGTTCGGCGAGAATCAGTCGGCGAGTATCACCTAGGATCGGCGAGAATCAGAGTACAATACTCGACGATTCTCGCCGACTGCAGGGTGGACCATACTCGTCGACCGTCGAACTGCGGTCGACGATTCTCGTCGATCGTCGAGAATCAGAGTACCAATTCTCGACGATTCTCGTCGATCGGCGAGAATCAGAGTACCATACTCGACGATTCTCGTCGATCGGTGAGAATCAGAGTACCATACTCAACGATTCTCGTCGACCTTCGGTCGACTATTCATACTAGTCCTTCAAAGCAACATTTGCCCAACCCGACGATCCTTTAAGGCAACACTTTGCCCATAACCCCATCCAGGTCGGTGATTGGTAACTTTTACCAACACAGTCAATCATCCAATTTCTCCACATCTCTTATGTGCGACCCTGCAGGCTCATATCGCGTTGGCAGTGAGATTACATGTTTGATCACTTCCAGATCACCATGGTAACTCCAACAGACTCCCACTTGATCTTGAAAGTATCAAACCAAAAACCTCACAAACAATGAGCGGCATCTAGCAATGCATCATTGCTCCCCAAGCAATAAGAGTTTATAACTCATAAGCCTTTATGACCAATGTATCAGCATTGTCTTTGTCCCTTTGTCCCTTACATCCGGAAAGAACTGGAGGCATGGACCGTGTCACCCTCGTAATAGCTCAATCCAAGTTTCTTATCCAGGACGGACTTCTAGAGAATGGTGAGTCCAATATCACATATTGACTCAACCAAGCATGGCCATGCATTTCTCAGTCCAGTTCCATCAAGGGGCCCATGGATGCAACTCCTGTCATACAGGAGGACAAATCTCATATCTGCTCACACACAAACACCCAAATGATTCGCAACATGCCCAACAACCACCCTTATCATCAACCTTTCTCAAGGAAGACTTTAGATGGCATCAAAGCACGCTCTTCCTCACTTGATGAATGCTGTGACTTCAGGTCAAAGGACCACAACACCATTGTCAATTGAGACCTACTCGTGACACGATTGGATGACAATCCCAGGGTAGTCTCAGGTTGGGTCTGTCCAGTACAACTTGTTCACTAACAAGTACCCACGTGATGACTTGATATCACAATATCATGACCTGTGAGAACCGGTCATCAGTCAACGCACGTGCTAGCCTTCATGTACCATCATCACCCTTAGCTTCTATGATGATACTCGACCAGGGACCTTTTAAGAATGAAGCTTCAAATAAATCATAGGCTCACATTCAAGTCACGTACTTGATATCCCATGGAAGCGAACATTCTAAGGGTATCTATTATGTTAATATTTAACTATCATATAGAAAAACTCATAATAAAAGAACTTGTCATTAATTGTAAAAGAAAAACTAGGTACACTATTCATCATATGAACAAATGGCCAACAAAATACATGTTTACATGCAATCCACAAGATTCTCACTAGAGTTGATCATTTAGGTATCGTATACCCATCGATCTAGTATGACCATCATTCTTTCTCTACGCGAGAGGCTTTGTCAATGGATCCGCAATATTCTCCTCAGTTGGCACTCTGCAAATGTTCACATCTCCTCGTTCAACAATCTCACGAATAAGATGAAACCGCCGAAGTATGTGCTTGGAGCGCTGATGGGATCTAGGTTCCTAAGATTGTGCAATTGCACCATTGTTATCACAGTAGAGAACTACGGGACCAACAATGCTAGGAACTACATCAAGCTCGCCGATGAATTTCCTAATCCATACAGCCTCCTTCACCGCATTAGCCGCGACGATATACTCGGCCTCTGTTGTAGAATCAGCAACTGTCTCTTGCTTGGAACTCTTCCAGCTCACAGCTCCTCCATTCAGGCAAAACACAAAACCTGACTGAGAGTTGGAGTCATCTCTATCAGTTTGGAAGCTAGCATCCGTGTAACCACTTACAACGAGCTCTTCCTCTCCACCATACACCAAGAACACATCCTTAGTCCTTCTCAAGTACTTCTGGACATTCTTGACTGCAATCCAGTGACACTCACCGGGGTCTGACTGATACCTGCTAGTCATGCTCAAAGCAAAGGAGACGTCGGGTCGAGTACATAACATCGCGTACATGATTGATCCAATTGCCGAAGTATATGGAATCAACTTCATGCGGTCCTTATCTTCACAAGACTTCGGACACTGGTCCTTACAGAGATTCACACCACGAGACATGGGCAAAAATCCTTTCTTGGACTCAAGCATGTTGAACCGCTTCAACACCTTTTCGATGTACGTACTCTGGGTCAAACCCAACAACTTCTTTGATCTATCTCTATAGATCTTAATACCGAGTATGTAAGTCATTTCACCCAAATCCTTCATTGAAAAGCAGTTCCCTAGGTTGTTCTTAACAACTTTCAGGGTAGGAATGTCATTCCCAATCAATAGTATGTCATCTACATACAATATCAGGAAGACAACAATGCTCCTACTGATTCGCTTGTAAACACAAGGCTCATCTTCATTCTTGATGAAACCAAACTCTTTGATTTTCTCATCAAAACGAAGATTCCAACTTCGAGAGGCCTGTTTTAGTCTATAGATGGACTTATTCAGCTTGCATATTTTAGTGGCTTCATCTGGGGATACAAAACCCTCGGGTTGTGTCATATACACTTCCTCAAGGAGGTTTCCGTTAAGGAAAGCCGTTTTGACATCCATCTGCCAGATCTCGTAGTCATAATACGCAGCAACAGCAAACAATATCCTTATGGACTTTATCATGGCAACATGGGAAAAAGTCTCATCATAGTCAATACTATGAATTTGCTTGAAACCCTTAGCCACCAGTCGCCCTTTGAATGTCTGTACATTCCCATCCATGTTGGTCTTCTTCTTGAAGACCCATTTGCACCCCATGGGTCGTACCCCTTCAGGTGGTTCCACCAAGTTCCAAACTTGGTTTGCATACATGGAGTCCATTTCGGATTTCATAGCCTCAAGCCATTTGTCGGAGTCCGGTCCATTCATAGCCTCTTGGTAGGTTGCTGGCTCACCATCATGATCCATAAGCAACACATTACTTATTTGAGACACGAGAAATCCATATCTCTCAGGCTCAAACCTCGGTCTACCAGATCTACGTAGGACTTGTGTTCCCTGAGCAGGTTCTCTAGCTACAACATCTTATAGTCCTGACTCAGAATCCAATTCCGGTTCATTCACTACATGTGGTTCTTGAACTTCTTCAAGCTCTATCTTTTCAGTCTTTCTTGATAAGAACTCTTTCTCCAAGAAGACACCAGTCTTTGCGACAAACACTTTGCCCTCAGACGGTAGGTAAAAGTAATACTCTTTCGTTTCCTTAGGATATCCCACCAGATAACATTTATCCGATTTGGGTTCCAGCTTGGCAGACATTTGACGTCTCACGTATGCCTCATAGCCCCAAATTTTAATGAACGACATACTAGGACGCTTCCCAGTCCATATCTCATTTGGTGTCTTCAGAACCGTTTTCGTTGGAGCGCGATTCAATGTCATTGCAGCAGTCTCTAAAGC
The DNA here is from genome assembly GCA_039583875.1 of Platanthera guangdongensis. NCBI lineage: Eukaryota > Viridiplantae > Streptophyta > Magnoliopsida > Asparagales > Orchidaceae > Platanthera > Platanthera guangdongensis. The sequence continues at coordinate 149,091,922 of CM077147.1, read as the reverse complement.
AAAACCCCAAAAGGAAACAGGCAAGTCTGCATGACTCATCATCGAACGTACCATGTCTAACAGAGTACGATTTCTCCTCTCAGACACACCATTATGTTGTGGTGTTCTAGGTGGAGTGAGCTGTGATACAATACCACACTCTTTCAGATGATCACGGAACTCATGACTCAGGTATTCACCACCTCGATCAGATCGGAGTGCTTTAACCCTTTTACCCAACTGGTTTTCTACTTCATTCTTGAACTCTTTGAACTTTTCAAAGGTCTCGGATTTGCACTTCATAAGATACACATATCCGTATCTACTGAAATCATCAGTAAATGTAACAAAGTAGAAATACCCACCTCTAGCCATGGAACTCATGGGTCCGCATACATCACTATGTACAACACCCAAGAGATCCTCAGCCCTCTCAGTATAACCAGTGAAAGGAGCTTTAGTCATCTTGCCTAACAAACAAGATTCACATCGCTCAAATGATTCATAATCAAATGAGTCCAAAAGTCCATCTCTATGGAGCTTGGATATGCGCTTCTCGTTGATATGGCCCAAACGACAATGCCAGAGAAATGTAGGGTTCGAGTCATTTGTTCTTAGTCTTTTATTATTTTCAACATTACAGATCAGATGGTCCAAGTTCAAAACATAAAGACCATTAAACAATTGGGCTACAACATAACAAACATCATTCTTAAATATAGAACAACAGTTGTTCTTAATTATAAAAGAAAATCCAATCATGTCCAAGCATGAAATAGATATAATGTTTCTAGTTATGGCCGGAACAAAATAACAATTATCTAGTTCTATTACAAGCCCACTGGACAAAGAAAGACGGTAAACTCCTACGGCTACAGCAGCAACTCTTGCTCCATTGCCGACGTGGAGGTCCACCTCCCCTTTACTCAGCAATTTTCTCCTTCCCAGTTCCTGCACATTTGTACAAATGTGAGAACCACATCCGGTATCCAATACCCAAGATGAAGGAGCAGAAAGGTTTATCTCTATAACGTGAATATTTGAAGCGGAAGTCATACCTCCCTTCTTTTTCTGCAGACCTTCAATGTACGAAGGACAGTTCCTCCTCCAATGACCAGCCTTGCCACAGTGGTGGCATTTCCCTTCCTTCACCGTGCTTTTCTTTTTCATCAGTGTTGAAGACTTGGGCTCAAGATATGACTTAGGTCCCACCTTCGTCTTCTTAGAGCCCTTGGCCTTGCCCTGCCCTTATGCACCATCAGTATGGGGCTGGCAGGCTTGACCTTCTTCATATTGATTTCGGCAGTTCTCAACATGCCTAGGAGTTCGGGCAGTGTCTTGTCTATTTCATTCATGTTGTAGTTCAAGACGAACTGCTCATAACTGTCCGGCAATGATTGCAGGATCAGATCTGTGGCCAACTCTTGACCAAGAGGAAAACCCAGCCTTTCAAGGTTCTCTATATACCCAATCATCGTGAGTACGTGAGTCCCTACTGAGTCTCGAACTCCCATCTTGCACTGAAACAACGCTTTTGTGACGTCGAACCTCTTTTGACGAGCCTGCCCTTGAAACATTTTCTTGAGATGCTCGTCAATCTCCTTGCACCCCATGCTCTCATGTTGCTTCTGAAGATCTGAGTTCATAGTGGCAAGCATAAGACATTCGACATCTAAAGCATCATCAGTATACTTCTTATAAGTATCCTTCTCAGCACGGGAAGAGTTCCCGGTCGGCACCTCGGGGGCTTCTTCTTCCAAGACATAGAGCTTTCGCTCTTGCCTGAGAACAATTCTCAGGCTCCTATACCAGTCCATGTAATTTGTCCCACTGAGCTTATCCTTCTCAAGGATGACTCTCAGAGACAAAGTGGAGTGTGAAATACTTGCCATGGAATTCTACAAGAATTTATGCAGAATAAAATCAGTACCAAAATTTCAAATACAATTTATTTTAATTTGGACTTCAATTAAAACACTCCCACTATTTTATTCGAAATGATAGCCCTCACTAACAATTCGGAGAGTTCATGCGAGCTACTCTCTTAGTGGACAAGATCTGTATTTCACCAACACAATGAGTCAGCTTTGGCTTTCCTCTCACGATGCGGTTATTTAGGTAGGCAACGCTTGCCAATTGCATCCTCATGCAATTCTTGTATGGTTGGTGAATAACTCCTTACTCGCATCCATCATATGGTGCATGCCAACCCTATGCCTCTAGGCACTCAACCTTTAAGGTCACCTAGTTAAGTTGGACCCGATGTCGACAGTGGGATATCACAATTATCCGCTCGCACCCTTACCAAGATAGATTAATGCACCTTGCTTTGGCAAGCCCACACTTCATCGATCGAGGCAGGAAGAGTGTCATCCATCGGAAGGCATCCGAACACTTAATATTTGATGAAGGGTTTTTAATTATAGGTTAACAATTAACCATGATCAATATTTGATCAATGTGCACATCCAAAGAAAAACAATTTTCTAAAACCACATGCATCCCTTATGTGCACAACCTGACACCATCAACATTTGATAGAAGGAAGGGCTAAATCTGAACATCCGGAAACTTCCAAATCCTCAGATTTACATGCATTGGACAAAGGCAAAGACAACTCAACTTAAAGCAGTAGACAAGCTCATCTCTCTATGTTGGATTCAAAATCCAAAACAAAATCGAGGGATGGTTACTGCTAAGGAGACTACAATTTCTAACAATTAGAAATTTCCACGAAATCCCAAAAGTTCTTGGCGGGGTACCAAGACTAAATCTAGACATTTAGAACACTTCTAAATCCCTAGGTTTACACGCACTGGAATAAAAAAACTTCCAATACAACAATCATGGCCGCAACCTCCCTTTGATACCACTGTTGGGTTTCTCTATGAGGATGACACAACGCTTGTGCACGCAGCGGAAGAATAAAACATCAAGAAAACCCAAAAGAGATGGGATCGGGCCATAGTAGTTGAATCAAGAAGTTAACATACAACTATGCAAAATTACCTCAATGACGTTGAGTCACAACTCAACGGTGATGCTCCAAACTTCGTCTTCTTGCTAGTGGCGAGTTCTACGTGGAATAATATCCACGTTTCTGCAGAAATCAACACGAGCGGGAGAATGCCGAGTTTTCCGTCGCACGGATAATCGGGAAGGATGATGACCGCACCTTGCTATTCCACGGACTGCTAGATCCGCGCCAGGAAAAGCAACACCAGCGACGATCGCCGGAGAAGAGGAGGTCGACGGAGCGAGCACGGCGGCGGCGGAACACTTCCGTCGGCGGCGGGATTCGGGATCGGCGAACAGAACGGCGGAACACTTCCGTCGATTTCGATTTTATCAGAAAAGATCTCTGTTCCCAAAACCCTAAGTGCCCTTTTATACCAAAGGCATAAATAGACTTAGGAACATCGTTATCCGCAGACCACCCCGAATTTAGGGTTCCAGAATCGGTGAGTATCAATCGGCGAGAATCGGCGACGATCGGCGAGAATCACTTAGCAGGTTCGGCGAGAATCAGTCGGCGAGTATCACCTAGGATCGGCGAGAATCAGAGTACAATACTCGACGATTCTCGCCGACTGCAGGGTGGACCATACTCGTCGACCGTCGACCTGCGGTCGACGATTCTCGTCGATCGTCGAGAATCAGAGTACCAATTCTCGACGATTCTCGTCGATCGGCGAGAATCAGAGTACCATACTCGACGATTCTCGTCGATCGGCGAGAATCAGAGTACCATACTCGACGATTCTCGTCGACCTTCGGTCGACTATTCATACCAGTCCTTCAAGGCAACATTTGTCCAACCCGACGATCCTTTAAGGCAACACTTTGCCCATAACCCCATCCAAGTCGGTGATTGGTAACCTTTACCAACACAGTCAATCATCCAATTTCTCCACATCTCTTATGTGCGACCCTGCAGGCTCATATCGCGTTGGCAGTGAGATTACATGTTTGATCACTTCCAGATCACCATGGTAACTCCAACACACCGCTTGCCTGAACCGAGATGACACCGCGACGGCTGCTCCTCTCTTTCCTTCCCTTGTCTTAGCTTTGCTCCCTTGATGTTCTTTTGGAATGAGGAATAAGATGAAGAAGAAGGTGAAATGAGGATGAGAAATCTCTGTTTCGGCCTTATTTCCTCCAGAACAGAGCTGGACCATTTGATCCAGAATCAAAGAAATGAACGACACCAAAAAAACAGAGAAAGTCGATTTTCGGCCCTGTCACGCCCTGTGACACGCCCGTGTCACAGGGCGTGGACCTTAAGCGGCGCAGACGCCAACAATTTCGAGCTTATCCACAAGGTACACGGCCGGGTACACGCCCGTGACCTGTAGGTCACGCCCGTGACCTAGGGCGTGTAACCCGTTTCTTGACATCTCGTCGACACAAAGTGTCGACACTCGACAAAGCTGGACACGCCCTGTGACACGCCCGTGTCACAGGCCGTGTCCCCTCTCTCGACACCCGACACTCGACACTCGACATAGCGGGACACGACCCTTGACACGCCCGTGTCACGGGGCATGTACCCCATTCGTCGAGCTCAACTCGACGCAAGAAAATTCGTCGAGTCAAGGAGGTCATGCCCCAGGTCACGCCCTGGGTCACACCCCGACACGCCCGTGTCGGGGGGCGTGTCACGCACAAAAACGATCATTTTTCCCTGTTGTGAAAAGTGTTTCTGTTTCGTCCTACACCATTTCTTGCTTAAAATCTTTTTACCCCTTTTTGTTTTCTGTACACATCGGCCATACACTCAACCCGTTTTGAGCAACCTTACCCGGGCTCGAAAAAGTGCAAGTATTCCCTAAGAGACCTCACCGAGTCCCCACAAGTGGACTCCGCCTTGTTGGGGAACCGTGCAACTAGGCTACCAAAACAGCCACTCGAAAGCCCGCGGGAAAACCATGCTCGAACAACGGTCAAAGCCAACGTAACGCCCATCAAGCATATGCAATCATTCAACAAAAAATACGGGGCGTTACATCCAATGCTACATATGAAGAGGGTTGTGTTAGGGCAATGAACGAAATTAAAGGTATATCGAACCAAGCATATGAGCATCTTATTACAATAGATAAACTTTTGTGGCGCAAACACTCATTTAGTGAACATCCTATATGTGATGTTGTCGTAAACAATATGTCAGAAGCATTTAATCGGGTAATTTTAGATATGAGGGACAAACTCATACTTACAATACTTGAGGACATTCGCGTGTATTTAATGTGTAGATGGACTAACACTAGACAAAAAATTGAGAAACAAGTGGGTGAGGTGAACCCTAAAATTGCAAAGAAGATAGAGGACAAGGCAAGGCTTCGTGGGATGTGGATGCCAATATGGTCAAATGACAGAATATTTGAGGTAGTACAAGTGCCAATGAAATTTGTGGTCTCATTGGATAATTGTTTTTGTTCATGCAGCAAGTGGAGACTTTGTGGCCTACCGTGCCGTCATCATGCTATAAGTTGCATAAATTATTTAAACCTAGATATAGCTAAATCTGTGCTAGATTGCTTTAAAAAAGTCACATATATATCATGTTATCGTCAGAGTATATTGCCTACCAATGAATCAAATCTATGACCAATTGTCCCAACAATACAAATTCTTCCACCAATTCAACGAAGAGCACCAGAAAAGCCAAAAAAAGAAACGTATTATGGATGCCAACGAAGAGAAAAATCCCAAAAATATGAGTCGAACATGTTCAAAATGTGGAGTCAAAGGACACAACAAATGAAATTGCAAGCAAACTTGAGCAATTTAAAAATGGTACAACAATTATTCTTATTTTTTTCTATAAACATACTATAAAATCTAATCTTTGGTGTTTATTCTCAGATTAAATATCTTCATAGTCAGAGCCATTGAAGTTAGAGGAAAGAAATGCTAAGATGTATTTTGTGTCAGAACACTACTGAAAATTCTCTGGACTGTATATTTTTTGTTGGATGTATTTTGTGCTGAGATGAGATGAAGCTAAATGATTATGGCTCTATTTGTTTGGGCGTTTTGATGCTCCGTTTTGGGCAAACGCCGCCGGAAGGCGGGTAAACAAATGAACCTCCGGCGGCGTTTGGTCCGTTTCCACCCGCCCGCCTTGAGAAACGCCCCAAAAAACTCCATTTGGAGCAGCCACCTCCCCCCTCTGTTTCGAACACTCCGTTTCCATCCGCCGGATCGATCCGCCACCGCCAAAACAAATGAAGACTATATATTTTTTTGTGTTGAGTTGAACTGGAAAATGATGAGATGTTGTGCTGATCTATGAAAATGCTGAGATGTTGTTATTTTTAAGGCTTTAGAAAAGACATAAATTATCCATATATAAAAAATAGTGTTATTTTTTAAAAAATGAATTGTTTTGTTAATTTATGAGTTTATTGTTCACCAATTAAGTTGTTTTTTGTTCAAATATTCTGTCAATTAGGACTTATTTCAATTTTTTTAAAAAGTTGGGGATTGATTTCACGTTTTTATAATTTGGGGGACCTATTTCAAAAAGAGGTATAACATTAGGGACTGATTTAAGGTTTTTGCCTAAATTATAGATATTGATTCTCTGCTTATATACATGATTTGGTGAAAGCATGTGTGTCACAAGTGACAACAGTCCGTTTACTTGATTGAAATCGCTGAAGTGAAGCACTTGCCGCAATTGCCCACTGCCCCTCTCTCCCATCGCCAGGCGAAGGACTAGGCTGAAAGACATGAGATGGCTGAGAGAGTTTATTCTCAAATTAAATATCTTGATAGTCAGAGCCATTGAAGTTGGAGGAAAGAAATGCTAAGATGTATTTTGTGTCGGAGCACTGTTGAAAATTCTCTGGACTGCATATTTTTTGTTGGATGTATTTTGTGCTGAGATGAAGTGAAGCTAAATGATTCGATTTTTGTGTTGAGTTGAACTGGAAAATGATGAGATGTTGTACTGATCTATGGAAATGGTGAGATGCAGAAATGGTATTATTTTTAAGACTTTAGAAAAGACATAAATTATCCATATATAATATAAAAATGATGTTATTTTTTTTAAATGTATTGTTTTGTTAATTTGTGAGTTTATTGTTCATCAATTAAGTTGTTTTCTGTTCAAATATTCTGTCAAGTAGAACTTATTTCAGCTTTTTAATAAATTTAGGAATGATTTCACATTTTTATAATTTGATGGAACTATTTCAAAAAGAGATAATATTAGGGACTCATTTAAATTTTTTGCCTAAATTATAGATATTAATTCTCTGCTTAAACATAATTTCGTGAAAGCATGTGCGTGACAAGTGACAACACTCGGCTTACTTGATTGAAATCGCTGAAGTGAAGCACTTGCGCCAATTGCCCACGGCCCCTCTCTCCCATCGCCGGGCCAAGTGAGATGGCTGAGAGGGTTGGAAGACTGCTCACCCGCGAATGGGCAAGGAGAAAAACCCACCGTCTTCTCTCGCCTCCCCCTGCACTTGACGCCGTCTTCCCTCACGCCGCTGCTGTGGCTTCCTTTTCCACCGACGTCGACGATGTTCAGAGTTCTCGGGTCAAAATATTTGATCGAGATCTGAAGCTAAAGCAGGTCTCCTCATCTTTGCTCCATTTACATCCCCCTCCTTCCCTTCCCTTCCCTTCTCTTTCTTTTGCATTGTTTAATTATCTGATCCTTCGATATGCAGAGGGATAGAGCTGCGTGGTTGATGGGAGGGAAGAACGATTTCGTGGATTCTGTCGCGGAAAACCTTCTCGATCGTTTGGATGTAATCTGTTTATTATTATTATTTCTTCTTTACATTCGTTAGGCGACCCAATTTTATTGTTGTGTTTAAGCCACTGGAATATATCCTCGAGAGTAGTAATATTTGGCAAACTCAATAAGGTGCTTTGTCTGTTTGTGCTGCCTTAGGGTTTTAGATGTTGATTTTTGGTTCTGGAAGCTAGGGGGCACGCCGGGACGGCAATGCTTGAAAACCAGTAAAGGAAACATTGGATTATGACGAGACGGGTCAAACACCTCTTGGTGCAACATGGCTTTCAATAAATGGAAGGGCCATGCATCTTCTGGTCTCAATGCTCTCTAATGATTTGTATCAGAATGTAATTAACTGCACTTCCACCATAAAGATCCGGGAGGCCCTGAGAGTCACGATATAACTAAGGCTTCGTTTGGGGGGACTTATTTTCTCACCGCATGAACCAGACCTTAATCCAATTTAAGGTCCGGTTCATGCGGTCGTAACCGCTTGACCGGTAAAAATAAGTCTCCCCAAACGGAGCCTAAGTGAAGATGTGATGAAAGACAAAATGTTGATCTCATAATCCAATATGAGAATTTGAAGATGGAGTCTTGAGAACCAGTAATGGCCTGGTGCTAAAGATATAATGCGGTCATAGATGGTCTCAACTCTCAAGACCTATGATGGAGATATCTTTGCTGAAGAGTTGAATGCAATCTTCTTAAAAGTATGAGCATCCCCGTACTCCTGGGCCATCAATGAGACAACGACGGAGCTTAGATAAATCACTCTTGATGCTCTCAATGAAATGCTAATTTCTTTTGAACTTGCCACCTCCACCACCAAAGATGAAGAAAAACTAGCTACTCCATCCAAGACAACTCTAGAAAAGACAATGATCTTTTCTGTTACTGAACCTAGAAGGCTCCTTACCTCTTATAATGATGAGGAGCTTAGTTTTGTGGTCATGAAACTCAATGAATGGAAGAAGGAGAACACTCCTTCCAAATATAAAAAAGGAGCAAGGAAAGGAGCTCCAAGAACATATATGAACAATATTCTAAATCTGATGATTTAATATGCTACTATTGCAGGAAAAGTACACATATATTCATTGCGTGTAGACTAAATAAGAAAGCCATAAAACCGTCCAAGGGAAAACATGAAGAAAGAAGAAGATTTTGCAAAAAGGGAAAGGGAATGATTACCCAGAGCCAGAGCGGATCTTCATCCGAAGAGGATTTAGAGGAAGAAAGTGAAGAGGATTCTGAGTTCAAATGTTTGATGGCCTTAGAAGAAGAAATCTCAAATTCTACTGAGATATTTGATTTTGATTCTTTTGATTTTTCTACACTTGATTTGAAATATGCTTTTAAAAGTTTATGTAATGATAACCATGTTTCTGAAAGAAGACTCAAGGCTCTTCTTATAGAGAATCAAGAACTCTCTGAGTGCAATACTGAATTACATGAGAAGCTTAGTAAATCTTCAACATAAATTATTGATTGCAACTCCTGGGAAGAGAAGAAGAAAGTTCTGGAAGAAGAGTAAAAAAGTCTTTTGAAGAAAATAAATTAATTACTGAAATATCTAAAGCCAAGGAAGAGCTTGACTGCATAAATGATAGAAATAACAAGCTCAAAAACATCACTAAAAATCTTCATGTAAGATTTCAGAGATGTGGAGTTGGAGCTAAATCCTTTGTGAATGCATTTCAATGATCTCTTCCCTTGAGCAAGGACCCTTCTGTCTTTGTGTTTGGAAACATTGTGAATGAGAAGAGTGGATCATGCTACTCAAGGACCTCTTATGGAAAGGAGCAAGCTTCTAAACCTACTAGGAAATTCGAAGAACATGCACCCCATCCTCTTTATATTCTTAATGATAGTGTTCTCAACAATTTTCCTTTATCCTATCAAGAAGAGGAAGGTCTTATAGGAAAAAAGAAAAGGAAAGTCAACAATTTTTGTCATGCCTAAGAATGCATTCCATTATCACCGTTCGACCGCTCGGCGACCGCTGATTGCACCAGTCTCCGATCGGTCGATTAATGGTCCCAGATCAGGGCGACTGAACCCGCTTCGGTCGCTCAACGACAGATTATATGACAACCAACAACTGACAGCAACATGGATCAACGATTGCTGACTGCCTCTCATTTGCACAGTCAATAATCAATGAATGACTTCTCGATCACAGGAGGATTTGTCAATAAAGTTTTTCTTACTTCTCCTTAGCCTTCTAGTCCTAAAGAAAGATCAAGTACAATAAATTTAAATGCTTTTGTTGTGGCAAGATTGTCCATTTTGTCGTTGATTTTTGGTTTAACACCATAAACATATATCCCAAAGGAGACTCATACCAAGACAAGCCAAGGGTTTGTGTGAATTATGCTACTAATGATATGTATCCCAAATTCATTTGATACTCTATCCTTTCTAAATGCGGGTATATGATGGTCCAAGCCTTACCAAAAAATATGCTCCAGACACTTGATTGGTGATAGAAGTCTGCTTATAGGTTATTGTGCTAAGAAGGTACCAATTGTTATCTTTGGTGATTCTAACCGTGGCTGCACGTGAGGTTCTAGTAAATTTTATTTTAATAAAATAATTTTTACATATGTAGATTATGCGGAATGATTGAAACACAATCTGATAAGCAAAAACAAACTATATGATAAATGTTATTTAGTTAATTTTCAATTTAATCTTCATCTTGTGAAGGATAATAGGATAGAGACAATAATGTTCACTAGGATTAGGTCAACCTTAGTTAAGTGGAGGCTTCTGTCTTCTTTATGACTTACTCTCCCAATCCTAGTCAATTATATCATAAAAGACTTGCACAAAAATTTTTAAAACCTTATCTAAACTATCTAGTACATCCGCAGAGTCTAATCGGCGATCCGATCAAGTCCTCCCGCGCGTGTACACAAACATGGATCACGCCTTGCGGCGATCCCCTCCTGGTGCATCCTCTGATGGAGTCACATTAAATCTCCCAACTGAAAAGCCTTCATCTCCAATGAAAGGAGACAATCGTACTGAAGTCGAAGCCCAGAGGCAAGTCGATCAAGCTCTGCTGGTAGGATTTAAGTGTCATCAGTGTTTGGGCGGCCCTGCCAGTGTATTAAGTAACGACATAGAGGCCCGTCTGTAATAGGAACGAACTGGTGGGATTTGCTCTCTGTAATGCTCTCAATGCTCAATTGACGAGTGGTGGATCCCAATGCGATCGGCGGTGCCGTGGGTGAAACCAAAAAAGACGAGTTCCCAGGTGGGTGGCTGTCAGAAATGGGTGAGCTTGGTGGCCATCAGACGTAGGTGGACTGTGTAGATGGTAAGACAACAAGAGTGAAGGTGTTGGTGGCTGGAAGTCTCCACTACTTGGGTCCACATACTCGTGAGGCTCGTAGTATGATGTCAGATCTTCAACATTAAATACCAAGTGAATACCCGTACTTGCAGGGATATCAAGCCCGTAGGCATTCATCCCAATGCGACGTATGACTGAGTAGGGTCCCGTTCACTTGGCGCTTAGATTTTTGGCATGCCCCAGAGGGAGCATCTCAGGGCGGATTCACACCATCACCTGCTCGCCTTCCTGAAATACTTGTCCTCGGTTGCACATATCAACATGATTTTATAATTTTTGTTGCTCTTAATGATTCATCAGCAGAGTGACTCATGCAAATGACATGCAAACGACTCAGCGGAATCGCTAGGACGCGACTCTAGTGGAATGAGAATAAGGTCGATAGGATTTCTGGGTTCATAACCTGACACTACATGGAATAGACTCAACACAGTGGACCTATTGACCAAACTATTATACGCAAACTTTGCGATGGGGAGAACAACATCCCAACTAGTTACATGCTCGCCCACTAAACAACTTAGTAGGTTTCCTAAGCTGCAATTCACTACCTCTGTCTGCTCATCCGTCTAGGGATGATAAGCTGAAGAAAATCTAATTTTGGTGCCAGTCTTATGTCACAAGGTCTTCCAAAAGTAGCTCATAAATCTCATTTTGTGGTCTGACACAATAGACGTTAGACGTGGGTAGACCATGCAACCTAAAAACGTCCCTCATAAAGATGGATGCAACATGAGACGCATCCTCCGTCTTGCGACAAGCTATAAAGTGCGTCATCTTCATAAATTAATCGACCACCACAAAGATGGAATCGGGTCTCCCAAGAGTACGGGAGTCCGAGCACGAAGTCCATGCTGATGTCTTCCCAGGGGCGGTGTGGGACAGGTAGTGGTGTGTACAGACCCGTGTTTTGCTTAGTGCCCTTGGCCGTCTGGCAGATACGGCAGTGACGGATAACGCGAGGCACATCCTTCTTTAGGATAGGCTAATATAAGCTATCCTCAACAATGACTATGGAGTTATCCCGCCCAAAATGTCCAGCAGCCCCGCCCACATGTAACTCCCTAATCAGGTAATCACAATGGGAAGTCTAGGGTATGCACAAACGAGAGCCTCGGTACAGATATCCCTCAAAGATCTGAATTCCCTCAACAAGATCCGCGGAGTCTCGAGACACAACAATATAATTCTCGCTAAAATCAGAGGACATCAGATAATCCGCTATCACTCTCTCAAGCCCATCCACTCGTATGCTCATCATCTGTAATAGGGAGACACGATTACTCAACACATCGACCGACTTGTTCTCAACACCCGCTCGGTGCTTAAAAACATAATGAAAATCTTGGAGGTACTTGGCCCACTTAGCATGCCAATGTCCTAACTTGCGCTGTTAATCCAGATATCGTAATACCTGATGGTCTCCTCGGGAAGGAAATATTGTCTCCAGTAGCGCAAAGAGAGGCCGATAACATAAAATTTCCGATCGTAATTCGAGTAATTTTGCTTTGCTTTGCTCAGTTTCTCACTAAAGTAAGAAACTGAGTGTCTCTTGGCTCAACACGCCACTAATGCCAACACTAGATGCATCACACGCAACCTCAAACGCGCGACTAAATTCAGAAAATCTCAGAACAGGAGCCGTCATCAATCTCTCCTTGATCTCGAATGCCTAGTGGCCGCGGCAGTCTACTGGAACTCACCTTTCCGAAGAAAACTTGTGAATGGGGCCATGATCATACTGAACCCTTGGACAAATCTTTTATAGAAGGTTACAAGTCCGTAGAAGCTGCGAACCTTGTGGATGGTCGCGGACAAAGGCCAATCACGAATGGATTTGACCTTTTCGGGGTCAACGAATACACTAGTAGGTACACAATAAATCCTAGGAAATGAATAGACTCAGAGAGGGAGTACTTCTTCAAGTTCACATAGAATTTCTCCCGGCGAAGGGTTCCAAAGAGAAGCCTCAAGTGATCGAGGTGATCGGCCTGAGTTTGACTATAGATCAGTATATCATCAAAGTATACAACCAGAAATTTGCCCATATAGGGCCGTAGAACCTGTGTCATAACTCATAAAAGTGCTCAGGGATTTCGACAACCCAAATGACATGACTCATCACACATAGAGATCATCCCTGGTCTTAAAGACTGTCTTCCACTCGTTTCCCTGACGATCGAATCTGGTGGTACCCACTACAGAGATTGATCTTGGAAAAGATCTGGGCACTAGACATAGTATCCATTAAGTCATCGAGTCGTGGAATGGGGAAGTGATACTTGACAATAATTTTATTGATGACCCGACTATCAATGCACATACGCCAACTACCGTTCTTAGGGGTAAAACTTGCGGGAACCGCACACGGACTCAAGCTCTCTCGAATAAATTGCTTCCGAAGAAGCTCATCAATCCACCTCTTGAGCTTAGCGTGTTCATTAGGATGCATGCGGTATTGGGCAGGTTCGCGAGAGAAGCCCACAGGATCAGGTCAATGGCGTGCTGGATGCCACGTGAGGTGGGTGGGCAACTAATCAGGGAGCTCATCGGGCATGATGTCCGCAAACTCGTCCAAAAGGGACGCTCAATTAGGGAATGGTCGTCAGGAGGGCACTTAGAGGGCATAATGACCGCTACCACATAAATAATGTCGGCCTCAACGCTGTCTCGCATAAACTCGCCTTACCTCAAAATATGAAGGGGCCTCGATGAACTCGTTCTCACAGAAGGCTCAATCCGAGCCTTGGATTTTCCCTTGGGTTGAGTAGGCGATAACGTGATATTTCGCACTTTGTCATAAAAGACACGTGTTCGAGCGACCGAAACACGTAACATTGCGATCAAATAGCCAAGGGCGACCTAACAACACATGTGCGACTTCCATAGGAATGACTTCTTACCAAACCCGATCCTTGAAGGAGGCGATGCTGATCGAGACGAGACACCGCTGGGTAACCTGGATCGCCGTCTTATCAACCTTTACCTGCATACGATAAAGACCCTTTTGGGCCATAATGTTCATACAACTCCCACTATGTATAGCTAGCTTGCAGGGACCACCTGTATTAGAAAAATGTGTAGAATATAGTAGTGCGACGCCAATTCTTGTCTACACGTCGGGCGTGTAGGAGTCACCTAATCACTCCCATCTCTAAGGATTGCTCAACGTCACTCTCCCATCCCTCCTCAACAGTGACAACGATGTCCTCAATAACTTCCTCTCCCTCAGCATCAAGGCTAAGCTCGCCCTCTTCAACAAGTAGAGTCCCCATGGGACACCGGGCTGCCACGTTGCCTCTGCCCGAACATCTAAAGCATGCGTTGCCTCCGGATCTGGGCTGATCAGTGATAGGGGTCTTGCCCTTTGTGTCTAGAGGGGCACGGGGCGGTGCAGTAAGGGTGCCCGAGGGTGGGGTGGACTTCCTAAACAATGAGCTGTCAGACTTACTGGGGCCTTGCCCGGGTCCTGAGGAGCGTAAGTACTGCTCATACTGCACATACCTTGCAAAGCTTGTCAATTAAGAAAACAGACCAAATGCTCTCTTAAGAGCGAAACAATCTGTGATACCCCTAAATGTTTATAACTTTTATATATGGATTTTTGTAGACCATTTGTTGTTACTAATTTAGGAGGGAAGAGATATTATTTATACTTGTTGATGATTTTTCTGGGTTTACATGTGTTTTCTTTATGAGAAACTAGTCTTATAATTATGGCGTCTCTCGAATTTTCTTAAGAAAATTTAAAATGAGACGGACTACTTCAGCAATTATGATTAGAAGTAATCATGATAGTAAATTTGAGTCTCTTATGATGAGAGAATTTTGTGAACTCCAAGGTATCAAACAATGTTTTTCTCCTATGACTCCATAACAAAATAATGTTGTAGAGAAAAAGAATAGAATACTTATTGAGACCGATAAGATTTTACTTGGTGCTGAATAACCTATTTACTTTTGAGTCGAAACAATAAACACTGCATGCTATGTGTTAGATCAATCTTTTATCAATAAATTGCATTAGAAAATTCCTTATGAACTAATGAAAGGAAGGTCTCCAATCATCACACATTTGAAGATGTTTTGTTGTATTTTCTACGTTTTGAATAATGACAAATCTCCTTTAACTAAGTTTGAAGCTAAAATTGATGAGCGAATATTTCTTGGATATTCATCCATCAACAAAGCCTTCAGATGCTATAATCAAAGAATTTTATGTATGTAAGAATTTTATTCATTTTAATTTTGATGAGTCTAACATTCTTTGTGAAGAGAATTTTTTATTTATTTAGTTTTGCAGTTACAAAGCTATCAATTGCAAAGGAAGCTGAAGCTTTACCTACTTACAGTCATTATTTTAAATGTCCCTAGATATGTCCAACATATCTATTGACATATCGTTTTTGAAGGCAAAATGACAATTTTTTTCTTCAGAAAATAGATTTTATCTTTTTGTAAAATAAAAGCTGACATATACAATTTTTTCCGATATATCTACCAAGACGATTTTGAACATATCCGAATATCTTCTATTCTATTTTATGCTATATTAGCAGATTAACAATATATGTTTAAATCACATATGCATATTGTATTATGTATGTTTAAATCAATTGACCTTATTATTTCGGGCCTGTTTGACTAAGCTGTGGCTGTGCAGGAAGCAGTGGTATGAAACAGTGGTGCAAGAATCAGCTGTTTTGCAGTTGTGAAAAAATTTATGAAACTGTTTGGAAAACTGTATTTGCAGTGCTGTGTGAAACAGTGGTGCAGAACTAAACAATAATGAAAATTAAACATGGATAAAATTAAAAAGTTCGCATAATTTATGATGTTCAACTTAGAATTAACAATTTGTTCGACATAAATATTTGCGATACAGATTTGTGAATTGATGATAGTCGTTCTTCTTCAACTCAAACAAATATCATCTGCAAAAAAGAGTTACGCCGGATTAGATAAATTTAATCTAAAATCAATAATTTTTTTGTTAAAGTACATTTCTATGAATCGTACCTGCGAGCATGTTTTAATTGGTCTGCAATGAATTCTCTCAAATCAGACATCTCAGATGTACCTGTTCCCTCCTGTGTAACTTGTTCTACGCTCGGTGCTGTGACCCTGTCGGTTCGTCGATGTTGTACCCTATGTTCGTATGGCTCAGGATGCACAAACGTTTCATCAAGATCATATGCTCTGAACTCTGGATCAATCCTAGATGTATGCCTTCTTATGTAATTATGGAGGGCCATTGTAGCCACTACAATTATGCATTTGATTTGAGAATGAGTATTGTGACATCTTCCTATGGATGCGCCATTTATTTTTTCATACGCCAAAGCTACGTTCAATAACTCTGCCACCCATTTCGCCCCAGGTTGTTTAGAGGTCATGCAAGGTATCTTTGTAGCAGATGGCTGAAGGTATTCACTTATTACAGCTGATGTTGTTACAATCAGGTTTTGGTAATAATAAATCGGCGTTGACGGTTTCTTTGGTGAATTAGCATGAACTCTTCGTCATCAATCATAACATCGTCATTTATGTTCTCTTCTATCATACCGATAACCTAAGCAAAATATCATCATGAATGTAAACAAAGTACGAGTATCATAACATTAATTTAATAACATGAGTTTCTATAGAAACTTTAATCCAAAAATATGAGTTTCACAACATGCCAACTATAAACAGTAAACCATAACATGTGTTCCACAATATGCCAAATATAAAATAGTAAACCATTACATCATTTTCAATACAAGAGTTCCAAAATACAGAGACTAGAAAATATGAGCATGATATAAATTAGATATTACAAAACAAGAGTTCCAAAATACTCTAGTGATATTACATAACATGAGTTACAAAACATGAGCTTGATATAAGACCTTCACTTCAAAGATTTCATGTAACGTTTCTTCAACCACGAAACCTTCCTATCGTCTTGGAGATTCAAAAAAATTATCCTATTATTGAGATTTATGTAGTACATCGTGGCAAAATCGTACATGTCCGTATCATCAAACAATTCTGGAAACTTCTCTAGCTCGTGTACTGCCTCGCTCAACATATATATACTAGGCGGAACAAGCGGTGCTGCAACTGTAAGTCCCACAGAACGTGTGACGTCGAGTAACCCTTAACTCGTGTCATCATGGCCTCTTTTAAGTTTGCTTCTTTTACGTTCCCTTTACGGAATCGCTTTATGCCCGACAACATTTTAACTTCCCATGCTATGGGTTGATATAGAAATTTGCTTGGATCAACAATTTATTAAAAACTGTTCGAATGAACATAGATTTGAAACACTTGGATTGATATCAAATGACTCCTAGTTTTAGCAGTTTACAACATAAAATATCATCAAAAACTTCCAGCTCAAAGAGCATGCATGTGATTCAGTAGACAAGGAGCAAGGATATGTTCCTGAAGGAAATTTCATGGATCTCATGAATGATAAGAACAAAATTCAAGTGAAATGCAATAAAGACGATGAAATCAAATAGAAGAATAATAGAACCTTGTAATTTTCATTTAATAAGTACATGTACCTTCACTTTCCGGAGGCCTTGATTAAAGAAATCTGAACCTGCATTGAAAATGATGGATTATAAAATTTTTAAATTGGAGTACTCTCCATTACGGATCTAAAATGCATCATTTAATTTGTCCAAACAATGAAACTGGGAAGAGGGGGTCATGGTTTCCAGAGGAAGACATGGATCTAAAATGCTACATCCATGTTCGTATGCTTAGATGGAGAATCACAAAAATGTTGCAAAGGATCTTACCGCTGGGGTAGCAAGAACAGAAGTCGGCGGCGTGCCTGGTACAGGATCTGTCGGATATCAAGAAAACTTAGGAAGAGAGATCGTCCGGAGATACAGAAGATGAATCGAGCAGCCGTGGAGGAGATGTCAGGCGGAGAAGATCGCCAACGTTGGCGTACGCGCAGCCGTGGATGCCTGAGAAGACGCACGCACAGCGGCTAGGGCATGGGAGAAAAATCGGGGAAAAGGAAATATGAGAAAATCTCGCTTGCCGCAGTTTTTGACGATCCGCGATGCCGCCACTGTTCCACCGCAGCCTTCATTTTTATGTTTGGCGCTGCTTCCTGTGCCGCAGTGGTGTGCAACACCCCTGCCGCATTACCAAACAGGTCCTTCATTTATTTATATTTTATTCTTACAATAAATTATATATATTATTTCACATAAATTTTAACTTCACTGTTAGTTTTCATGGAGCTTTGGCGGACTGTTAGTTTGGTCGAGCGGCCTGATGTTTTAGCGGTTTGCCAGCGGTCTGCTGGTTAGTCTCCCGCGGTCTGTTCAGGAGGCTAGCAAGCTATAGCGGTCTTGGCGAATAGGGTAGTAGTCGCAACGAATAGAGGTAGCTGAAGCTACGGTCTCGAGAGCAGCTGAAGTTGCGGGTTCCGACAGTTGTTGCAGACTTAGGTTCTAGCCGTAGCGGACTTGGCGGACAACATTGTAGTCGCAGCGGATAGAGGCAACTGAAGCTGCGGTCTGGAGAGCAGCTGAAGCAGCGAATTCTGGCAGTTGTTGTGGACATGTGTTCTCGCTGTAGCGGGCTTGACGGACAGGGTTGTAGTCACAACGGATAGAGACAACTGAAGCTGCGGTGTGGAGCAGCTGAAGCTGCGGGTTCTGGCAGTTGTTGCGGCTTGGTGTAGGAGCGAGGTGGTCAGAGATCACAGACTGCTTCTTGAATTCGCCGGATCCCTGTGTAGAGCGGAGTGCTTCTGTATCCGGAGGATTCTAGTCGGAGCGGTCAGGGCTTAACTGCTCGGTTGTTTTGCGATTTAAATTTTTATCCTACCTGTCGCAGGTTGTAGTTTAGTCCCATATCGACTGTTGTATTTTTTCCTCTTTTCTTTTCCCCTATAAATATGAGGTCATACTCTTGTAAATTATCTTTTATGGAATGCAAAGGTTGTTATTTAGATATTTTTCACATTCACATTAAAAAAATGTGAAAATTTTAACATTTTTATTAGCAAATTATTTTTATGGCTTTAATATAAATATATAAGCTTGAAAATACTTGTACTCCACTAAAGATATTTAGCTTTTAAATCTTTTTATTTGCTATAAACTTAGTATTATCAAAATATGATTATTGTATAATATTAAATATATTTTACAATGTATGATTTCGTATTTGTTAATAATATTTTATTTTGATTATTCTTCAAATTTATTTGGGATATACATGACTCATTCTTAGTCGTTTTGTTATATATTTTTTAACTTTTGGAACATATAATTAAAATTAGTATACATAAAAATAATATTTTTATTTATAAGTTATGAAAATTCGATATTTTAAAATATCTTTGATATAATGACATGCTCCGACTTTCGACACACAACATTTAAAAACTCAATGCGACATGTCATCAATGTCCGATATTTACAACCTTGCTCACAACCCCTCTATTCATGAGGAAAGTGAGCAAGAGACAACCAACTCCTCCAAAAGAAGCAGAAGAAGAACCTCCGTCGCTTATTGAAGCTAAAGAGCAAGTTGTAGTTGAGTTTAAAGGAATATAACTTGGCTCGCACAACCACTCTTTCTAGAGGTCATCACTATTTTCAGGGCTATCCTCTACAACCAATTATAGTGAACTCGGAAGATGTTGTGAGAACAAGGGTAGGTACATCTAATAAACTGTTATTTTGCAATTTTATTTCACAAGTTGAGCCAAATTTTTTTGAAGAAGCAAATTATGACCCACAATGGATCATTGTCATGCAAGAAGAGCTAGAGCAATTTAAAAGATATAAGGTCTGGACTATAGTTGAGAAGCCAAACAATCATCTGATAATAGGTATCACGTGGGTCTTTAGGAACAAACTGGTTCCAAATGTTGTGATCTTAGGAATAAGGCTAAACCCGAGCTTAATTCTATAGACATTATGAAAAGATCGACTATGATCAAACTTTTCTTCCGGTGGCTAGAGTGAAGTTGTCAGACTCTTCTTGGCCTATGCATCACACCATAGTATTAAGGTACTCTGGATGGATGTAAAAATCACATTTCTTAATGAAAAGCTGCATTAGGAAGTGTATGTTGCTCAATCTTCAGATTTTGTTTCCTGAACTCATCCTGATTATGTAAATAGGTCAGATAAAAGTAAAACCATATATGATCTCAAACAGACTCTTTGAGTTTGGTATGAGATCTTATATACTTTTCTTCTAGAAAATGATTTCATTCAAGGACAAGTGATCAAATTATTTTTATTAGGAAACAAAAAAAACAAGTTTTTGATTGTTCAAATATATGTAGATGATATTATATCGGATAGTTCAGACGAGAAAATGTGCAAAAGATTTGCTAATCTTACACGAGATAAAATTGAAATGAGCGATATTGGAGAACTTAACTTCCTTCCAGGCATTCAGGTCAAGCAATCTAATGAAGATATCTTCATTTTTTTAGTTCAAATACGCTAGAGAAATTCTCAAGAAATTTAGAATGAATACTGCTTCATCTTTTAAACCAACATGACCACTAATGCAATTATTGATAATGTTGAAATTGATAAATCTATAGAATTAAAAGTTCAAACTCTATAGTGGTATCTTTGACTTGCTATTTTATTTGAATACAAGTAGATTTGATATAATATTTGTTACATGTATTTATGCTAAATTCAGTTTGCACTCAAAGAGTCTTATTTGACTCATGTCACAAGTAGGCCTGCGAGCGGTTCGGTTTTGGTTGGTTTGGACCCAAGCCGAAACCCAACCGACATGCCTCGATTTTTGGTTTGTCTAAACCGATCCGAACCAAACCCGGTCTGTTTGGTTCAAAGTCGGTTCGGTTTTTAGTCGATTTTTTGCGGTTTGGTGTCGGTTTTTTTGCGAACAAACCATTGAAGACTACTCACTTGTAGAATTTGTGATGATAAGAATTAACGTCTATTAAACAATACTATCTCCACATTTACTGGGCTTACATTACATAGATGTTTGATTGCTAGAGGATTTGTGTAGCTATCGTGAAATTTGTTTTCTTGAATTAAAAAACTATTCGGATTTGTTTAGCTTGTAATCAAAGCTATCATAATTTTGATTATTGGTGGGCAGTAATTTTGATCAACACAAATCCTTCAAGCTTTGATTACTGTTCGGTTTTTAGTAGCATGTAATTACATGTAATTTGGTTTCTTGAATTAAAAACTGCATGTGAATTAAACTAAGTGAATCAACATTAATTTCACGATAGCTTAAGATCGCTAAAAAATGTACTCAAGTTTTTGAATCGAGCAATTACATCGAGATCAAGACAAATCATGTTTCGAAACTCAAAAAGTACATCATATTGAAAATTTGAAATCTATTGAGAATGCATGAAAAATTGAAAATACTAACCTTTGATCGAGGTCAGAAAAGAAGTTCTCATTTTCATCCTGTAATCTCTACAGAAGAAGAACAATATGTGCATTAGTCACTTAGTCTAGATAAAATAAAGGAGAAAGCAATCACACAAAATGACAAAATTAGCTTATCGATATTGTAATATCGTTACCTTTGTCGAGATCTTCATATTTTTCAACATCCAAAGGTACTTCATCCATGTCATTAATATGTGGCGTGCAACACAACCAATCACTATTACAAACAAGCGCTTCAACGGTTTTTAGTTGTAGTGAACTTCTGAATGGATCAAGGATTCGACCACCGGTGCTAAAAGCCAACTCGGATGCTGCTGTCGATATTGGAATTGCAAGAATATCTTTAGTATTTTTTGGCACATTTGAAAACCTCGAAGAGTTGATTTTCCACCAAGTCAAGATATCAAAGTTTGGTTGTATCTTCAATGCACCCTCCTCTATGTATCATTTTGGCCGAAGGTTTTTTGCACTCAATGTCATCAAACTTAATAGCTTTCTGTGATCCAATTGTTGCACCATCGTCCTTCGTTTGAGTGAAAGGTAACATTTTTTGTTTTCTCTCTACTTGCCTGAATCAACCTAAAGTTATCATATGTGTCCTCAAAGCACTTGTGCCATTTTTCTTCGGATCAACTGCATTTACCTTACTACAATATTTACATTTAGCTTTATCTCTTCCTTCACTATCATTGAACTTACTAAACCACTCCCACACTGTAGATTTATTTCTAGCATTAATTCCTTCATGCTCGGTATTGGTGTCATCAATTTTTTGTTTCTTGAACACATTTTGTGATGCATGTTCCTCCTGAGAGGGTATAGGTTCCGCTGCCACCGTTTTTATCTCTGATAATTTACTCAATAACCTCAACCACTTCCTTCACTATTTCTTTTCCTTTGTTTTGTTTTGAAGAAAAAGGGACATCTTCATAAATAAAAGAAATTAACATGAAAGTATAAAACATACAATTTCATCATTTGAAAATAACAATGGGAAGAATATGTCAAAACCTTTGAGGCTTTGTAGCTTTGATCAATTCTTCACTATTTTGAAGATATAGAATATGATTCTCTTCAGTATTCAAGCATACGCCTTTGAAAACAAATTTAATTTGCATGTCAGGAAAATAATCATGACAACAAGAAAATTTAATCATGATTTCTCTTTCTTATACTTGCAGGAACCTTCATGCAAGGAAGACTTGCTCCAAGGTAATTAAACTGGAACTCAATTAACATCCATACACAATACTAACATCCATTACATGCATTTTATTTGAAGTAATATGAGAAGGAAAGCTATACCAACATACACACTCATTTCAATCCTATACTAACATCCATACACAATAAATAGAACTCAACTAATAATGACATTTCAGGCATTTAGTTGAAGTAAGATGAGAAGGAAACCCAAACAATCATCCTCTTTGGAAGTTGGTGGCAAGAGTCAACCGGTAGCTGAATTATAGAAATGGACGTCTGTATGAGCACAAATAAACAAAAATTAAGAGAAGATAGAAGATCTATCTGAAGGAGAAGTCCCAAAGCGAAGAAGTCCCAATTTCCTAAACGCCGTTCGCCTTCAGTCACAGGAACCCTAATGCAGGCGCCATCCCCTTTGGTCACAGGTCGGGAAGAATAACCCTAATGAGAGAGAGCTCTGGGAGGTTGGGAATCGTGAAGGAGAAAGAGAATGCGGCGAGTGGCGATGACGCGACGCTGGTTGTTACTGGTTGGCGGCTGCGACCTGTTGCCTGCGGGTTTAGGGCAAAACCGCAAGAGTGCGGCTCGGCTATGCGGGAAAATGAAAATAGGTGCCGATACTACCGCGTGCCGATACTGCCGAGTGTCGATACTATCGAGTGCCGATGGGATTATTGAAGTAATGAAGAAGCGGGATTAGCAAACTTGCTAATCAGTAATCGCTATAGATAAGTCCATAGCCCGTAAGCCGGATTTTTTCATTTATTTAGGAGAGGTCCGCGAGTCATAAAATTTAAGTGGTCTTGAACTTGACTTGAACTCAAGTTCATATAGGCCCTATACATCCTTTATAATTATTATTGTTAGAAAAAAGGCCCATATAATGGCCCATCATAGGCCTTCTTCTTTGTGTATTAGTCTCACATCTTGAAAATGAGACTCTTCTCTCCATATATATATGTATTCATACTTGTATTTACATACATAAGAAGGATATACAAAGTTTTCACAGTTTTTCCCAAGTGTTTGTGCTCTTTTCTACATGGTATCAGAGTCATCGTTCCCTCTGGGCGGTCTCTGATTTTCTAACCTCAACCCCTTCTGCGGTCTCCTCTCTTTCGGCGATTAGCGGTTCTGCCTAACCGCACCCCTCCTGCGGTCTCTTTCCCCAAACTCTGGCAGACAGACCGTTTTTGTCTGCAGGGTACTCGGTGTGCTGTTCCCACCACTTGGTTTTGGATCTCCTCTTGATTTTATAGACTTCACTACTGGGTCCCACCATGCCGCCATCCTGCGGTCTGCTCTGTGTCCGCCGCGGTCTGCCATATTCGGCCTCATCTCATCCACTGCTCTTACTTGATCGCACGGTCTATCTCTTTAACCGTTGCGGTCTGGTCTAATCTCTATTCGCCGCGGTCTGCCCTGTGTCTGCTGCGGTCTGCCCGATTCCGCCTCATCTCACCTGCTGCTCTTCCTTGATCGCGCGACCTGTCTCTTTAACCGCTGCGGTTTGGTCTGGTCTCTGTTCGCCGTGGTCTACCCTTGCCGCGTGGTTTGGTCCGTGCTGCTGCTAACCGCGGTTCTTCACCGTGTATTACCGTTGGATTGTGTTCGCCGGGACCTGCAGTCTGCTCTCTGTGTTTTCCCGCAGTTCCCTCTTTGCTTTGCCTGTCGGCTTCTGTGTCTTAACCACAGTCCTCTGTTCCTGTTCGTGGTCTCTTCTCAGTCCGCACTCAGTGTTTGCCGTTCTGACCGCACTCCGTGCTGACTGCTTCAGCCAGGCTCTTGTTTCTCTTAGTCCGCCACGGTCTCTTCTTAGTCCGCTGCTCAGACCGCCGTGACCTTGCCAGTTAGCCTGCTTCAAACCGCGCCCTCGTGTTATTTGCTCGTTGCGGTCTTATCTCCTGCTCGCTGCGGTCTTGCCTAGCCGCCGTTGCTCTTGCCGCCTGTATAGTGCCAGTCCGCCAGTTTAGCTGCTGCTGCCTGTCCCTGTCCGCAGTAGTCTGTCCGCAGTAGTCTGTCCGCTATGCTTGCTTAGCTGCTTACCCGCCTTGTCGGATAACCGCTTCGCCTACCCGTCTGGTCGTAGAGTCATGAATTCGTCTACTGATTCTTCTCCTCAAGCCTGCTTGGTCCCTGCTTCTGAAATTCGAGACGAGTCGAGACTCACCACCATCTCTCTTACTAGGAAGAAGAATTTTGTTGAGTGAGTGCATTCGGTCCGCCGGATACTTCAGTCCAAGGGACTTCTGCATCATCTAACTAAAGATACTCCTTCCGCACCTGCTGATGACTGGTTGCGTGGCGATGGTCGTGTTCAGACCTGGCTTCTCAACTCCCTTGATGACGAGCCTTTCCGCATGACTATGTATCATGAGACGGCCAAGGCGATGTGGGATGAGCTCCATTCCCTGTACTCTGGAAAGGATAATCTCCAACACCTGTATGACATCATCACCGATCTTCAGTCTCTTGACTCAGGCAGTGCTGCTGACTTAACCTCCTTTGTTGCTTGGTCCAAGACACTGATTGAGACATGAATTCAGTATCAACCCCATACTACGGATCTAGCTGCCCAACACGCTCAAAATGAAGCTGTTGGTAGCCATGATGATGGATCATGTTCCGCTTCATCTTCATAGTGTTCGGGCTCAGATCCTCTCCTCTGCCACAATTCCCTCATTCTCTGATGTGTGCTACATGCTGTTAAAAGTTTCACCACCTACTGATGTTATCGGCCCTCCTTCACCGACTCTTCTCTAGCAATCTTCTGCACCATTACTCCCTCTCCCCCCCTACCCATGGGGGACGTACAGGCTCTCGGGGGAGGGGTCGAGGTGGCCGGCTGATGCCTAAGCGTTCTTTCTGTGGTAAGGATGGGCACCTTGAGGCGACCTGCTATCGCAAACATGGTCTCCCTACTCGTCCTACTGCTTCTGTTGCTTCCCTTATCTCTTCTGCCGCTTGTGCTTATCTTCATGAAGTCCGCCTCCAGCTCCAACAACTTCAGGGGTTGCTCCACAACTCACCTGCCTCCGTTGCCTTCGTCTCTCATGAAGGTATTGCTTGTCTCTCCACGAGTCCGTGTTGGATAGTGGATTCAGGTGCTATTCACCATATCACCTTCTTGAAGCCACCTCAATACTTGGATTCTCCGCATTCAATATTTATCACCGTAGCCAATGACAACCCCGTTCTTGTCGCCGGCTCTCCTGATATATCTCTCAATCCCTTTATTTCTCTTCGCTCGACTCTTCATGTCCCGGGCTCTCCATTTAATTTACTTTTTATTAATCGGCTTACTACCAATTTGGATCGCTCTATCACATTCACCTCTTTTTTATTTCAGATGCAAGACCGACAGACGCAGAGTATCATCGGTAAAGGACGACTGCACAATGCGCTTTATCTTCTTGATGTCACCCCTACCGTTCTCTTCTCTGTCTCCTCTGTTGCCTGACATCGACATCTTGGGCATGCCACTCTTCTAGTTCTCAAGAAGGCTCTTCCTGATGTTCATCTTCCTGCTTTTACATGTGATTCTTGTATTTTGGGGAAACATCGTTACTCTTTTCCTCCACATTGTATTCATAGCTCTGCTCCTTTTATGTTAGTATATTCTGATGTTTGGGGCCCGTACAAAATAAACAAGTGTATCCGGTTATTGTTATTTTATAACCTTCATTGATGATTATTCTCGAATTACATTGTTGTACTTATTTCGTGATCGCTCCGAGCTTACTCTGTGTATTTCAGGCTTTTGTTCTTGAGACTCATACACAATTTACTGACAAAATCAAAACACTCCGGACGGATAATGCTCGCGAATACACTAGTCATGAGTTCGATAACCTCTGCTCTAAGTTTGAGATTATTCATCAAACTTCATATGCATATACTGCTTAACAAAACGATGTGGTTGAGCGCAAAAATAGACATTTTCTTGATATTGCTCGCACCCTCATGATTCAAATGCACGTTCCCAAGACTTATTGACATTTTGTGGTTTTGATGGCGTACTATCTCATTAACCGTCTGCCCTCCTCCGTGCTCAACAACGCCACCCCATTCAGCCTCCTCTTCCCTTCCACACGTCCATTCCCTCTCACATCTCGAATATTTGGTTGTACCTACTATGTTCATTTACTAGGTCTCTCCACCGACAAGTTCGATCCTCGGGCGGCCAAACATGTGTTTGTTGGTTATTCTCACACTCAAAAATAGTATGTTTGCTATTCTTCCACTACCCGCAAGGTGACTGTTCTGGCGGATGTTACCTTTCTGGAAGATCAACCATTTTTCTCCACTCCAACGTCCTCTCTACCACCACCATCATTACAAAAACCTATCATCCCAGTTACGTCTCCACCACCACCAGTTACGTCTCCTCCACCACCTCCACTCCTCCCCTCCCCAGCTCTAGTTCTCCAAACCCCATTTCTTCGTGTGTATACTCGTCGACCTCCAAGCTTGGCCGCCCCGCTGCAGTCAGCTTCAACCTCCGACACTCTGCGACTTGTCGACCCGGCCTCTGCATCCACAACCCATCTGATGACAAATTATGTATCCTTACATCGCCTGACCTTGACGCTTCAAACCTTTGCTATCTCATTATCCTCTATTTCTGTCCCTAACTCTGTGCCGGTGGCTCTCCAATATCCGGGCTGACAGACGGCCATGAACGAAGAAATGACGGTCCTCTGGACTAATCAGACGTGAGATCTGGTTTCTCTTCCTTCGGGATAGACTACTGTTGAATGTAAATAAGTCTGTCATCAAACATGCCCCTGATGAGACGATTGATCATCTTAAGGCCCGTTTGACTCGTGGATTTACTCAACAACAGAGTCTCGATTATGAGAAAACATTCTCTCCAGTGACCAAGCTAAACACGGTTCGTTTCCCACTCTCCGTAGTTGTGCATCGTCAATGATCCCTATATTAATTGGATATCAAGAATGCTTTTCTCAATATAGATATCCAAGAAACTGTCTACATGCAACAACCTACAGGATTTGAGAACTCGGAGGAGTTTCGAGTTTGTCACCTTAAGAAGTCGATTTATGGTCTCAAACAATTTCTTCGGGCATGGTTCGATAAGTTCAGTAAGGCTGTTCGGGAGGTTGGCTTTACTCCTTGCTCGGCTGATTTCTCTTTGTTCACTCGACATAGAACAACATGAACGATTCTTTTATTGGTGTATGTCAATGACATCCTAATCACAGGAGATGCTTCAAAAGAAATACAAGTGGTCAAACAACACTTCAGTTCTGTTTTTCAAACAAAAGATCTGGGGAACCTTTGATACTTACTTGACCTTAAGATCGCAAGACGTCCGGTTGGCCTTGTCCTATATCGACAGAAGTACTATCTCAACCTTCTTCAGGATGCTGGATATTCTGGATGCAAGCCGATTAATATTCCTATGGATGCCAATCACAAGCTGTGTGCTCATGCCTCTGATTTATCTAGCAGTCACAAGACCAAATATATCTTTTGCTGTCGGGATTGTCAGCCGGTTTATGTTTTCTCCTCGGGTATCTCATCTACATGATGTTGAACTTATTCTGCGATACCTGAAAAACACTGCTGGTCAAGGGTTTGTTTACAAAACTTCTTCCTCGTCTATTCCAACATTGGTTGCGTATTCAGATGCTGATTATGCTGGTTTCCTGGATGATCGGCGTTCCACCAGTCGATTTTGTACTTACTTCTGAGGTCAACTTGTTACCTGGCGCAGAAAGAAATAGTCTGTGGTTGCTCGATCTTCAGCCGAAGCTGAGTACCGTTCGTTGACATATATTGTGTCTGAGCTCACATGGCTTGAGAGTCTCCTAGGTGATATGCGATTAAAACTTTCCTCACCAGCTACCTTACTCTGTGACAGTCAAGCTGCTATGCACATAGCTAAGAATCTCGTCTTTCATGAAAGAACAAAACACATTGAAGTTGACTGTCACTTCATTCGGGAAAAAGTTCAAATGAAGAAGCTGGAATTGAAACATGTTTTGGCTACTGACCAACTTGCTGATCTTCTCACTAAGGCCCCACCTAGTGCTCTATTTTATCAGTACTTATCCAAGCTGGGTGCCTACGACTTGTACGCTCTAGCTTGCGGGGGATTGTTAAAAAATGCCCATATAATGGCCCATCATAGGCCTTCTTCCTCTTTTTGTATTAGTCCCACATCTTGAAAAAGGAACTCTTCTCTCCCTATATATATTTACTTATACTTGCATTTACATTCACAAGAAGGATATACAAAGTTTTCATAATTTTTCACAAGTGTTTGTGCTATTTTCTACAATTATAAAATAGAAATTAATCTATGCATAATTTATAATTATTATAATATCAATTACTAACATCGGTTCAATTCAGTTTGGTCAGTTTTTACAACTTGAAAACCGAACCAAACCGATATGATTTCGGTTTTCAAAATCACCAAACCAAATCGACACTGAACCGGGCGGTTCGGTTTCAAAATCGGTGCGGTTCGGTCAGTTTGGTTGGTTTTGTCGGTTTTCGGTTTGGTGTCAGGGTTTTCATCAACAACAACCTTCGATCTTTATTTTCTTCAAAATATTACACCAATTTTGAAACCGAGCTGCCCGGTTTGGTGTCGGTTTGGTTTGGTGTCGGTTCGGTTTGGAGCTTTTGAAAACCGAAGCCATATCGATTCGGGTCGATTTTCAAGTTGTAAAAACCCACCAAACCGTACCGAACCGACGTTAGTAATTTATATTATAATAATTATAAATTATGCATAGATTAATTTCTATTTTATAATAACTATAAAAGATGTATAGGGCCTATATGAACTTGAGTTCAAAGTCAAGTTCAGTCAAGTTCAAGACCACTTAAATTTTATGACTCACAGACCTCCTATATAAATGAAAAAATCCCGCTTACGGGTTACGATCTTATGTATAGCGATTACTGATTAGCGAGTCCACTAATCCCTCTTACTTCATTACTTCCATAATCCCATCGAGACTCGGCAGTATCGACACCTAATTTCATTTTCCTGCACAGCCTAGCCGCACTCCTGTTGCAGTCTTGCCCTAAACCTGCAGGCGGCAGGCCGCGGCCGCCAACCAGTGACAACCAGCGTCGCGCCGTCGCCACTCGCTGCATTCTCTCTCTCTTTCATGATTCCGGACCTCGCAGAGCTCTCTCGCATTAAGGTTATTCTTCCCGACCTGTGACCGAAGGGGACCGCGCTCTGCATTAAGGTTCCTGTGACTGAAGGCAAACAACGTTTAGGAATTCATGACTTCTTCGCTTTGGGACTTCTTCTCCTTCAGGTAGATCTTCTTCTTCTCTTAATTTCTGTTTATTTGTGCTCATACAACCGTCCATTTCTATAATCCTCAGCTATTGGTTGACTCTTGTCGCCAACTTCCAAAGACGATGATTGTTTGGGTTTCCTTCTCATCTTACTTCAAATAAAATGCCTGTACTGTGGTTATTAGTTGAGTTCTATTTATTGTGTTTGGATGATAATATAGGATTGAAATGAGTGTGTATGTTAGTATAGGTTTCCTTCTCATCTTACTTCAAATAAAATGCATGTAATGGATGTTAGTATTGTGTATGGATGTTAGTTGAGTTCCAGTTTAATTACCTTGGAGTAAATCTTTCTTGCATGAAGGTTCCTGCAAGTATAAGAAAGAGAAATCATGAAGGTTCCTGCAATTTTTTTTTTCAAAGGCGTATGCTTGAATACTGAAGAGAATCATATTCAATATCTTCAAAAGAGTGAAGAAATTGATCAAAGCTTCAAAGCCTCAAAGGTTGACCTATTCTTCCCATTGTTATTTTCAAATGATGAAATTGTCTGTTTTATACTTTCATGTTACTTTCTTTTATTTATGTATATGTCCCTTTCTTCAAAACAAAACAAAGGAAAAGAAATAGCAAAGGAAGTGGTTGAAGTTATTTTGAGTAAATCATCAGAGATAAAAACTGTGGCAGCGGAACCTATACCTTCTCAGGAGGATGATGCCTCACAAAATGTGTTAGAACTAATGCTAGAAATAAATCCGCAATGTGGGAGTGGTTTAGTAAGTTC
Organism: Platanthera guangdongensis; assembly: GCA_039583875.1. Classification (NCBI taxonomy): domain Eukaryota; kingdom Viridiplantae; phylum Streptophyta; class Magnoliopsida; order Asparagales; family Orchidaceae; genus Platanthera; species Platanthera guangdongensis. Next base: position 149,061,104 of record CM077147.1, on the reverse strand, counting down.
AAGGATAGTGAAGGAAGAGATACAACGAAATGTAAATAATGTAGCGAGGTATATGCAACTGATCCAAAGAAAAATGACACTAGTGCTTTTATGACACATGATAACTTTGTGCCGGTTCAGGCAAGTAAAGAGCAAACAACAAATGTTACCTTTCACTCAAACGAAGGACAGTGGTGCAATAATTGGATCACTGTAATCTATAAGTTTGATGACATTGAGAGCAAAAAGCTTTGGCTAAAATGATAGATAGAGGAGGATTCATTGAAGATACAACCAAACTTTGATATCTTGACTCGGTGGAAAAACAACTCTTCGAGGTTTCTGATTGTGTCAAAAATATCTAGAGATATTCTTGCATTTCCAATATCGACGGTAACATCTGAGTCGGCTTTTAACACCTATGGTCGAATTTTTGATCCATTCAGAAGTTCACTACTATCAAAGACCGTTGAAGCACTTATTTGTACTAGTGATTGGTTGCGTTACAAGCCACATATTAATGTTATGGATGAAGTACTTTTGGATGTTGAAAAATATGAAGATTTCGAGAAAGGTAATGATTATTACAATATCGATAAACCAATTTTGTCATTTTGTGTGATTGCTTTCTCCTTTATTTTATCTTGACTAAGTGACTAACCCACATACTGTTCTTATGTAGAGATTACTGGATGAAATGAGCACTCCTTTTCTGAGCTCGTTCAAAGGTTTGTATTTTCAATCTTTCATGTATTTTCAATAGATTTCAAATTTTCAGTATAATATATTTTTTGAGTTTCGGAACATGAGTTTGCCCTTGATCTCGTTGTAATTGCTCGATTCAAAAATTTGAGTAAAGTTTTTAGCGATATTAAGTTATCGTGAAATTAATGTTGATTTACTTGCAGTTTTTTAATTCCAGAAACCAAATTACATGTAATTACAAGCTACTAAAAACCGAACAGTAATCAAATCTTGAAGGATTTGTGTTGATCAAAATTACTGTCCCCAGTAATCAAAATTACGATAGCTTAGATTACAAGCTACACAAATTCGTACAGTTTTTTAATTCAAGAAAACAAATTTCACGATAGACACACAAATCCTCTAGTAATCAAAGCTTTATGTAATGTAAGCCCAGTAAATGTGGAGATAGTACTGTTTAATAGGCGTTAATTTTGATTATCACAAATTCTACAAGTGAGCAACCTTCAATGGTTTGTTCGCAAAATCCAAGGCATGACTATTATGGATAGTACTGTTACTGTTTCAAGATAGTACTGTTACTGTTGATAACTATTATGGATAAAATCCGATGCATGACTATGTGTATAATTTTTCCAACATTCTTATTTATTATGATAACACCAGTGCAATCTCCATTTCATATAAATCTATATTGTTTAGCAAAACAAGGTGTTAACCCCAAATCCTGCGACGACGAAGGAGAGTATCCATAGGAGGCGGACATTCCATACCAAACAATTGTTCTCAGAGTTTGCTGACCTCTTGGGCGGACACTTCGGAGTGCTCGCCGACACCCCTTGGGAGCTCGACAACGTTCGACAAGGACGATCAGCAGGCGACCTTCAGGCGTCTTCTCAGAGTGCAATTCAGGAGCTCTAGTTTAGAGTACGCGCGATCGCCTCATCCAAGTCCGCACGGATTCCCCCCTTTGTTGATCCCGCCCGGGCAGCACCGCGCGATTTCGTGCGGTTTATTCTTTTAGTCTTCGCCGCCCGACTTTTCATGTACTTCGGGCGGCTGCGCATTTAATGTCCTTGTTAATAAGGCATTAAATGCCAGTCAGTTCATGAACCATCCACACAGCTTACCCTCCAGTATAAAAGGGGGACCAGGGGTGTTTGGAGAGGACACACAGACTTAGTCCAAAACCTGCTCGATGTAGGTGCAGACACTAAGTTTCTGTCTTTCGTTCTTTCAGTCGTTGTACACGCGCATACCCCCCGGGCGGCCACACCACACATTGTAACCTTTCTCAAAATAAAGAGAGGCCTGTCGCAAGAGAGACATTCGCCGCGTCGGGTCCAGTCTGGTGTTCGACGCTGCCAGCGACACCCTTCCTTCTCCCTTCCTCATCTCTCTTGGTCTATCTGCAACGCCCGCCTAGGGTATAGTAATTGGCTGGTTGTGGTCCACGTCCTATCCAATCAATCCCCCAAGAAGTGATTTGCATGTGGAAGGACTTGGTGACGAATTTTGCACCAACAATTCGAACACGTGACCTTCAGATCCAGCTAGCCGACAAATTCACCCTCATGGTAGGCGGACAGACCTGGACCACGAGCAGCAAGTCAGTCACGCCGAATTTGACCGACTGTTCGGTCAGGTCAATAAGTTGGTGACCAACCAATGGGGGGACATGTCACCGAACACCTGGGAGAGCTCGCGATTCCTGCAAACCCGCCCCAGGTCCCGGAGGATGCTGCGCGTGTCCTCCACCGGATTTTTCAAGAGGCCGCCCGACTCTGATGGGTGCTGGACTTTGACGATCAAACACTAGTCGGGGGGGGGGGGGTGTTTTCTCCATTTGCCCCCAGGATCGCCGAAGAGACCGCTCCCAACGGCTTTCGTGAGCGCCGTCTTCCCTCTTCACTGGAAAGGAAGATCCGTCTTCTCACCTCAAGCCTTTGACGTTACCGTATCCCTGCAACCTCTTTCTGAGGCCTCATGCTGCAAGCTCCTCTCCACAACCTTCGACGAAAAGTCAAGGGAATGGTTCCATAGTCTTCTTCCGGGCTCAGTTACCTCCTTCAGGGAGTTGAGGGTAGACTTCCTATAATGGTTTGCCACCTCAAAGCGGCGCAGGGCAGATGTCAACACGCTCTTCCAAATACAACAATGGTCAAAAGAGACAATGAGACAGTACGCAGATCGCTTCCAAAGTCTGATCATGAAAGTTCAAGATGTGGATCCCCAGGTCTATCAAGTCGCTTTCATCAACAGACTCCGGCCCGAGTTATTTAAGTTTATGATTAGCGAAAAGAATCCCAACACTTACGAAGAGCTCTTAGAATGGCTAACCAATTCATCGAGGGAGAATACAACAACGAAGATTTTGTTGCCAGTCTCTCAGAACTAGGGGGAAGCGCCCACACAACCCTTTCATTTACCCCTCGGAACCCCCGCAGAAGAACAACTTTATCCTCCAAGAGTATTGCCCCCCAAATTGAATGAGGCATGAGTCTCGTCATCAATGTCCCCGAGCTTTTCGACAGATGACGACAAAACACTTTCAACTGTAATAAGGCGACAATGGCCAACCTCCATTGTTATTAGGAGCCTTTCCAAAGCAGTGGGGAAATGAGATGCAAGAGTACACTGACATAGCGGTGCCGATGGAGGAAGTTCTGGAAATTCTTCAACGACAGCCCGACTACCGACCTCCGAGGCCCATGAAAGGAGGACTCGGGGGCAGGAACCCAAACCTTTATTACATGTTCCACCTTGACGTAGGGTACGATACGAAGAATTGCCGGGTTCTCCGTGGCGTAGTGAAGAGGCTGCTAAAAGAAGGAAAGTTGGAGTACCTGTTGACGGAAAGACAATCGGAGAAGGCCCGAGAAGTCTTCCGATCGCGAAAAGGGAAGGAAAAAGTAGGAGAAGGGTCAAGTGCCCCAAAATGTAACCTCATTGAACAAGTATAGAAGGAGAGTGCATGGAGGTGGAGGGAGTCGGCACGGTGTGGAGCATCAATTGCATCCACGGCGGGGCCCGAGTGGAATCCTCCCATAAGGGGAGTATGAGGCGCCTGTCGGGGAGGGAAATAGCCTCAGCATCATTGGCTCCGCCTCCTCGTAGGGAAGTAACATTTAAAGATGAAGATCTGCCTCAGTTCATCAACCCTTTTCATGATGCAGTCATCATCAAGGCCATTTTAGGGGACTATGCGGTCGCTAGAATCCTGGTAGACATAGGAAGCTCTGTCAACGTCCTGTTCAAACCCGCTTATGAGATGTTAAGGAAGAACGAACCCTTGAAGGCATGCGACGACCCCCTCTATGGTTCTCGCGAGAGAGGAAGGAAGTCGAAGGGAGCATAGATCTAACAGTCATCCTATGCAGAATAGCTAGGTAGGAGTCCTTCTTGGTTATCGACACCCTTAACAACTATAATGCAATTTTCGGGAGACCCCTCCTGGATGACTTTCAAGCCATTGCCTCAACGTACCACCAAGTTTTTAAGTTGAAGGAAAGCAATTCAGGATCAGAAGCGACCAAAAACAGCCCGAGAATGTTACATCCGATCTGTGAACTCGACGGAAGAGTCCGTGCCACCCCGAGTAGGGGGGCCCAGTCTCCAGGCACGGTAGAAGAATACTTCCCACTTCCTCTTAAAGGTATGCCAACTGCGGACCTGATGGACGAGTATGTCCCAATGCCAGTCGAAGGGGCTTGGTTTTCGAGCACAGTGGAGGAGTATATGCTGCTCCGGACGGAGGACGACGACCAGAGCAATTCACTCGCCTTGCAAGTACAAATGACCTAACATCTGCGTTTTTGTGTTCTCTGCCTATTCCTTACTCTCTATGTGCTTCTTATCATTAATCAAAGAGCCTTGCATGTTTCTTCTCATCAAAAGATCTAACATCTCTTTAGATAAGTTTCAGGTCATGCAAAAAATACTCCGCTGAAATTCTTGACATGAAAACAAACTAAAGCAGATCCGGGATAAACACCCATGAATGGTTACTGGTGCCTGCTGGAACCCCTTCGGACGTATCCAAACGTCGTAGAATCAGGGTCCTCAGGCCTCCGACCCTCCTGTTGGTATGAGTCACTTCCCCCACCATAAGACCACGATGACTGCCCTCGTGAGATACTCTCGAGCGACTTATGTGGCATGCCCGGATGTGTGTACCAGCCGTGCATTGATCGAGCAGTTGTCAGTATTATTGTTTTCCTTCCGAGATCGAGCTCCGGGCAACAGGTCCTTATTCCCCACCAACGTTATTTTGCGTTGCGCACGGATGAGAGCCCTGCAAATGCCTTGGGTCCGGTTGGAATCCTTAACCTCTGGCAAGCGGACCACATGGAGTAGCGGACGATTCCTCCAAAGGAGTATAAGCAGTCCCTTTCGTTTCCCGAGGCAGGTTCCCGACCAACGAATCATGTCGCTCTGCCAAGATCTGTCCGGCAGGTGCTCGCTCAACGATTCACAACACTTCGCCAAGATTCGTCCGCTTAACAATTCACGACGCTCTAAATAACCGGTTAGAACATCTGCTTATGAGGACACTCGGCACGAGGTATCCTAGAGTTCTTCTATCTAAATAGGCGGACACTCGACACGAGGTCGCTGGGAGCTTCTGGAGATTTTTCTATCTAAATAGGCGGACACTCGACACAAGGTCGCTTGAAGCTTTTCCTATCTAAATGGGCGGACACTCGGATCAAGGTCGCCTGGAATTCGTCATGTCTAACTAAACGGACGCTCGGCTTGAGGCAACCTAAGTTCCTCTAACTCGAACGAGTGAGCCCTCAGACTAAGGTTGCCTGCTATACGCTCTCGCACGCAAAAATATAACATGCTGCGAATGAAATCTGAATAACAACAAGAAACAAGTAAGTCCTTTACGAAATTAAATAAATTTTCCTATAACAAGACAAGAACAAAAGAAAATGCAGAAGGAAAACTTCGGAACAATTGGCACAGACGGTTCTATGACGAGCCCTCCTCCGAGCTCTGAGATGCCGCCTCCGGATGGTTCGCAAAAAGAGTCCGGTAGGCATCTGCAAATACGGGCTTCAATGCATCGGTCTCCTTCAAGAGGCAAATCACCGTTTCAGCCCCACGCTTGGCAGCTCGAGCCTGCTCTCGGTGAAGCTCTGCATCTTTCGCCGCTCTCTTTTCATGCAAAAACAAGAGACCACATCAGAGTTATTTCTCCGCACAGGTAAGAGAGAAAAGGCTGCGAATATGTTCGAATATTACATTCAATTTCTCTCGCAGACGGGCATTCACAACCAATGCGTCGTCAAGAAGACTCCAAGTCGCGCTATTGTAGGAGAGAACCCGCAAGTTCGCTGCGGTTGCTCTGGCAGACAAATCCGCCGCAGGGGTCGCCCTTATTTCCCTAAGATCGGGCGGGCCGTTGACTGCTTTGGCAACCGTCAGAGTGTGGCTGCGAACCCGCGCGGTCTCTTTCTAGTAGGGCAGCTTGGTAGGTATCTTCACATAGTTCATTCCCCTGACGATTGGCGATACAATCAATTCAAGGTATGGACCCAGTTCTAAAGGCGGGGAGGAAGATGTGCCGACGCCCGGTTGCGGTCGAGTGGGTTGCTCTTTGGTAGCCGACCTCTTACACGTCGGCGGGGTTTGTGGTTTGGAGTCCGGGACCATCAAAACAATTACAAATCACAAAGGGCCTCAGAATAGGTACGCGTAAAATACTTGCAAAACTTTCGAAAAACATACATTCTCCGACAGGGGCGTCCACCACTTCCTTTACCCGGCGGACATAATACCGGGCGTCCAAGTACGTCCTCCAGAAAACGAACGATCCGTCCGCTGACCTCAGACAAGGCCAGGGGATATAATACCTCTTCCGAGCGAAGGGTAGGTAGAGTGTTGATGCCGCCCAGATTGCCTTTGAAAAATGCGAACCGAGACCGCCCACCCGCATGAGCCGCCAGGCCCGCCACCACGTTCACGATTCACATCCTGTCAGATCTAAATTGCAGCTGTCCGCATTTTAGGGTCTGCGTCTGGAATAGAAAGCGGACACCTCCAAGGATATGGTTATTTTTTTTTTGCCCAAGCCCTGATTTTTTGAGGGGAAACTGGTCCAATTCGAAGTTGTTGATGTTTATACTGGTCTATCATAAAATACAAATTCTGATTCATTGAGATCAAGCTTCCTTCCTATTAATCTGGAAGTTCTTTTCAGATACAAGGAAATGATTCAGTTCTAGGGCCAAAGATCGTAGTTCTCGAACGAGCAATCGAAAAGATTCCGGAGCACCCATCTTTAACCTCAGGTATGTCACAAAGGACATGATGGTTGCCACAGAGTTAGGCGACCATTGGGCGGGCAAAATCCCAAAGTAGCTCAGGATCTCTGCGACCTCGGGGAAGACGGGAAGGATCCAGCCTGCTCAAAAGTGGTCAAAGGGAACTGCGAGCTCGCCCTTGTATACCGAATTCACTCTTTCCACTCGATTCGGTGAACGCGTGGACAAAGTCCCTCCCAGCAGATGCTTCACAAGGAAGAGCGCCATGTCTACGCGATCTAGGTCGGGCGCGGCGGTTTGTCGTTAAGAAAGGTGACCATGCATCGAGATTTAGGCGGGGGAGGAGTTCGTGCCATTTCTTAAGAAAGTGCTAACATTTTTTAGAATAAATAAATAGTGGTGGGGTCCTCTATTTATAGCCTCAGCAAAAATTGAAAACGGCGCCAAGGCGCGCCCTTTCGCGAGTGGTCGCGCGCTCAATTTCCTGGCAAACACTCGATCGCGCGACCAGGCACCGTCCGACGCGGGCAATGACAATAATGAAGCAAACAATTGGGAAAACCAAATGTATTTGAAAATTTGTTATTTTTATTACTAATGCAATTACATTTTGCTAGAAGGAAACAAAGAGAGGTCACACGACCACATCTCTCCGCTAGAAGGACCAAGCTCCACCTTCAATTTGGCGAACTCCGTCTCCAACTCGGCAACTCGTGCCACGATCTGTGCCAGGGTGTCCCACATAGAGCGTAGGATCGACGCAAGAACCTTTTTGCGGGGAGGCGCTACAGGTAAGAGAAAAATTAGTCTCTTTTCACGGATACATTTAGTTTCTTTTGAAAATATAATTCATAAGATGTTAGTTTCAAAAATGGACTAAGCGTGACACGATTAATAACATAACATGCAGTACTTACGACTTCAACCCAAAAAGATATAAGTAATTTATATTTAGAATACATAGTACGAGCTAGTTCTTGAAGATTCCTATTTTTCTGGAAGCGGCGGTCCTCCAGTTCCCGCTTCCTCTTCACCAAAGACATTGGCCAGGATGACAGTGAGATCTGGCGGTCTCGTCGCGTGGCCGTGACTCTTGGGTGAGCCGAAGGCTTGGAAGTCGATCTGTGGCAGAACCAATGACCGCGCGGAGATGAAGGGGGAGCGCTTGGCCATCTAAGGATCTACACGCTTCAATTAAGCCTGCTGCGCTAATTCCCCACGTCTGCGAGTGGCCTGTAGCTGTACATGAGATTGCGGCTCCTCGTCGGGATTTGCTCCCTCCACAAGGGGGATGATGACCGACCCACGGACTCTTCGTTGAGGCCCAAGGGCGTCAACAAACATAACTCGCTTGGATGGTGATTCGCCCCCAGGTAAGCACTTGGCACATTTTTGTCCTGCACAGGTACTCACGTGGCTTCTTCCTCCAACTGCGCCATCCAGAGCTGGGCATCCACCACGACATCCCCCAGGTTCTTCCCAGTCTCCTCAAAGACCTTGCAAGAAATGATGCCCTCAGAAGCATCCAACTCCAATGTTTTCTCCTGTTGGAACATGAGACCGAGCGGTTACCCGTTGTAGTCGCAGCTGCCTGTCTGATCATCGGTCTGGCGGTTTGGACCAGCAGCCTGTCTGGTAGCCTTTCCAGCGGCTTGGTAAGAGTCCACAATAGCGGCCTGGTGGCTGTCCGCAGCAGCGACCTGGAGGTTAGCCGCAGCTGCGGTCTGGTGGTTTGCCGCAACAGCGGATTGAAGGTTATCCACAGCAGCGGTCTGAAGGTTAGCTGCAGCGGTCTGGAGGTTAGCCGCAACAGCAGTCTGGCGGTTAGCCGCAGCAGTTGTTCAGAGGCTTCCCAGGAGATTGTATTTGTTGTATAGTCTGGCGGTTTGACAGGGTCAAACCGCCCAGCCCGCGCGGCTTGTATTTAGACCCACATCGCTTGCTATATTCTCTCATCTTCCCCATTTCTATAAATAAGGGGCATACCTATGTAATAATTATCTTTTTGGAGTAATAAAATTTTCTTTTATTTAATTCTTTTTACACTGCCGAATCACCGACAAACAATACATCCTTGGAAGGGGTCATACAAGCGGACAACCATAGGGAGGAAGACTTCTTTGTCAACACCTCTTCTCCCACAACATTACGGATAATAGGCCCCCTCATGTGGTCAATCGTCGCACAGAGATTTCCTTCGGGAACAGTTGTCTTTAGGGTGGAGCTCATGTCGGTCACCAACCTCTCAACAGGGCGGGCTCGCTTGACCACCACCTTTCTCAAGTGTTCCAGCGAACCTGTTCCGGTTGGCGGGCTCTCGGCAAGAGGATGCGTCACAGGGGCTCTGGCTAGTTCGCTAGCCATTGACATCAGCTTTTTCAGAACATCCTGGTCAATGCCGGCCAATCTCGACATGGTCTGGGTTTGCAGGAAAAGGGTGAAGAAGAGGTGGGCCAACCTGCTCTATTTATAGGCATATCCCACAAGCTCTTGGTTGCAGTCTCTGCGGTTACAAGTCTACTTTTCTGGAGCCCGTGCGGTCTGCCAAAATAGTGCTGGGATTATGTTAACCCCAAATCCCGTGATGACGAAGGAGAGCATCCATATGTGGCGGACATTCCATACCAAGCAATTGTTCTTAGAGCCCGCCGACCTCTCAGGCGGACACTCCGGAATGCTTGCGGATACCCCCTTGGAGCTCAACAATGTTCGACATGGACAATCAGCAGACAACCTTCAGGAGGCTTCTTAGAGTGCAATTTGGGAGCTCCAGTTTAGAGTACGCGCGGCCGCTTCATTCAAGTCCATGCAATTTGGGAGCTCTAGTTTGTTGATCCATCCCGGGCAGCGACACGCGGTTTCGTACGGTCTCTTCTTTTAGTCTTCGCCGCCCGACTCTTCATGTACCTCGGACGGCTGCACATTTAATGTCACTGTTAATAAGACATTAAATGCCCGCCGGTTCGTGAACCGTCCACGCAGCCTACCCTCTAGCATAAAAGGGGGACCAAGGATGTTTGGAGGGGACACATGGACTTAGCCCAGAACCTACCCCGTTGTAGGTACAGACACTAAGTTCCTTTCTTTCTTTTCGTCGTTGTACGCACGTATACCCCCCGGGCGGGCGCACCAAATATTGTAACCTTTCTCAAGATAATAAAGCGAGGCCTGTCGCAGGAGAGACATTCGCCGCGACGGGTCTAGTGTGGTGTTCGCCGCTGCCAGCGACACCCTTCCTTCTCCCTTCCTCATCTCTCTTGGTCTGTCTGCAACACCAGCCTAGGGTACAGTAACTGGCTGATTGCGGCCTGCGTTCTCTCAAATCGATCCCCCAAGAAGTGATTTGCGTGTGGAAGGACTCGGTGACAAATTTTGCACCAACACAAGACATATTGAAATAAAACATCATTTTGTAAGGGACTGTGGAAACATACAAGATATCAATGAAATTCTGGATGAAAACTTCTGGATGAAAAATTGATATTTTCACAAAACTTCTGGATGAAATGAAATTGACTTATTTCATTAGTACTTATCTATTGACTGTATTGCTTTAATTTCATTATATATATGTATGGATGCTTTGTCTAGTTTCTCGGTTATTTATTATATGATTGATATGCTTAGTAAAACACTTGCTATCTTAATTAACCAACCTTAGTATAATTCACATGACAAAACAACTTAAATAAGTCCATTCTAGGCAGAAAACTCGAGTTTCCGTGAGTTTTTTTCTAGATCTCCAATCGCAGACCGCCTCTCGCCGATCACTGATCGACCTCCTCTTGATAGGCAATAGACGACCATGGCCCCAGCCCTGATCGCCGCTCCCTCTTCATTATGCAATTTCGAGTCCCGTTCACTGACCACTCACTCCCCGATCTTTGACAAGTGACCACCGATTGCCGATTGCTTGCATGATTACTTTTGACGCTTAACCTTTTCTCTTTGTGTCTGATTGAACCTTTCAACTAATAAGAGGCTTTTTTTCCTCCATCTTTGCCGTAATCCCCTTTGAGTATTTAAACCTTTCGTCGTTCTGTGATCTCATTTGGGCTCACAGATGTTTGTTGTCGCTTTTCCTTCTCCTTCTTCAAACTTTCATGCTTGCTTGCCTTGCAATAGAGGGAATCAACCCGATTTTGAAATGAATCTTGGATCCTTCTTCATTTTAGACGCCAAGTTACGAGCAGTAGTGGAGTTGGTTAACCTTGATCTAGAGTTTCTCCTCTAGAAGATGATTGAGATTTTTATGCCAATAGTGGACTTGGTTTTAGAATTTTGCCGGGGGAGAGCCTAAAGGTGGAGATGACTGTGGTGGAGATACTACAGAGCCTTGACCGCGACTGTCTAAGCAGAGCGTGCTGGAGAGAGAGTGAGAGAGAGCTTCCAAGTTCTCTTTTAGGGTTAGTAAAATAGACTTTCTTCATTCATACCGATACAAGACCCACTAAGTACTTTAAATATAACTTACAATCGACACTAAAAAGGAAGCAACACTAAAAAATAGCGACAAACTTGGACATGCGACTAAAAAGGACACCACACAATTAACAACGTCATATATGGACACAACTCTTATGACATAATAAAAGCATATTAATAAATAAATAATAATATGTAATACCATAATAAGAGCCCTAACATCACTCCCTCTTTGTAAAAAGAGCTTATTCTCAAGCCCGAGGGAGGTCAATGGTGTCCGCGTTAGCCGACAGCCTCATCATTAAAGTCCTCATCATTAGAGTCCTCAACGTGTAGATAGAATAGCCGTTTGCACCTGTGGCCGCGAGTGCACGACTCATCGCAGTTGAAACATAAGCCCTTGGTGCGTCGTTATACCATCTCGTCTCGAGAAAGTTCATGGAGTGGTGGGTCTAGATGGCCCTCGGAACGACCTGGTTGAATGCCCATGTCGGTGGGCAAATAGACCTCCTGTGCCAGTTGGAGGCGATGAGCACATAGCCTGGCTAGACTCATAACAGTCATTAAGTCTGAAGGAGCCTCAAATTCGACATCAAGTTGTAGGCGTTTGCGTAGTCCGGCTGTGAAGATGGCGACCTGAATCTCTGGAGACAGTGTGACATGTGCCAGAAGAAGTTGGGATTGGTCCAGATAATCATCCACGGAGCTCGTCTGGTGGAGTGTTGTGAGGGCACTGAGGGGGTTACTACGGATGGGAGGTCCAAAACACAGGTTGCTAAATCGCTTGAAGTCGTCCTACGTTAGAACCGACTGATCAGTGAGGAGACGTGTGACCCAATGCAAGGCGGAGTCGAGAAGATAGAAGGAGGCCAGATGAAGCCGTTCAGCTGTCGGTGTTTGTTGATGACCAAAGAATTGTTCGCATATGGTGAGCTAGCCCAAGGGATCTGTTTCCCCATCGTTGGTGCGGAACTCCAACCGAGTATAACGTGGCTGATTGGCAACTTAAGGGCGTATTAAGATCTGCGGTGGCGGCCATGGCGGGTGATTAGAGGTAACAGAACTTGATTACTGCTTACGTGATCTGTGGGTGGAGTGGTAACAACGAGAAGGGATGCAGTCGGCTCATTAAGCCTGACAATGATAGTGGCCATGTCGTTTCCCAAAAGTGTGCTTCCATGGCTGTCATGATCGTCTGCATCATGTCCTGGAGGGTAGCCGTAAAATTTTGCGAGTCCCTCATCGTTTGACTTGCTTGGCGAGAGGAGCGGTTTAGTGGATGCCTTAAGTCGTCTGAGGCGGCTGAATGTGTTGCCGCGAGTGCCGCGTCGTCTCCTAATGGTGGTGCCACAAACTTGACAGCCAATTATACTTCGATCTTTGTTATTTTTATGCTGGAGGCAAGGAATTTGTTGTGGACCAGCTGTCTTAGGCTTCAAAAAAAAAGTCAAGGCCCGCTTAATTGATTTCTCCAAGAGAAATTAATTCCGGCGCTGCACAGGGTTCGAGAGAAAAGTGACTAGGCGTGCATTTACTTTTGCTGCACCCATAATACCCGTTGTTTCCTTGTGCAGGAAATACGTTGAGCTTAAAGGTCGGGCGAAGAAGTCATCGAGCCTGTCACGGGCAGCCGCGGTACGCTTTACACACGCGATTTCTTCTGCTGCAGCCGACTAGGTCAGCTAACGGCGGCGAGGTCACTGGAGGTTGAGCAAAGACACCAAATGCCGCACATAGTGGCCTGCGTTAGCAGAAGATCTGCGTCGGTACGACGATTTGGGTCACAAAGTAGAGGAAATGCTTCAGAGGTTGTTGTCGAGGCTGATGAAGACGCATTGCAGCATGCTGGTTGTTGCTGTCGTCGACTTCAGAGGATTGCCCAGGATGTTACTTCTATTGAATCGCATGGTTCGATCTGAGGATGGAGGGGCTGGATGCGCTTCCAGCACGGGGATGAAAAAGGAGTCCGCCGGTGGTGTTGGCCGTGAAGCTTGTTGAGGATCGGCAGACGGTAGGTGATGGGTTCCCGTGTGGATGTCGCTCGGCGGGAACGATCCCGCACGGGGAATCAAGTGGTTGTGTTGCCGAAGTTGATGGAGGACATGCAGGGTCTGGGTGCACTATGGAGAAGCCGTGACGCAGTGATTGGAAAGACAATCAGATCAAAAATAAATATGGGGGAGGACCGATGCCTCTGATACCAAGTTGGTATGGGTCTTAGAATGTTGACGGATGAGAGGCCGGAGGTGGAGATGATGGTGGCAGAGATAATACATAGCCTTAACCGCGACTGCCTAAGCGGTGCGTGCCCTCTCTCTCTCTCGAGAGCTTCCAAGATCTCTTTTAAAGTTAGTAAAATAGACTTTCTTCATTCATACCGATACAAGGCCCACTAGGTTCTTTAAATAGGACTTACAATCAACACCAAAAAGGAAAGAACACTAAAGGAAATAATGACAGACTTGGACATGCGACTAAAATAGACACGACACAGTTAACGACGTCATATAAGGATGTAGCTCTTATGACATAATGAAAACATATTCGGAAATAAAAAAATTATACGTAATACCATAATAAGACCCCTAACACAGAGTTACTCCAACTCTACTCCCTCACAGTTCAAGAGGAAACGTTTGTTTGCAGTATTAATATTGATCCCCATTACCCCTTCTCTACGATGGCATCTTCGTCTGGGAGCTGATGATATTGAGTTTGAGGAAATCTCTCCCGAGGAGGTTGATGAATTATGCTGTTTTTCCTCGAGATGTACAAGTTGCTAGTAGTCATTCTCGGCAAAGAATTTATGAGTAAGAGGTCTGCGATACTGTGAGCCAAGATCTGTTGAACTATATGACTGCAGTTCTTCAAGAAAAGGTTGACTGAGCATACATTCTTTTTTCCCAGATCAGCCACAAGCAATAGCTTTGATAGAATCCTCTTCATATACCTCTATTGCTCACCCCTCATTCATATCCACATATGGAGTGACAATGAATAGTGGCAAGATTCCGCCCATCAGAATCTTGCCACTATCAAATAGGTTATCCCAAAACCTTTTTCCAAGGCCACCTCCACTGCCTCAGCCCCATACTCTCATCCACATCTGCAACCCCACCAAAGATTACTTCCCCTCCCACGATCTCCTCCTTATCCCCTGGTACCCCCATACCTCCACCCTTCACAGCCCCGACCATTGCATCCCCACCCATCCAAGCTACCACCACTACACCCATTGCCCCTACCTCAATCCCTGCTGCCCCATTCTCTCCTTTACATGACACCACCATTCCCTCAATCCCACACCCAGAGACTTCAATCCATCATTCACCCTCTCCACATACACACACATTTTACAGCACTTGCCTCTCACACCCTACAACCTGCTACCACCCTACCTCCTAGCTCCCCTCCAACTTGGTTCCTCTACTCATCTTCCTTCCTTGTCTTCTAACACTTTCTATCTGCCCGGGTCCTTTAATTGGAGACTTAGATGGATTTTCTTACATGATCCAACTTCGCCATCTAGGAGGATTTGAGGTATATCATAGATTTACTTCAAAAGGGGGAGAATTCTGCTGTCCAGGTCCTCTTAGCGAGGACCTCCTCTTCTATTGCAACCCCTTCCTATGAAGTACAAATACTTCCCCGAAGGTAGCATACCCGTACCAGATACGTATCCGGTACCGGTACGTACCCGATACTTGATGGATACACCTATGTGGACACACTTGGACTTAGCGCATCATTCTGCATATTGTGATAGGAGCTTGTTTTTCTAGAGTAAACAAAAGTTGGCTCTATGCTGGGAAGCATTGGTATGCCCAATTAAGTTGTGTATCTGTACCAAGTATGTTTTTGGTGCTGGTACATTTCTGTTACAAGTACGTGTATTGAACGTGTTGATAGGACACAAGTTATTAACAAAACATCTAACTTGTCTCTAGACTAACCAAAGATTGAAGATGCTGATCTCCAACAATGAAGTTGATCTCCAACAATGAAGAAAAATAAAACAAGACTGATGAGTAGACTAAGGCTTCATTTGGTTCGGCGGTGGCGGGTCGATCCGGCGGGTGGAAACAGAGTGCTCGAATCGGAGGGGGGAGATAACTGCTCCAAATTGAGCTTTTTGGGGCGTTTCTCAAGGCGGGCGGGTCGAAACGGAGCAAACGCCGTCGGAGGTTCATTTGTTTACCCTCCTTCCGGCGGCGTTTGCCCAAAACGGAGCAGCGGAACGCTCAAACAAATAGAGCCTAAGAGAATTAGCAGAGAGGGCCAACGACTAGGAGAATTAGCAGAGAGGGAAGAGGAACTGAGAGGAAATTAGGGGGCAGCCCTAAAAAGCTTAATTCATTCAAAGATAGGAAAATAATACAAGCACACAACACCGCTTATAAAAGTGGAGCGCGAATAACAAAATACGGTCTGCAAATTGTAAAACTCAAAACAACATCGAGTAGAAATAATCAGGTAGATAGATCATCGATGGTCTCCTCCACGACCGGTGGGCTTGTGTCTGTCGTTCCTACACATGTAGATCCGCCATGCCGTCTCTTCGGCGTGTACGTCCATAACAATGACACTGTTTGGAAAATGTGCCTTGTCCTCAAGGCAATGGTCGACGAACTGGCGGCGGAAATCGTGCTGGAGCAGCCACATAGCATCATATTCGTGATGATCGACCCACGTGATAAGGACCTCCTCCGAAGAGGGGCCCCACCATACGACGCAACTGAGAAACATGAAAAACTGCTTGTTTGTGTCTCACACTTGGGAGGCAGAAGCGGTAGGCGACTGCGCCAATACGAAAGAGGATCTCAAATGGACCGAAGAATCGGGGCACGAGCTTTGGGCAGGGTTGGTGGGCCACCGATAGCTGGCGGTACCTGTGAATCTTGATGAACGCCTTATCCCCCACCTGAAAGGAAAGGTCGCGCCTCTTCCAATTTGCAAATGACATCATTTTCTGTTGAGCCCGTCACATGTGGTGCTTCATATAGTTGAGAATAGTATCCCTATCACACAGGGTAGTGGCCAGAATCTCCACTCGACATTTCCCAGGGGAGTGGCAGGCAATGGAGGGTGGAGGGAGGCCGTAAATGGCCTCGAACGGTGTGATGCCGATTGTGTGGTAGTAGACGGTGTTGTAAGAGCACTCGGCTCAGCTGAGTCACTTGGTCCACCCCCGGGGTTTCTCCCTCACAAAGTAGTAAAGGTATGTTTCCAAGCACCGGTTGAGGACCTCAGATTGGCCATCAGATTGTGGATGTTAAACAGTGCTCATGTGGAGACACGTCTCTTGTAGTCGAATAAGTATTATCCAGAAAATGCTCATGAAGGTGGATCCCGGTCACTCACAATTGACCGAGGAATTCCATGGAGGCGCACGACCCTGTTGACGAAGCTCTCTGTGACGGCGGCGGCGGTGTAGGGATGGCATAGAGGAATGAAATGGTGATTCCTGTGAATCTTGATGAACGCCTTCTCCTCCACCTGAAAGGAAAGGTCGCACCTCTTCCAATTAGCAAAAGACATCATCTTCTGTTAAACCCGTCACATGTGGTGTTTCATATAGTCAAGAATAGTATCCCACTCACACAGGGTAGTGACCAAAATCTCCACCTGACATTTCCCCGGGGGTGGCGGGCAATGGAGGGTGGAGGGCGGCCGTAAATGGCCTTGAATGGTGTGGTGCCGATTGCGTGATAGTAGGCGGTGTTGTAAGAGCACTCGATTCAGCTGAGTCACTTGGCACACCCTCGGGGTTTCTCCCTCACAAAGCAGTAAAGGTATGTTTCCAAGCATTGGTTGAGGACCTCAGATTGTCCATCAGATTGTGGATGTTAAACAATGCTCATGCGGAGACGCGTCCCTTGTAGTCGAATAAGTGTTGTCCAGAAAGTGCTCATGAAGAGTGGATCCCGGTCACTCACAATTGACCGAGGAATTCCATGGAGGCGCAAGACACTGTTGACAAAGCTCTCTATGACGACGGTGGTGGTGTAGGGATGACAGAGAGGAATGAAATGGATGTACCTGGATAACTGATCCACCACGATCAAAATGCAGTCGAACCCCTCTGTGCATGGTAGCCGGGTAATGAAGTTCATGGCCACATCCTCCCAGATGCAGTTCGTAATCAGAAGGGGCTGAATAAGGCCGCCCAAAAACGCGGCTTTGTACTTGGCCTCCTAGTCATTCACAATCGACCAAGAGAATCTATGGAGGCGCACGGCCCTGTTGACGAAACTCTCCGTGCCGACGACGTCTGTGTAGGGATGACGGGGAGGAATGAAATGTCCGTACTTGGACAACTGATCCACCACGACCAAAATGCAGTCGAACCCCTTTGTGCATGGTAGTCGGGTAATGAAGTCCATGGCCACATCCTCCCAGATGCGGTCCGTAATCAAAAGGGCCTGAAGAAGGCCGCCCAGAAACGCAGCTCCGTACTTGGCCTGCTTGAAAACAAGGCAAGAGGTCACATAGACTTTGACCTATTGGAACATATGTGGCCAGTGAAGAGAGACCTCCAAGCAAAGGTATATGCGGAAGGCGCCCACATGCCCCCCGGAAGGTGCATTGTGTAACTTAGCGAGGAGGTGGGGAATGGTTGGCAAGGACGACACGAGGACAAGTCGGCCTTTGAAGAAAAAAAAAACGGCCTCGAACTAAAGAGTACAGTGGGTGAGACAAGGCGTCTGCGATGAGGGCTATCCGAATCCCATTCAAGTGGGGGTCTGTCTCCAATTCATGTTGGATGGCAGCCTTCCTCTCAGGCCGGTCGAGAAACGGGCGCCAACTCCAGGGACTGTCTTTGACGAGAGATGACATCACCCTCCCTGGACGAAACTCGATCATGAAATCGTATCCCAGAAGCTTGGCAATCTACACTTGCTGTGTTGGAGTGGCGATTTTTTGCTGCAAGACCGAGATCGTATCCCAGAAGCTTGGCCCCAGATTGTAATGGAGAAAGCTCGGTTATAGTAAGCAGTCAGTCGACCGACCTGCATAAGAATGACTCCCACTCTGAAACTAGACGCATCACACTTTACAAGGAAAGATAGTCAGAAGTCAGGCATGGCTAACACCGGTCTATACACCGGGGCCTGCTGGAGGTGACAAGATGGCGGTGGCGGCCGACCACTGGAAGGGGCCTTCGTCTATCTTCTTCAGCAGCTGTGTTAGGGGACGAGTTATTGCCCCATAGCCCAGGATGGAACAACAGTAGTACCCAGTCAAGCCGAGAAATACCTGAACATCCCGTAGCGAAGTAGGTGTTGGCCAATGTATTACCACTATAATCCTCTCCTCATCCATATATACCCCTCAGACGGAGATGGTGTGATCGAGGTAGCTCACCTCTGCGACTCCAAAGGAACACTTCTTCGGATTGAGTTTGCGGTTATGCCGTCGGATGGTTGTTAAGGCAAGGCGGACATGTTGAGGTGATCCTGCCATGAAGAGCCGTAGATCAACATGTCATAAAAAACAAAGACGTCTCCAAAATACCACCATGAAGATGTCATTCATCGTTGTCTGGAAGGTGGAGGGTGCTTTGATTAGCCTTAATGGCATGACCAGGAATTCGTAGTCGTCATCATTAGTACAAAAGGCGGTTTTGGCAACGTCTTGCGGTCACACCCGGATTTGATGATAGCCCTCTTTGAGATCCAACTTGATGAAGACTACAACCCCGTGAAGCTTCTCTAGAAGCCCCTGAATCACCAGAATCAAGTATGTACTGTGCCGTGGTCTTGTTGAACTCATGATAGTCCACACAAAAGTGCCAACTGCAGTCCTTCCGTACCAGAAGAATTGGATTGGAGAACGGGCTTGCACTAGGACGAATGAGGCCTCCCATCAAGATCTCACAGACCAAACACTTGATCTCATCCTTCTGCACATGGCCGTAATGGTAAGGCCGTACTGACACCACCACAACTGTGCCTGGATAGAGGGGAGTGGCGTGATCGGTCGGTCCAACTGAGGGTTGTCCAGTCGGGGGCTCAAAGATGTCGGCGAACTTGGTGAGTAGGGCTCGAAGGTTAGTCGAGTGAGAGGGAGGCACGGTAGCCAGGCTCGAGAATTACCAAAGCCAAGCAGAGAAGTCAACTTCGGCGGTCAACTGGATCGTGCGAAAGGCGACTAGAGAATGGTGGAGGGAGGAATCGGCGACAAGACAACATGACTGACCCCGGTGGAGGAACTGCATGGTCATGGTGGCCCAATTGACCCGCATGTCGCCCAATGTGCGAAGCCAAGCCATCCTCAGGATGGAATTGATATCGTGGAGGCCAAACACGTAGAATTGAACGGTCACCGAGCTGTCCCCCACTAGTAGAGACATGACGGGGCAACACCCCGGGGTTGGCCGACGTTGCCCGTCGCCCAGGTAGACCTTAAAATCTGTGGACAGAACCAAAGGAAGCCAAAATTGCTGCACCATATTTTGTCAAAAGAAGTTGTGATTCGCACCACTGACCGCCATGATAATGATTCGATGATCACACAACATGCCCGAGATTATGGTGTGGGGGACAAAAGTTTCCCCCATTGAAAACAAGCCAACTCCAAGTAGTGGCAAGTACCTGTGGTGGTGTCCCCGAGCCTATCCTCTTTTGAAAGCCCGAGGGACTCAAAATCCGCCAAGGTAATTTTTGGGTCGGAGTCGCCGATGATTGTGTGGAACTCTTTCACGACGCACTCATGATTCATGGAGTAAGGCTGGCGGGCATCGAAAACAAAATCCCTTGCTACGGAGCTTGTTGTAATCATTGTTGAAGATCCGCTGAGGGGTCGGTGGGCAGCCATGACGGTTGCTCAATATGGCGGCCATGATGGAGGCGCTGTGGCGGATGGTCTCCATGGAGGCCGAGTAGGGGTTGTCTGTCCGTAAGAGCCGATCGCCGAGAGGAGAGGTCAGGCTCTACAAGACGCACCAAGTCCAGAGCATCGAAGAACGTCTTGGGGTGGTGCGTGCGAAGTTGAGAGCTTATGTGTGACAATAGATCCTGCATGAAGAAGACCAAGTAATGGTCGGGCGGGTGGCCGGGAACGTGGGTGACCAAGGCAACAAACTCATCAATATAGTTGTCAAGGCCGGTTGTCTGGCGTATGTTATGAAGGCGCTCGATAGAGACAGAGCCGGAGTAGAGTGTAACTGGCCGAAGACCGCCACAGAGGAACAATATACATCGCAATTTTTCATAAACATGAAAGCCAAGCAATAAGTTATATCTCTATGCCACAATAGTATTGAAATAACAGTACAAAAAGAATTGAAATAACAGTACAAAAAGAAACTCTTATTCCAGATAATTTACATCATATTACATCTCCAAAGATACAAGTCTATAACATTTAAAACTTTAAACACTCCTAAATTAAAAGTTCTTTTGGCAAGTGGGGCATTTTTTAATACTGCAACAACTCTCTCGAGCGTTGGCCACTTCAAAATTTCCTACTAATCTTTTATACCATGTACTATAGAGCTCCAGCTTATTCTGGTTTACGTTTAATCCCTAAAAAATTAGAATGGAAAGACTTAGTCTTTAAATAAAAGACTAAGCGAAAAATTAAATTCGTTAACTACTATACAGACAAAACAGATGTTAAGATAACATAATATTTTCTAAACAATTTATCAGTTCATTCAAGCTAATGAAGTAGTCTATGCAATTTTACACTTGTAGGAAAAGAAATAAAGAAAATACTATTGACATTTATAGCAATTATCATTTCTTGCCTCAACGTTACTGTGTTTTGTTTTGCCTTTGTCTTGACATTCAACATATTTTCTTTCATTTAGTTAAGGGGTTCTGTATATCAGTAATCAGTCTTGGGTCCACTATACTGGTCGAACTTAGTGCGCACAAGTCGCTTAAGGCCGATTAAGGCCCAACTAAATTGACCCGAATATTTAATCCAGTGCGCACAACTCGCTTAAGACCTTTAAGGTCCAACTGAATTTAAAACAATCTCAAGATACCCTTAACATTTTGCATCAATGCAGTTCTTATGATTTTTCATATTATCGTTTCTAGTTTACGTTTTCATGCAAGCATACAATACACTATCGTAAGAAATAAACTTTGATAATAATAGTACTTGTAATTAGAACATAGTTAAAAAAGAGAACACTCACATTGGCTTTTTTCTTATCTTTGTCTTTCTTTGGATCATCATTTTGTCGATCTGGCAATGACATCCTTCTGTATATCTGTCGATGCATATTAATTAAATTATGGTTCTTTGATTATTCATAAAGTGGAAAGTTGAAAGTAAGGGGGAATGAAAGGTTCATGGAGAAATTTATGTTTACATTCCTAGCCTCTTTGATTATTCATAAATCTGATTTCTACGCTCGCTTCCATTACCAACTAAACGCCCTCATAAGTTAATAAATTTTATTCATAATCTAAAAAGGTTCACCATATACATCATGTTTAACTGTTACATTTAGCAAACTAACTTCTGATCAATTTAATATTATATTCACTTATGATTAAAATTGGGAAATCTTCACATTGCCATACTTTATCATTGTGTAAATCTAAAGTATCATTTTTCCTAAGCAAAACAACCTTCAAATGGTGTAAAAACAACAATCTCCTACTAAATTCTTGGACATTCAGTCCATACTATATAACGGACAACAAGACTATATAGTGGACAACAATCATAACTCTTCTAAGTCCATTACCAAGGCCAATTTCAGCAATACCAAGGCCAATTTCAGCAAAGTCCTAGCATGAAATAAATTCCCAGCAAAAATCCCTAACTTTAAACCCCTAACTTTAAACGTGTTTTTTCACCAAGTCCAATCAGGTTTACTTAAATATTATCATGCTAAATTAATTTACAGCCATCAAACACAAACAATAAGATTCCTAAGTCATATTTAACTCATATGAAATTCATATTCCCAAAATTAATCCCATCCCAAAATCCTCATAATATTAGTACATTGGTTAAGTTTGCATGCTATAAAATCAGTCCCCATAACTAGTAGTGTGCATGTAAGTTAACAATCAACATGTTACTTCAATTTCCTAACAACCTCCAAGAACAACAAGTTTGCATGCTAGTAGTATTTTTTTAATCTCTAATTTATAATAAATCCATGAAATTAAGAACCCTAAAAAATCAATTTTCGAAACGAAGTTAATCCCCAAAATCACTATCCAAGTCCACAAAGGAATCAAGCAAAGGAAAAAGTATACTTACAATGAGTGATAGGAGAACAGATGAAGAAACTTAGGAGTCTTTGCTCAGTTAAGGCGCTGGAAACTCACGAGAAAGTTTAGGAGCAGTGGCGAGAGGCTTCTTCTCCTTTGTACATGAAGCCGAGAGGCTTTCTTGACGTTGTCTGGCGCCAGAAAAGGAGAAATGCGGGGGAAAAGAAATGACAACGATTGGCTTTCCGAAAGCCCCATGCGAGAGCGGAAACTTGTGGTGCGGGAGAATGCTTCCAGCGGTTCACTTACGGGAGTTTATTTCTCCACCGCTTAATCTATCGGTCCAATGCCCTTTCTCCACGCTTATATCTACCACCCCAGCCTTCATTCTTTTTAATTAAATCCCTAATCTAAACCCAAGAATAATTTTTGGTGTATAAAAATTGCTTTTAGCACACCCATTCATGAAAGTTTTTAATTTGTTTGTCTACACTTAAGATAAATGGTATACATTATTTGTAACCAAAAATTTTGTAATGTTGTATTAAATCAATTTGTGAAATACCTATCTTTGCGGCGACAATGTTATAGTTGTTTTAGCCTTCATTCTTCACAAACATGACTGTCATAGAACATTTTTTTTTTCAATTAATATCGTAGAACGATATTTGGGTGTTATATAGAGGGTGTCATACCGCTAAATCATCCCTTGTTTGAGCTCAGACCAGGAGAGGGATTGATTCGATTGTTGAACCACCAAGCTCAATGGAGGGCAGAGTCGTCCAGACCAACCAGAACGGTGGACACCTTGTACTGTTCCGACGTGAAGTTCCGCTTTAGCTATCCAACCCATCAGGTCGATGCCGATGAAGGAAGGAATGTCGAGGGAGAGAGCGGAGCGGCCCGGAGTTGGGTGGGATTGCACGGGTGGAGGTCTCACCGGTACAACGCTGAGGAAGGAGCCCCCGTCCACCACCGAGCCGAAGCCAGAGCCAGAGGGGAGGTGGTCGGTGCCTGGAGAGAGACGATCTTGGAATGAAGGGAGAGGAGCGTGGCATACATGGAGGCGATGAGCTGGTCTTCATCCTCGATGCGACGGCTAAGGGCATCGAAGGCGATATCTGGAGCGGGGTCACCAGAGGAGCGAGTATTGGCGTCCATGGGGTTGGCTTCAGTGGACGGCGGTTGGAGGAGGCGGATTTGGACAGGAACAACGGGAATCAACGGGGATCCGACAAATTTGGGCGTGGAGGGGTCGATGTCGACAGTCGGCGGCATGAGTCGGTAGATCTAGGCGCTGTACGAGCGACACGAGACTGAAAGAGGCGAAGCCTGATTAGTCGACACTGGCAGAAACGAGATTCAGCCGATATGAGGAGATGGGATCAGAAACTGGCACGATTACGATGGTAGCGAGCACCGGCGGCTGGGCGGCGGGGGATGAGACAGGTCAGACTAAATTGATACTATCCCTGAGAGGAAACCGACAATGAGAGGGTCAACCGCTAGGAGAGTGTGAAGTGGGAGAAGAGGAACTGAGAGGAAATTAGGGAGCAACCTTAAAAAGCTTCATTCATCCAAAGATAGAAAAATAATACAAGCATACAATACCCCTTATAGCTGCGGGGTGCGAATAATAAAATACAGTTTGCAAATACTAAAAGTTAAAACAACGTTGAAATAGAAATACTAGGTAGATCGATCATCGGCAGTCTCTTCCACGATCGGTGGGCTAGTGTCCATCGTCTTCCTACACCTGTAGACCTGCCACGACGTCTCTTCGTCATGCACTTCTGTAACAGAGAGATTATGCAATCTATACTTGTCTGATATTGTGATTTATTTTATTCACCCAGGTGTGGTTTATTTTGTTGTCAATGCCGCTTCTCTTGAACCAGGGAAGCTCATGATGCTTTCCACTCAGGATGAAACCTCCCACCTGATTCATGGAAAACGTACTGACATGCCCACTGAGGATGTCAGCTAGGATGCAGAGACCCTTACCACCTCTTAGTTGGATACTCATGTGGCTTCCACTAAGCTTGTTCTCCCCCAGCCCTCAAAGCCTACGCCGTCCTACTCCAGATGGCCACAGAGTGAGGGGGGAAACTCAGAAATTCCCAGAGGCAGAGAAGGTCAATGTCTTCCAGAAGGCTACTTATCCTAAGTCCTCTTCCACGGACATCTGCTATGCCCATTCCCTCAAGGACATATGCTGTCTTTCCTCCTGCTTCGTCATTACAGAAAGACATGGCTGTCAGAGACAGAGCCCTACCATGGTTGGGGCAGTCTAAAGATCAAAAGAAGGCCTATAAAAAGGTCAAAAAGAGAAATGAGGGGTCATGCATTTGACAAATGAACAAAGGAAAGAGGATGCCAATAAAGCCAAAGGTGAAGAGGCCAATGCAGAATTTCAAGGTAGGATCTTCAGGGAAAGAAGAAGGTTGTTGGCTCTTCAAGACGAGGCAGAGGCAGCAGCAGCACTCACTCCTTGTCACTCTCCTACTCCTTCCACCTCTGGTGTAATGTTCTCCAAAAAGACTTCCTCTTTGTTTGACAAAGAGAAGTATTTGCAGAGATACTCCACAACTGCTATCCCCTTGTTTTCCTCCACTGCCCCCTCCTTTTCTTCAGGGAAAGCAGAAGGTTGGCTCTTCAAGCCTAGGCAGAGGCAGCAGAAGCAATCACTCCTTCTCCCTCTCCTATTCCTTCCACCTTTGGTGTACTGTTCTCCAAAAAGACTTCTTTGTTTGACAAAGAGAAGTATTTTCAGAGATACTCGACAACTGCTATCCCCTTGTTTTCCTCCACTGCTCCCTACTTTTCTTCTTTCAAGGAAGGAGTTGGAATTGACCCTTTTGCTCTCGTCATTTTTTCTCTCAGCTCCTCTTCATCCTATCCCCCTGAGGTCACTACAATACTTACTGCTAATCCTCCATATAATGAACCCAATCTCCCCACTTCTGATTTTGAAGATGAAGCTGTCTCTGATGAAGAAGAGCTGAATGATTTGTTGGGCAGTGCTTCTTACAAGGATGCTTCTCCCTCAAGCTTATTTATGTCCTTCCACCTCTGGTATTACTTAGTGAGGAAGAGACGCTAGGCGTTGTTTGCAAATCCAGCTAAGTTTCATAAGCAAAACCGGCAAAAGAGTGGAAGGAGAGTTTCTCCTGTTCGTTGGTATCCTTTATGAGATATGGATGCAGGCTATCGTATAGCGCTCAGAATTAAGCATGCCATAGCAATGAGATTGCAATTCAATGACCAGATTTCGTATAAGACAACTGTTGAAACATGCGTTCTGCATCTCTCAGGTTTGATATTATCAAATCTCAATGTGTATTTGATTATACATACTTTGGGTATAGTGTGCGGGTTTATAGGTGTGAAGTTTTCAGGAGCGGAAAAATGTTAGACATTTTATATCATAACATTCATTTTATAATGTTCTATTGGAGCCTCATTTGGTGTTTGTTTTTGGGCTCCTCATATTTGATGAAAAGCTCAAAACCAAATGGAGGGAATCCAAAGGTTTGGAGGGAATCTCAAAACCTTCGTCGACTTTTCCTGCCTGCATCGACATGCATCGATAAGGTCTTGACGCATGCGTCAAAATCACCGTGCGTCGATTTGAACTCGACGCTTGCGTCAATATGACTTCCTTCGACTTGCTTCTCGCGAGTTGCATCGATTTGCACTCGACGTGCGTCGACAAGAATTCGACGCAACTTGCGTCGACTTCTTTCTTTACGCAGCTATGTGCGTATTCTGTTAACTGCTTCTTTTGCACGTTTCTAGCCATTAATTATTTACGTTGGAATTCCATAGTTTCTCTACACGATTAAATTTTATTAATTATAACCGTTGAAATTTATTACGTAGTAAATTTCTTGCCGTTTTACGAGATTCCAATTTTAGGAGAATTTTCCTGCTAAAATAAACGATCATCCATGGAGAAGAACAAGTTTTTCCCCCTTTCACGAACGAAGATTTCTGGAGAACGAATACTAGAACGAAACTCTGAAGATGATCGCGTACCCAAGCAACGAGAATCAATACCGAGATAGATAACTGACAAGTTCATTCTCTGGAGATCAGGATAAAACAAAACATGAGTATAGTGATCTTTGAGAAATGAAATTGGTTGCTTACTTTTTGAATAAAATTCTGGCATGAACTTGTTTTTCTTATCAATGCAAGGTGAGCAGAGTGAATGGAGCTTCATGAACTACCAAAAGCTTATTGTTTATTGATGCACTTCCCAAACAATTTTTACTAGACGTTAGACCAATTATACACGTAGTGCAGCCATTCTCTAGCCACCACAGAAAGTGACTTTTGTGCAATTGATGGTTCAACAGATATTGCAGTACAACTAATATATTTATTTTATTTTATTTGCTTCACAAAAGTTTGTATCTGTCAAATCTCATATAAATTATTCAGTTGTGTGAATCCTTTCTACTCTTCAATACGGTCGTATTTTGTGTACAGAATATGGACAGATGATGAAACAAAATAATTTTGTTTGCTGTACATGCATCTTTGTTGACCTGCTGTCCTGCTCGGGTTCTTGAAGCAAAGCCTTTTTTATTTGACTTGATTTGTTCTACGGTGGTATAATCCTTTGGTCCACTTTTTTCCTTTTAATTTTTTTTGAAGAAAATGGAATAATAATGACAAATAGAAATGTGCTGTTAAAAAATGTTTACCATGTGAAGGAATTACTGCCTTTTAAGATATTTTACAACTAATTTTCTTAGAGAGTCTTTGAACATCATTTACTTCGCAGGATTGCAAAAAGGCTTTTCCTACCGCACTATGTTTGGGTGGTTCCTCAGGGGCCATTAGGCACCTCATTCGGGGGCGTGGTGAGTTCTTTTTCTCTGTTTTTCTGTTTGGTTCTTTCTATTTTAGTTAACAAGGTTCATTTTTGGTGCTGTCCTATCCTAATTATTTGAAATCCTCTTTTGATTTAAATTTTCTGTTTCTTATTTTCCTACCTCATACTTATACTCTAATTTGATCTGATCACAATTGGAGCATTCTTTTGCCGACATTCATACTTTTGGATGCTAACTTTCTCAACTATGGGTAGAGAAGAACTAAACTCGGAGTATAGAGTTCCATTCCAAAATGCGTATTTTTTTCAGGTGGTATTGAACATCTGATCATGATGGACATGTCCCTTGACATGATTAAGCACTTAAAGGAAACAGAACGAAACTCTGTTGACAATAAGCTCGAGACATTGTATATGGTTGGTGATGAGGAGTTCCTTCCAATTAAAGAGAAGTACACGCGATTGATATTTCCAGATAGCTTACTACATATTGAAGTGTGATTGTCTCCAGAGTATCACCGGCCTATCCCTTTTTTTCTTGTAGCTCCTTAGAATTGGTGGTTAGTTGTCTAGGACTTCATTGGACGAATGATCTTCCCGGTGCCATGATACAGGTTTGGTCTTTTCAATCACCATTATATATTGTGTTTTTTGTTACCACAGCTGCTTTCACAGTCAGTGGCTACTGTTACTGAAAAGTGCTCCAATTTTGCCAGTGCAGGCTCGCTCTAAAGCCTGATGGTCTGTTTCTTGCATCTATCCTCGGAGGAGAAACTTTAAAGTTGGTAGATTCTAATGTACATTAAGAAGCATTTGATTAACTTGATTATTTTTTGTTTAGTGCATTGATTTGACTTCAAAATTGTGACTTGTATTGGACAGAGAACTTAGAATAGCATGCACCATTGCCCAGATGGAGCGGGAGGGAGGAATCAGCCCTCACATGTCCCCATTGGCACAAGTATGCCTCTCTTCACTGTACTTTATTCGTTTCTGGAGTTCATGATTCACAGCTTCCATCATTTTCAAATTTTGTACCTATCTTTTCCCTATTTGATGAGTGACATGAAATGAAAATGCCAGCATATTCTATACTGTGTTAATGATAACTAACACTATCAAGTATGAAATTTTTTAAGTTTAAACAACAAAATAGAGATACAATTATTGAGACAAGTTCGGCCCGATCTCTCGAGGGCTAAAACACCCTATGATTTGTCACCTAGGGGAGCCTACACTCACAAGTTCTCAGGGTACTTAAAATAAGAGATACTGACACTCCCTCATATAGGGGAGTGGGGCACAAAAATTACAATTGTGAAATCTAAATAACATACTTTTCATTTCACAAAAATGTTAAGTTACACGTGTATGACCCCCTATTTATAGGGAGAAGAGAAAGAAAGAAAAAATAACAGACGATGTGAGACTAAAATACATGTGGATAGGTAGTCAAAAAATTTCTGACCTCCACAACTTAAGTGGTTAGACATGCTGTTCGCTCCACACAAGTATCCACTGGTCTCTACTCAATCCGCCGCTGATGATCATAACAAAACATAACCGGACTGCTGCTCCTATCCGCCAATCCCCAGGAACTTAGCTTCCTTGATCATCAGGCCACAACAGAAGCCTCTATATGCAGCATCAGCTCCACCTCTAACCCCAGCTTCAGCTGCTCAGACCGTGACCTCTAATTGCAGTGACTTCAGTCTCCTATCCGCCAACCCGCAATAGCGGATAGAACAAGTTGCCTTGAACTATCAAGGAGGTGGCCTCAATGAGCACTAGGCCGGCTAGACTCTCTGATCAGTCCGCC
This sequence comes from Platanthera guangdongensis, assembly GCA_039583875.1. NCBI lineage: Eukaryota > Viridiplantae > Streptophyta > Magnoliopsida > Asparagales > Orchidaceae > Platanthera > Platanthera guangdongensis. Next base: position 149,031,878 of record CM077147.1, on the reverse strand, counting down.
AGAGGCAAACCACAACACTGCTGGAATCAGTCCGCCAACATAACTGTCAAGCCTCCATAACCACTCTGCTAGAAGACAGTCAGACCGCCAAGACCAATCCGCCAGTCTTCTACTCGCTAGACCGCCAGGCTAAACCGCCAGACCGTCTGGACCAAGCTGCCAATCCGCTAATCTCCAGACCTCCATGCTTAGCTGCCAGTTAGTCAAACCACCAGACAGCCTGTACCAATCCTCCAGCCCGCTGAACTTTACAAAATCTAACACTCCCTCTCAAGCTGGAGCATATACGTCAACCATGCACAACTTGTCACAAACATCTGAAAGAGAAGCGGACATTAGTTTGGTAAAGACGTCTGCAACTTCTTTGTCAGAAGTGATGAACGGAGTAGAGATTTGATTCTTCAATATTTTTTCTCTGACGAATTGGCAGCCGACTTCAATGTGTTTTGTCCTTTTATGAATAATTGAATTCTTTGATATATGTATAACAGTCTGGTTGTCACAAAATATATGTAAATGTTGATCATATATCTCTCCAAAGTCAAGCATAAGGGCACACAACTATTTCAACTCGCAAGCGGTCAATGTCATGCTTCGGTACTCAGCTTCAACACTTGATCGTGACACAACAGACTATTTTTATTTTTCCAGCTGACAAAATTTCCTCCCACAAGGGTGCAAAAACCAGAAGCAAACTTTCAATCTTCTTTGTTGTCAACATAACTAGCATTAGAATATTATTCAATTTTCAGGTGGTTATTTATTTGAAACAATAACCCCTTCCCTAGAGACCCTTTCACATATTCCAGAATTTTCAAGGCGGAACAAATATGACATTTTCTGGGAGTTTGCATAAACTGACCGATCTCCCTACTGCAAAACAAATATCAGGTCTGATAACAGTCATATAGATGAGATTTTCCACAAGTTGCCTGTACATAGTACTATCTGAAAGAAGAGGTGAATCCTCCGTCCAACTCTTATTATCACCAACGACTATAGGACAACGAGCAGGTCTTGCCTCAAGAAGACCAGTTTCTTTAAATAGATCTAATGCATACTTCCATTGTGAGAGCTCCACAAAGTTATTTTTTCACAAGATTTCTATTCCCAGAAAGTACTTAGGAGAGCCATATCCTTTACAACAAAATGTTGTCGAAGGTTTCTCTTCGCTAGATCAATTCCCTCCTGATCATCACCCGTAAGGAGAATATCATCCACATAGACAGCAAAAACCACAGACCCTTTTGTAGTCTTGCGTATAAAAAGAGAATGATATGCAGAACTTCGAGCAAGGCCAACAAAAGAGAACTTTACTGAATTTGTCAAATCAAGCCCGTGGGCTTTCCTTTAGGGCATAAATTGCCTTCCGTAACTTGCATACTTGAGACCCCTCGGGCAACATACCCAGGAGGTTGCTTCATGTAAACCACCTATTGCAGATCACCATATATGAAGACATTCTTCACATCCAACTAATACATCTCCCAATCTTTGTTAACCACTATAAAAAAAAGAACATGGATAGTATTGATGCGAACAACTGGGAAGAAGGTATTAGAAAAATCCACTTCATACGTCTGAGTAAATCTTTTGGCAACAAGCCTAGCTTTATAGCGGTCAACAGTGCCATCGGGATGAAACTTGATGACAAAGATCCACTGACAACTAACCACATCCACACCTAGAGGAGTAGGGACAAGATTCCAAGTACCCATTTCGGCTAATTCCTTCATTTCTTTATCCATTGCCGCTTTCCAATGCGGAATTTCAATAGCCTCCTGATAGTTAACCGAAACAACATTTACCGAGAGAATACAGTCAAACCTCCTTCCAGTTGGGTAAAGACGAACATATGAGACAACATCATGAATTGAATGTTTAGTGCATGTTCTAAACCCCTTCCGTAGAGCAATTAGAAGGTCAATATCCGACTTGTCATATGTAGTAGATCTATCCGCCGGAGAGATTACTGGCCCGGGAATTGTCAGCAACAGCTCCAAAGGCAGAGAAGAATCAGAAGACAGAGGCGAAGAGAGAGAGGAACAAGTATGGGGAGAGGAGATAGTGGCAGAGAAGGAGGAACAACTTCAACATAGACATACTGTTTCCTGAGAAGGTGATTAAAGCACCGATATCCCTTCTGAGTCGGACAGTAGCCCAAAAAGATGCACTTTACTGAGTGAGGAGAAAATTTGTCATGACTAGGGGAAGGGGAGTGCACAAATGCTATGCAACCAAAAACACGAAGAGGTAAAGGAAATGATTGAGCTCTTGGATGTACGATAAAAAAAGGAGTACTGTCCTGAAGAACCGATGAGGGAATACAGTTGATTAGATAGCAAAAAATAAGTACAGCATGCCCCCAATATGATCAGGGAACATTCATCAGTGTGAGAAGAGAGCGAGTAACTTTCAGGAGATGGCGATTTTTGCGCTCATCAACCCCATTTTGCTGAGACGTATAGGGGTAACTATTTTGATGAACTATGCCCAGATGCATGTAAAAATCAGAAAATTATTAACTAAGATATTGTCGAGCATTATGAGTTCGAAGAATTTTAAGAGAAATATCAAATTTATTTCGCATCTCATTATAAAACGCAACGAACACAAAAAAAAGTTCAGAGCGTTTTTTCAAGAGATATAAACATGTACATTGAGAAAAGTCATCAACAAATATAGCAAAATATAAACTCTCCATACCAATAAACCTAACAGGAGCAGAACCCCAAATATCTGAATGAAAAGTTCAAACGGACGAGAAGAACTTCGTCCTTGTCTTGCTAGATAGGAAGAAGTTGGCAGACTTCACAGTTCAAGGAGGAGTCCTCCTGAGGTAAATCTGCTAGGAGTTGGTAGATGAGATGAGGAGGATGATCAAGACAAAGATGTCATTGCAGAAGAAGAGTGGAGAAAACAGCGATATTGTCGAGAAAGAAGAGCCCATTGCTTTCAGTCCCAGTAGAAATCTTCTCCTTGGATTGAGGATCCTGAAAACAACGAGAAGTAGATGTAAAACTAACTGTGCAGTTTAGCTCTTTGCAGAGAGCATGAACATAGAGTAAATTGCACGAAAAAGGCAGGATGTAAAGCGTGTCCTCAAGCCGCAGAGTTGGAGTGACACAGACTGTACCTGTCCCGCACACTGGAGACGGATTACCATCCACAACAAAAATCGGAGGAGACCGACTATGCTTGTCCAAACAATAGAACAATCGAGGATCACCTGTCATGTGATTAGTAGCTCCCGAATCAATCGTCAACTTACCCTGAGTGACAATATTTACACTGCCAGAAGAAGAGGTAAGGGACGTAGATTTCTTCGTGGTATGACCCGCAGACGGGCGAAGTTGAGGATATTTAGCCCAACAATGATCGACTAGATGTCCCGTCTTGCCACAATGAGAACAGACATGACGAGACACACCGCGCCCACCAGAATGACCTCCAGGGCCACCAGAGTTATCAGAACAAACCAGATGAGCAAAGATGTCAGACTGGGGTGGGGAGGCAAGCAGAGGGCGTTGGAGAAGAGTGGTAAAAACTGCAATACAAACTACAGTATCATCAAGAGTGAGAGAATCAACTTCGCCAAAAATCTGTTACCTTATCATGTCATAAAACTCTGGAAGCCGAAAAAGATAACACACAATCAGAAGTTTCTGTAAGTGTTTGTGTTACTCAGCTAGATCAGCAGAGAACGAACAATACTGTAGAATTTCAGCGCCAAGAGCTTGCACCTCCTGATAAGAAGCAACGAAAGTCAAAGTAGGGCATACAAACAGATCAACACATAATGTGTATATGCGCGAGGTCTGAGCGCCTTTAGAATACGAAGCAACAAGATGAGTGCAAGCAGCTTTAACAGTCTCATCATGTCGCATAATATGTAGGCACTCATCAGAGAGACTATTAGCAAGCCACGCCCTGACCAAAACATCATTGACATCCCAGTCATCAAATACAGCCGACCCTCGAACGAGAGGGTCATCAGTAAGATGGTGATGCTTATGTTGAAACCGAGAACCGGTTTCTGTGGTGTTCGGACCCTTAGAAAAGGGGTGACCGCACACTTACTTCTCCCAGCGAGCTTGACTGACTGAAGACTTAGAACTCAAAACTGATCCAAGGCTTCAACACGGAGGTCCTACCACACACCCGAAAGATCTTAGAGCGCTTCCCCTCCTTAGCTAGTGCTGAGCTAAGGGCACCTCAGAAAACACTATAAGACTAGAGAATGAGAAAACTTGAAAGTCTTGCCTTCAGAGGTACCACTTTGGATCTATTTATAGATTTTCGAACAGGGGCTGCCAACAACGCAATTTCGTTGTTCTAAATGACTGCACGCAGCCCAACTGGGTCTGCCAACAACGTAACTCCGCTGTTCTAAGAAGCTAAATGCAGACCTTTGAGAGCATCCAGGTAATTCTGCCTCTGGGTCCCACTAGGCGAGTGATCCATGAAGGCACCACTCGCCAAAAGGAGCGAATGCTGGGAGAGCCATGCATTCGCCTCCTAGGCTCTCTCTGAAGGGCGAGTCCCCTCTTGGGCGACCATTCACCCGCCCTGGCGAGATGTCCTCGTGCATGCGCTGAGGTGCGAGTATGCGACGAGTGCGTGATGAAAATCACATTCGACTGAGGGCCTAATTCCCCCTGATTCATGCGTGTAGAGAAGTGCCCAAAGCTTGTATATAGTATTCCAGTATATAAATACAAGGAGAGAATACAAATATATAGGAGAGAAGAGAAGAATAAATCCTATACATGATGTGGGACTAAAGAAGGAGGAAAAATGGGCCATTAAATGGGCCTTTTACATGGGCTTTTCTAATACTCCCCCGCAAGCTGGAGCGTACAAGTCGTATGCGCCAAGCTTGGATAGGCACTGATAGAAGAGGGTACTAGGTAGAGCTTTGGTGAGGATGTCAGCAACCTGTTCAGTACCCGGAACATGCTTGAGCTCGATCTTCTTCATGTGGACTTTCTCTCGGATGAAATGACAATCTACCTCAATATGCTTCGTTCTTTTATGGAAGACCGGGTTTTTAGCAATATGTATGACAGCTTGACTGTCACATAGGAGGAGAGCTGGTGAAGGTAGTTTAACTCCAAGGTCGGTAAGGAGACTCTCAATCCATGTGAGTTCAGAGACCACAGCAGCCATTGCTCGATATTCTGCTTCTGCTGAGGATCGAGCAACCACTGCTTGTTTCTTGCTTCGCCAAGTAATCAGATGTCCTCCAAAATAGGTGCAAAACCCGCTAGTAGATCGTCGATCGTCGAGGGAGCCAGCGTAGTCGGCATCAGAGTATGCCACTAGTGTAGGAATGGAAGATGAGGTTTTGTATACAAGTCCTTGGCCAGGAGCTGTCTTAAGATATCTGAGAATGTGTTCCACAGCCTGAAGATGAGAGCTTCGAGGAGAGTGCATATAGCGACTCACAAGTCCCACAGCGAAAGATATATCAGGTCTTGTAACTGTTAGGTAGATAAGCTTCCCAACTAGACGACGGTAATATTCTGGATTTGGTAGAAGCGAATCAGAATCCGAGCCCTGAGCACATATTTTGTGATTTGCATCCATGAGAGTGTTAATAGGTTTGCAGCCAGAGTAGCCTGCATCATGAAGAAGATCCAGGCAATATTTGCGCTGAGAGAGGACCAACCCATCTGACCGTCTGGCCACCTCCAGACCGAGGAAGTACCGAAGAGGTCCCAGATCTTTAGTTTGGAAGACGGAGCTCAGATGTAGCTTAACGGCTTGTATGCCGTCCAAGTCACTGCCAGTAATAATGATGTCGTCGACATATACCAATAGGAGAACCGTACCAGTGGCCTGGTGGCGAGTAAACAATGAGAAGTCAGCCGAGCTGCGAGTGAAGCCAATGTCCCGGAGAGCTTTGCTGAACTTGTCGAACCATGCCCGAGGGGATTGTTTGAGACCATATAGAGATTTGAGAAGATGACAAACCCGTGACTCCCCCGTGGTCTCAAACCCGGGAGGTTGTTGCATGTAGACCGTTTCCTGAAGGTCGCCATTCAGGAAGGCGTTCTTGACGTCCAGTTGAAATAAGGGCCAGTGGCGATGGACAGCCACAGAAATGAGAATGCGGACCGTGTTGAGCTTAGCGACTGGAGAGAAAGTCTCGTCATAGTCCAGCCCCTGTTGCTGGGTGAAGCCACGAGCAACCAAACGAGCTTTGAGGCGATCAATGGTCCCATCAGGAGCATGTTTAATGACGAAGACCCATTTGCACCCAACAGGTTTCTGGCCGGGAGGAAGGGGCACCAAGGTCCAAGTCTGGTTGGCCCAAAGCGCAGCCATCTCGTCTTCCATGGCCGCACGCCACCCAGGATGTTGAAGAGCGTCCTGGACAGAAGTAGGAATAGAGACCGAGGATAGCGAAGTAGCCAAGGTCTGGAGAGGTGGAGAGAGGCGATGGAGAGAAACATAGGCCGCCATTGGATGAGCGGTAGAGGCCGACACCGGAGCAGCAGAACACGGAGAAGCCGAGGTCGAAGCCGACTGCAGAGGAGCAACGGGAGGAAGAGGGCGACGAGTATAGACCCGAATGACAGGGGGCCGAGGAGGGTCAAGGGTGGGAGGAGGCGAAGGCATGGTGGGGGGGGGACTGGACGGGGATCACCGGCTGTGGGAGAGAGGGTGGTGTAGGAGGTGGTGGTAGAAGCGGTGGCAAAGGAGGAGGGAAGAAGGGTTGATCCTCCCGGAAAGTAACATCAGCCGATACAGAGACCTTCCGGGTGACCGGAGAGTAGCAAACATATCCCTTTTGGGTGCGGGAGTAGCCGACGAAAATGTGTTTGGCCGCACGGGGATCCAGTTTGTCAAGAGTAGGACCCAGGTGATGGACAAAGCAGGTACAGCCAAAAACCCGGGGGGTGAGGGGGAAGGCAGGTGTGAAGGGAAAAAGAAGGCTGAAGGGGGTAGCGTTCTGGAGAACGGGAGAGGGGAGACAGTTGATAAGAAAACATGCAGTGGACACCGCAAAGTTCCAGAAGACTTTGGGAACGTTCATGTGAAGCATGAGGGAGCGAGCAACATCGAGCAAGTGGCGGTTCTTTCGTTCGGCGACCCCGTTTTGTTGAGGGGTGTAGGGACAAGAGGTCTGGTGAACAATCCCAAAGTTTGCGCAGAGAGTGGCAAACTCGTGGCTCGTATATTCCCGGGCGTTGTCAGAGCGGAAAGTTTTAATGGTGGTAGAGAATTGCGTACGAGTCTCTAACACAAACGCCTGAAAGATACGAGGAAGCTCAGAGCGATCATGTAGGAGATACAACCAAGTAGTGCGAGAGTAATCATCAATAAATGTTAGAAAATAACGATAACCAGAAATGCTAGCAACTTTATATGGTCCCCAAATATCAGAATGTATTAAATCAAACGGAGCAGAGCTCCTAGTACAATGAGCTGGATAAGAAGAGCGAGGCTGTTTGCCAATAATACATGAATCGCATTTAAAAGCAGGAAGAGAAAGGTCGGGAAGCGCCTTCTGGAGGATAGGTAGAGGGGCATGCCCAAGCCGACAATGCCAATTAGAGGAGGAAACAGAGGAAAGGGATGTGGGAGAGACATCGAGGAGGTAGAGCCCGTTCTGCAGCCGACCCCTACCAATGGTAATCCGCGTCTGCCGATCCTGTATCAAAAAACCAGAAGAGGTGAAGGTGATAAAACAATTCATATCAGTAGTAAGACGACCAACAAAGAGTAAATTAAAAGGCGAGGCTGGCACATAAAGAACGGAGCGAAGAGAGAGAGAGGGAGGGAGGAGGAGATCCGCGCAGCCGGAGACCGGGACAAGCGCACCATTGGCCACAGTAATAGAGAGGGGATGAGCAGCAGCAGAGAACTGGGGCGGCCGCATGGAAGTGATGTGGTGGGTGGCCCCCGAGTCCAGGATCCAGCGCGAGCTGGAAGAAGGACAGGCAGTACCTGCAGTGGAGGTAGAGACAATACCTGCATGGGAGGTGGAGACAATGGAAGCAGAAGGTGGGTTGAGGAGCCCCTGGAGTTGTTGCAGCTGAAGGCGAAGAGCCTCAAGATCCGTACCAGTCGGAGGAGAGCTATCGGTAACCGCAACAGTAGGCGGGCGAGGAGGGTAGCCATGTTTCTTGTGACAGACAGCTTCAGTATGGCCATCCTGGCCGCAGTAGGTGCACTTGGGCCGTCCGCGGCCACCACGGCCCCGCCCACGGGAGCCCGTACGGCCACCCCGAGGAAAAGAGGGTTGTGGAAGTAAAGGAGGAAGGGCCTGCTGAAGAAGGGCCGGCGAAGGTGGGGCAGGAGCCTCCGGTGGAGGTGGTACGCGAAGTAACATCGAGCAGACATCAGAGAAAGAAGGGGTAGTGGGGGAAGCCAGAACCTGGGCCCGAATACTGTGCAGGTGTGGCGGGACGCGAGCCATAATCATAGCAATACAAACAGCCTCCTTCTGGGCGCGTTGGGCAGCGAGGTCAGTAGTCGCGGGCTGGTGCTGAATCCAGGCTTCCGTGAGAGTTTTAGCACGGGCCACGAAAGAGGTCATGTCCAGAGCTTTGCCAACATCCAAGGCTTGAAGATCAGTGAGAATGTCAAAAAGGTGCTGAAGGCTGTCCTTCCCGGAGTACAACGAATGAAGTTCATCACACATGGCTTTGGCGGTCTCATGATACATGATCATCTGGTACGGCTCACCCTCTACCGAGTTCAGGATCCAGGTCTGGACGCGACCGTCATTGCGGAGCCAATCATCAGTAGGAGGAGTTGGTGGGCCCTGGGTAAGGTGACGGGCAAGACCCTTGGCCTGTAAGACCCGGCGGACAGAGTGGACCCAGGGAATGAAGTTGGACTTGCCAGAGAGAGAAATAGTAGTAATCCGAAGCTCATCGCGGAGTTCGAGATGAGCCACGTGGTCGGCAGGGGGTTGAGCGGTAGTGGAGTTGCTGGAGGACATGGCGACGGAGGAGCAGCAGACAGCAGGGCTCGGAGAGAACAAACCGCGCGGCAATCAGTGGGAAAAAGGAGAGCCCGCAGCGGTCTGGAGGTCGCGGCGGGCAGGAGGTCGCGGCGGGCTGGAGGTCGCGGCGAACTGAGTGAGGCCGCGGCGAACTGAAGCAGTCCGCGAGAGGAGGTCGCGACGAGCTGGTGGCAAGTCGCGGCGAGCTGGGGACAGGTCGCGGCGAGCTGGGGACAGGTCGCAGCAGAGGTCGCAGCAAGAGGAGCGCAGTGGACACAAGGAGAGCCCGCAGCGGACAGGAGCAGTCCGCAAGTGACTGCGGAGAGAGAGAGAGTCCGCGAGCACAGGAGCTCGAGCGGAGGGAGCAGTCCGCGAGCAAAGAGGCTCGAGCGGACACAAACAGAGTGCAGCGGACAGGAATGAGCGTCCGGAGCGGATAGAGATAGAGAGAGGTGGCGGAGAGAGAGAGAGTCCGTGGGCACAGGAGCTCGAGCGGAGGGAGCAGTCCGCGAGCAAGCTAGAGGGAGCAGTCCGCGAGCAGAGGGGCTCGAGCGGACACAAACGGAGTGCAGCGGACAGGAATGATCGTCCGGAGCGGATATAGAGAGGTGGGCCCCACGAGTCAGAGCAGAAGATGGCTATAAGAAGCCTGAGGAGGGTGGAACCACGGAGGGAGAGAAAAGGAGCGGAATCAGAAGGGCAGTCCGCACGAGGCCGGAGCGGACAGGAAGGTAGTCCGCAGGGAGCCGAGCGGACAGAGGCAGAGGGGCAGTCCGCAGAGAGGCGGATGCGGGAAGACAGTCCGCAGGAGACCGGGCGGACAGAAGAAGGGCAGGTCGCAGCTAGGCCGAACCTTGCTCTGATACCATGTAGAGAAGTGCCCAAAACTTGTATATAGTATTCCAGTATATAAATACAAGGAGAGAATACAAATATATAGGAGAGAAGAGAGAAGAATAAATCCTATACATGATGTGGGACTAAAGAAGGAGGAGGAAAAATGGGCCATTAAATGGGCCTTTTACATGGGATTTTCTAATAATGCGAATGCCCCTTTGGGCACTGGGCGAGTGGAGGACATCCTACCTCACTCTCCAATCTGGTATTCTTGGTCCTGAATGTCCTACAATACCCTGAACCTGTCGGAGGGGGCCCACTCAGCGAATACGGGGTTGTACACAATCCATGTTCTTTGCGAGCTTTCGCAAAGCTCGAAAAAAATCATCCAACCCCAAGTATTTGATGAGTGCTTGCTGATCTGGAAGAGAATTTTTTGCGGGCCCCTCTATGACTCTATAAATATCAATCACGGACAAATGAATTTTGCCCCGATGCATTTTTCCCGGTTTTCTTGCCTTCAACTCGATGTCGCTCTCGAAAGAAGCCCAAGATCACCTCAACGCTGCCCGAGCCGAGACCAGAACATTGATGGGCTCATTCACCCCTTGGCTTGCCCGGAAGGCCCCGAGCTTGTCCCCCAAAACGAAGAAGGCCAAGATGGTCAGGCGCGACCTGACCAGGGACGAGTCCATCTCGCGGACTCCCTCCCAGGACGGGATCCCTCAGGTACCCTGATGCATTCCTAGATCTGCAAATGAATTGTGAAATGATAATTTTGTGGTCAATTTAGAAATTGGTGGAGACGTCAAGACGTCACGGGCGAAGGTAAGTGATACAAAGTTACAAGTTTTGAAAACCCGCGCAAAGCGACTAACTTTTGTTCGTATTCAAAATAAATTATAAACCATCCACAAGCATCACACGGAGAGAGTGCGGCAATCAGGTTTGATAAACTTACGACAAATAGTAGTAGGATTATGTTGGGCAAACAAGCTCTGAAAGTTATTAACTAAAACATGCATTCATGAGAATTAGACCAAGTGTAATAAAAAATGCGAGATGTGGCGAAAGGTTTACCTAGTTCGAGTGCAACCGAAAGGTCCTGCTGGGCTGGAATGGAGAGGTTTGGCAGTGGACTCTTGACTCAGAGCTGATCAATGGAGGGGCTCTTAAAAGGAGGTCACGACGCAGTCGGGAGAAGATTTGGTTAAGCCGGGGAGTCCAGGAGCTGGTTCGGCGGGCTGTAGGTAACCAAGATCGAGCAATCGGAATTAGAATTCTAAGGAGGAGGTCGCCGGACTAGCTGGAGGGTCCGTCGGGTGCTGACGACGGGGAGGAGCTGCGGAGGTCGGTCCTAGCCCGTCAAAAGGTTCCGCGCCAGGCGGAGGTGGGGTCGCCGGGGCCGGAGAAGCACCCTAGCGGTGGCGGAGGGCGGAGGACTGGACTCGCCATCGTCGGGAAGGTCGAAAGGTCATGGTGGATGCGAGTATTACCGGGAAACACAGATTAGTTCTCTGGTTCCCCGATTTTTCCCGTGCCCCCATGCACGCAGGAGGCAGCTGGCCTAAATACAAATTTTGGTTGTTTAACGTTTAATTGGGGTATTCAAGAATATTTAATGAGAGGAGTTTCAAACTTGATCCGTTGGAAATTGGAATCAATTGAAGGGGGAATGGTTGCAGGTTTTTAGGAGGCTTGAATGAGATGCTATCCTGCTGTTTGATAACATTTAATGGAGGCCACAACTGTTACAAAGAAATCTATGGTTTAATAACATTGAAACCGGCTGGGTAATTAAAATGGGAATGCATGGGAAATTCCAAAAGATTTAACAAGTAAATCTGTTACTAGTACCTTTAGGAGTTATTTTCAGATTTAATTATCACTTAATAATTCATTTCTTGCTTGTCCAAAATAACCCTAGTCCTAATTTGACGGACCAATTTATTTAAGAACTTATTGGCCGGTCACACCAACAAGTCGTGCGAATGATTGCATAAACGCGACACAACACACACAAATACATGGAAATAAAAGACAACTTGCGCAACGACATGCGCTACAAATTATTTTCATAAAATTTGAGAAAATAAAATAACGATGCACTTCAGGAGCTCGACCCCGACGAGACTGTGATAGAACCTGTCACTGAAACTTTCAAACCACAATCCGGATCATGCATTGCCTCTGCCCCATCAAGGTAGAACCCATCATCGTAGCACAAAAACTGTTGGCAAAACCTCTTTCCTGAAAGGAATAAAAAACTCATCCCCAATGGAAAAACATAACTCCAGGAGATGAAATCGACCGCAGAGTTATAGTTTTTCAAAGTTTCTCAAAAACTGTTAGTGAAAAATTCATGCATGACATGCAATTGCTTAATAAAAATCAGAGCTGAAAGGAGGTGAGTACGATAAAGTGAGAAAGAAGGTTAGCCAATAAAACAAAAAAAGAGACAAGGACAAAAGGAGACATGTTCAACTTGTGGATTTATTAGAACATATTGCATCATACACACTAGTGCTAGACACCTACAAAAGTCCACAAAACCAAGATCAACTATCGACATATCGTCACCCACAGACATCTGACTAACACCACAAATTTTTAAAGCGAGCAAAATTTGTTCATTCAAAATCAACCACAGAAATCCCTTTTAGTGTGTCCCTATTTGGAGTAAATATTCTGTTAAATTTTTCAATTTCCCTACTAAGGCTAACCCGAAAAAATTCCAAGCTCATTTGAGGAAACCCTAAATGCACACTTACACTTACGAAATAGCTAAACATGTGATCACCAAAGATAAAATCAATGGGTGGTGATTCTGGCAGATCAGCTAAATGGGATGACTCACCTGAGCCAATTGCGTCGTCCTAGAGTAGGGGCCCAGGTAGAAGTGCGACACTAAATAATAGTGGTGTAGTGGTAACTAAGGAATATGAGGGCGATGGTGACGAGGTCCACCCAGGAGCTTTAGGAACAAGACTATTCTTCTGGGGAAGAAGAACAATCTTTCGCCCACGGTGATCGAACGTACGAGAGTTCCTTACACCATCATGTACGACGGGCATATCGTACTGCCATGCTCTACCTAACAAGATATGACAGACATCGATGAGGGCGACATCACAAAAACAGAATCCTGATACACATCCCCGATAGAGAACTCTACGAGACAACGATGAATAACAGACATAGTCATGTGACTATTAACCCCGGATAAGTGATAGGGTCGCTCCAAGGAGTGCGTCTCGAATCCTAGCTTCTCAACCATACGTTAGGAAACAAAATTTTCCATGCTACCGCTGTCGATGATAATGGAACAAAAATGTCCCTGAATGCGCAGTAGTGCGAAATATCTCGTGTCTCTGACAATCTTGCTCAGTGGTCTCATGCGGGGTAATCAAACTATATCGAAGTACACAAACTAAGTGCTCAGCTTGTTCTCCCTCGACCTCAATAACGTTATCAGACTCGGGCTCGAGCTCAGGTTTGGAGTCATTAAGGAAGACTCCATATTCTGGTTCACGCCCATCCGAGGAATCAGTAATTGCGACGAAGTGGCTTCGCGGGCACTCAGAAGATTTGTGCCCAGGCTCCATACACTTGAAGCATTGGAATACTCCAGTGTTGAGCTTTGTTCCCATGGGCTCCTTACCTCGGGTGAGGACGGTGGGAGGAGCTGGGGTCCCAGTAGTGACATGAGGAGGGGAATCATAAGTCTTAGGGGTGGGTGCAGTGGTGGTGCTCGAAGGTCTATCAGTAGACCTATGCCAAGTTGTCCTCTTCTGAAGCGAGACTTCCACTCTACGTGCTCGACTAGACACTTCTCCCAAATCTCTAAAGTCGTGCAACTCGAGCTCATCCCTAATAGCGTAACGGAGCCCGTTCAGATAACGAGACACTGTCATATCATCCTCCTCGTGTAGGTCTAGCCTAGACTGCAATACTAAAAACTCGTGGGTGTACTCATCCACGGAAAGCTTGTCCTGTCGAAGGCTGTGGAACCTTCGATAAAGATTTTGCAGATAGTCCGGCGGGACATATCGCTTCCGCAGTTGCAACTTAAACTCTACCCACGTGGTGATAGGTGTTAGGCCTAAGGTGTATCAGGTGCGCTCTAGTTGAACCCACCAGACTAGTGCGGGTCCTTTAAGCCTAAGGATAACATACTCGACTTGCCGATTCACAAGCATTTGTTTCCACGCGCTCACATCAGTCGAGACATTTCTCGGGCTCTACGTGACCCTCAAAATCACCTACATCAAGCTTAACTCCATCGTCCCAACGGGGTTGGCGACGGAGCCCAAGGTCAGGCTGTGCAGGATCTGCGAGTCTAGGATTTTGTTCCTCTTGCCCAGAATTTTGGTGAGGGGACTGATTTAGTCCGAGGTGGCGTTCAACTTCTAAGGTATTAACGGAGTTTCTAAAGTTGTTTACTATATGGTTCGTGTCTCTCATGTTGGCGGTGAGTGCTTCTACCGTCTTCATGAGCTCTCCCATTCGGTTAGCTAGCGTCTATCTATACGACTCTCCATTTTTTTTAAAAGAAAAACACTTAATAAAAGTTTTTTGAAAAAAGGCTCAAAATAAATTTTTTTGAAAGTTTTTTTTTTAAATGAAAAATTTTGTTGTTTTTTTGAAAACAAAAATTTAAAACAACTAAATAAAAATTAAAACAAGATAGTTCGATTCACAATAGGAGTGAATCGAACTGACCTCTGATAGCAAACTGATGCATTCCTAGATCTGCAAATTAATTGTGAAATGATAATTTTGTGGTCAATTTAGAAATTGGTGGAGGCGTCACGACGTCGCGGCCGAAGGTAAGTGATACAAAGTTAAATGTTTTGAAAACCCGCGCAATGCGACTAACTTTTGTTCGTATTCACAATAAAATATAAACCATCCACAAGCATCACACGGAGAGAGAGGCAATCAGTTTTGATAAACTTACGACAAATAGTGGTAGGTTTACGTTGGGGAAACAAGATCTGAAAATTATCAACTAAAACATGCATTCATGAGAATTAGACCAAGTGTAATCGAAAATGCGAGATGAGGCGAAAGGTTTACCTAGTTCGAGTGCAACCAAAAGGTCCTGCTGGGCTGGAATGGAGAGGTTTGGCAGTGTCCTCTTGGCTCAGAGCTGGTCAACGGAGGGGCTCTGAAAAGGAGGTCACGGCGCGGTCGGGGGAAGATTTGGCTCAGCCGGGGACTCCAGGAGCTGGTTCGGCGGGCTGTAGGTAACCAAGATCGAGCAATCAGAATTAGAAATCTAAGGAGGAGGTCGCCGGACTAGCTGGAGGCTCCGTCAGGTGCTGACGACGGGGAGGAGCTGCGGAGGTCGGTCCCAGCCCGTCGAAAGGTTCTGCGCCAGGCGGAGGTGGGGTCGTTGGGCCGGAGAAGCACCCTAGCGGCGGCGGAGGGCGGAGGACTGGACTCGCCATCGTCGGGAAGGTAGAAAGGTCATGGTGGCTGCGGGTATTACTGGGAAACACATATTAGTTCTCTGGTTTCCCAATTTTTCCCGTGCCCCCATGCACGCAGGTGGCCTAAATACAAAATTTGGCTGTTTAACGTTTAATTGGGGTATTCAAGAATATTTAATGAGAGGAGTTTCAAACTTGATCCGTTGGAAATTGGAATCAACTGAAGGGGGAATGGCTGCAGGTTTTTAGGAGGCTTAAATGAGATGCTATCCTGCTGTTTGATAACATTTAATGGAGGCGACAGCTGCTACAAAGAAATCTGTGGTTTAATAACATTGAAACCGCCTGGGTAATTAAAATGGGAATGCGTGGGAAATTCCAAAAGATTTAGGCTCTATTTGTTTGGGCGTTTCAGAGCTCCGTTTTGGGCAAACGCCGCCGGAAGGCGGGTAAACAAATGAACCTCCGGCGGCGTTTGCTCCGTTTCCACCCGCCCGCCTTGAGAAACGCCCCAAAAAGCTCCGTTTGGAGCAGCAACCTCCCCCCTCCGTTTCGAACACTCCGTTTCCACCCGCCGGATCGATCCGCCACCGCCGAAACAAATGAAGCCTTAATAAGTAAATCTGTTATTAGTACCTTTATGAGTTATTTTTAGATTTAATTATCACTTAATAATTCATTTCTTGCTTGCCCAAAATATCCCTAGTCCTAATTTGATAGTCCAATTTATTTAAGAACTTATTGGTCGGTCACACCAACAAGTCGTGCGAACGATTGCGTAAACGCGACACAACACACACAAATACATGGAAATAAGAGACAACTTGCGCAACGACATGCGCTACAAATTATTTTCATAAAATGCGAGAAAATAAAATAACGATGCACTTCAGGTTGCATCATACCCTCACTCGCTTTACATTCCTTGCTAAGATAAAAGTACATGCCGACGCGTTTGCTTGTAGATCCCGCCAAAGGAGAAGGGTGTTGGGGAGGCGAGTGCCGAGCCACACTCGCTTGAGGCCGACGACGACAAGACGGCCCCCGAGATCACCTCCCCGAATAAACCGGATGATCTCCCTCGAGGCAATGGTAAGTCCCCTTTTATCCATTCGCCTCTTTTCAGTTTGCTTACCCTTGAATTTCGCAGCTCCCTCCTTTGGGACCACGACACTGGGTGCTGCAACGCCTAATTCCCCTGCTCGCCTGACGCCCCTGGGTACATCCTTGGGCCTATTACCTCCAACGAATGATGTACCCAACCCTTTACCTCGCGACAACCCTGCTGCCGAACAGGCGACTCACCTCCCAGGGCTCGGGAAGGCGCATGTCATCTTCGACACCCCCTTTGAGGGGCGGCCCAGCACTTCCCGCTGGCACTCGGGCAAGGACGCGGATACCGGGCCAGGTAGCCAATTGCATTCGCCATTTAAAAGAAGGAAGGTTATGCCCGACTTAACATTTCCCACTGCAGGTTACCGCGAGATCTCGTCGACCGATGTCAACTTCGATGTGGAGGAGTTCTCACCTCCCCCTTCGCCTAACTCAATCACCGCATTTCTGGGCGACCCAAAGGATGCCGATGCGCTGAAGCGGCCGACGACGGAGGTTTTGCGGATGCACGTCCTGATGCCGCGTGAGCTCTACAGCCGGGTTCAAGAGAACCAAAACTCTGCCGAGGAGCGGCTACTCTGCCTGGAGAATAACTATACGCAGCTGATTGCTAAGCTGGGGGGAGAAGCCGACGACGAGAGGGACTTTCCCGGGTTCCACGTCGCGCGAGCTGAAGATCAATTGCGCATTGCCCAACATGAGCTACAAATCATTCGCTCATTGCAATATTCTCACACGATGCCTAGGGCGGGAAGTGGGGGCCGGGGACAGTGGTGATGGCCCCAGGTGGGCCTACCGACGCTCGCCTTCCTACTCTCTTCTTATCTGCTTGTAATAACAAATTGTCGGCTTACTGGTGCTGAATGTGAGTGGACAATGAAACCGTGTTTTTCTTTTTTATCTCGCTTAAATGTTCTCCCTGTCTATTCTATCTGTTTTCACGTATATCTTGTTTTTACTGTCGACCTTATTTTAAAGCTTTATAACACTTAGCTTTAGCTTGGCGGAGAGTGAGGGAGTGCGAGATCTCAACAGGGTTTTGGGCGGGATCTGGGGAATTGACTATCCGCACTTTTCCCAGCCCGGATCCTTTCCCGCCCAAAATTTTCTATAAATAGATCCCTCACCTACCTCATTAACCACTGTTTTTAATACCTTCCAACCCTTCTTTCTGCCTTTTCTTCTCTTGCACTCGCGCTTCTACGTTTCCTTCCCACTTCTCGCGAGATGACACGAGATGCCGATGGTCGAACCAAATGCGCAGCCGCATTTGCCGACTACCCTTTCATGAACTACAACCTAACTGAAGAGGTCTACCACTCGCTCATTGGTCTTTATGTCCCGCCGGGCTTCACCGCGTGACACCCGGGGAAGGACGAGTCGATTAACCACTTCTCGTCCTACAAACTCGCCATTCCTGCCGAACATTTGAAGTAGGAGTTGCCTCCCCATCTGGTCGGAGATTCACCAGGCCTTGCGCTACTTTGGCGTTGTTCCCGCACAGCTCAACCCCAACTCCATCGCCTTGCTAGTAGCATTCGTCTGCTACTTGCGGGTGGAGAGGATTGAGTTCAACCTTCTCGTCTTCTGCAAACTCTTCAACTTCCGCGCTAAGAGGGACGGGATCGTGTTATTCTCCGGCAACAACCTCAGGGCCAAAGGTCTCGCCAACAAGAATCATCACTGAATTCGGAAGTTCATCTTCGTCTCCGGAGATTTCGGCAACCTCCCCCTCTCGCCAGTACAACAAGAGGAATCAACTTACCGTCCTCCATCTCTCGGAGGCCATGAATCCAATCTCCCCCAATTTCTTTCTGTAAAGGACTTCGACGTTCCCTATCTGAGGAGGAACATCGACTCGCTCTTACTTGTACTCGTCGGGGAAGGTAGTTCTCGTAATCTCTTATCCTAAGGATTACAGAATTTTACTAACTATGATACATGTGCAGGGGCGCGAGATCTTCCCCTCAACCTGCCTTCCTCAAGCAGCACAACACTCGCCTTCGAGAAGGCACGCGCGGAGGCCGCCACCGCGGCATGCAGAAACGAACCGAAGTCGCTGCCGAAATCCAGCAGGCAAAAGTGGAAACCCGATACAATTCCTCCTCCGCCAACTCCCAAGAAGCCAAAAACCGCAGATCCCGCCTGGTGGGATTAGTGGGGAAAGACAGCGAGGTTGACCCAGAGGCCACAGGAACTTTGGCCCGAGCGAGAAGCTGCTGGACGACGCTGGCGAGCCCTTACTGGTCTGGGACCGAGTGGCCAACAAGGCCTCTATGTCTACCGTCCTCCCCTCCTGGCAGGAGGGCGAGACTGTCTCTGGTCAAGCCCACGCACTCGCCTTTGGACTATAGGGAGGGACAACATTGCTTATTATGACGACGCCCTCACGCAATCTCTTGCCTTCGAGAGCTCGCGAGCTCAATTCTGCGCCATCGAGCATGCTCACATGACGGCTCGCCGTGGCATCCGCCTGTTGCGACAGTTGGCAGATGTCAGCGCCTCGCGGTCCACGCTGTCTCAAGAAGTGACAGCTCTGAAACAGGAGCTAGCCGCTGCCGAGAACGAGCTCCCCAAACGAGTAGGTGGAGTGGTAAAATTTCTCCCATCCAGTTCATTCGCCGAACACCTTTCTCGCTTTAACGTTTGATTGGCTTGTAGGATGCCGCGACAGCTGCACGACAGGATGCGCGTATTGCCCGTCTCGAGGAGGAGAACCAGAGGTTGAAGGCCCAAAACCAACAATGGATCGGCTCGCTGATTCCCCCTTCCACGACCGAGAAGAAGAAGGCTCTGCTGTACTCGCAACACGAGTTGGAGCTGATGATGCAAGAGAACGTCATCGCGGTAACAAAACACACGCTCCAAACGATGTAGAGAGTTGTATTTCTGAAAGGCAAGGGCGAGAAGGTGATTGCCGAGACCTCGATTCTAGAGCTCTTCCTGCCCATCCCTGAACCTGAAGACAGCGCCGACGACATCTCCGGCGAGAGCGAGCAATCGGCATCATCGCCCTAAAGTTCTCGTCTTTTAATTCTTCTGTATTTTTCTATTTTTCTTTTTGGGCCTTGCCCTTCTTTTGTGGGATGTAATAACCGACAAATGAATGAAATAGATAAGATTTTGCTGTGAAATTTTTCATCTTTTTTTTTCGAACTTTGAATGATGCCATGCAAAAACACACTCACTCGCGTTTCAACTAAGGTAGCCCATGGTCGAGACATCTTGCGAGACCATAAATCCACCTTTCGCCGCGTCAACATGTAGAATATTGATTTCGTTAACTTGATATATAGAACTAGGCCTCGCGTTGTTCTCACCCCATTGGCTCATGCGTGCTTAGAGAGTTCGACTTCTCAAACTCACCGCGTAAAATAAGGTCCTGCCCCGTTTTCGCCATATTGGCTCACATGCGCCTATAGCGCGCGACTTGCGAGTTCTTTCGATCATTCACATTCGCTTATAGACTTTGTCCTGTCCTCGGCACTTTGCCCCAGGCTTACCCTTGAATGCCTCCTATTGACTGGTGAGATCCTTGACGGCGAGATCTCCTTAGAATTCTTTAGTCATTCCAATATTCCAATGAGGACCTTCCAGACTTGTCAGGTAGGTGAGAGCCTGATAGCGGGAGCAACTCCGGGCCTAGCTTCAAAGATTTTTACAACGCCCACTGAGCGCCCAACTGCACTGCCAGCTTGGTGAGAGCCTGACAGCAGGAGGTGAGCATCAACCAGGTTTTTTCTTTCGACCAACCACCAGACGTTACCATTGACCCAATCAGCTAGTGAAAGCCTGACGACGGGTGTTGAGCATCAACCAGACATATCTCTTTGGCCAACCATCGGGCGCTACCACCAGCCCAATCAGTTAGTGGGAGCCTGATGACGGGTGTTGAGCATCAACCAGACATATCTCTTTGGCCAGCCACCGGGCGCTACCACCGACCCAATCAGCTAGTGGGAGCCTGACGGCGGGTGTTGAATATCAAACATACATATCTCTTTGGCGAGCCACCGGGCGCTACCACCGACCCAATCAGTTAGCGGGAGCCTGACGACGGGTGTTGAGCATCAACCAGACATATCTCTTTGGTCAGCCACCGAGCGCTACCACCAGCCCAATCAGCTAGTGAGAGGCTGGGAGCTTGACGGCGGGTGTTGAGCATCAACCGGACATATCTCTTTGACCAACAACCGGGCGCTACCATCGGCCCAATCAGCTAGTGGGAGCCTGACGGCGGGTGTTGAGCATCAACCAGACATATCTCTTTGCCCAGCCATATCCCATATTCCAAATGTTGAGTAAACGAACCACCAATTACAACCAGGAATATGAAAAAGGATTGATTTATTACTTTCATGGGTAGAAGCGCTTCAAGTCATCGCCGCTCCAGGCATGACTGAGGGGCTCCCCCTCCACATCTTGGAGGTGATATCCCCCTGATTTCAAGGTCTCTTTGATAACATAAAGACCATCCCAGTTAGGATTCAATTTGCCGACGGTTGCCGACCTCCCGGCCGCATCGACCTTCTTCAAGACCAGATCTCCCTTTGCGAACTGCTTGATCCTGACATGTTTGTCGAAGTACTTGGCCATCCGCCGCCTGACCTCTTCCTGTCGGATGGCTGACAAGTCGAACAACCCCTCCACCATATCCAGGGAGAGCCGCAACTCGTCTTCGTTCTCAGCCCTCCACTCTTCTCTGCCTTCCTCTGCATCCACTATTCGTGGTGTCCGGATCTCGAACTCTATCGGGAGTACAACTTCGCAGCCGTGGGAAAGCTTGAAGGGGGTCTCCCGCGTGGCCGTGTTGGGAGTGGTTCTCAGGGCCCAAAGGACTGAAGGGAGTTGCTCCACCCAGCCCCCTTCAGAGTTTCCACTTTCTTTTTAACAAGTTTACAATTATCTTGTTCGCTGCCTTCACTTGCCTGCTACTCCTGGGGTGGTGGGCCGACGTGAACCGAAGATCAATCCCGAGCTGACAACAGAAACTGATGAATTCCGTGCTGACAAACTGTGGCCCATTGTCCGTGAAAATGGCCTCGGGCAACACGTGTCGACAAATGATTTCCCCTCACATAAAGTTTCGAATCACCTGAGAGGTCACCTTGACCAGCGCCTTAACTTCCAACCACTTGGAGAAATAGTCGATCATGACCAGCAGGAGCCTTCTCTGCCCGCTGGCCTGGGGGAAGAGCCCTACAAGATTGAGGCTAGCCAGGGAGCTGGGGGTGAACGACGTGGAAGTGCTGACGGACTCCATTGTTGTATCCTCTCAAAACAACGACGAGTTCGAAGTAAGGGAGCCTACTCTCCAGTTGTACCTGGCAAAGGTGAAGGGAGTCATCGGAACGTTCCAAACGTTTGTCATTCGGCACGTGCCGCGGGAAGAAAATGAGCAAGTGGATCAGTTGGCCAAGTTCGGACCCCGTGCGGTGGGAACCCTCACCGACCTATTTCGTCCGTGCATTGAAGAGGGGGAGCTGATGGTAGTGTATCAACATCCCTCCTGGATGGATCCCTTCACAACTTCCTTATCCACAGGGGAGTTTCCGGAAGGCCGGGATAAAAAGCGCTTCCAGTATAAGTCAGCATACTACCTGATGCGCGATGGGAAGCTGTATCGGAAGACCGTCTCGGGACTCCTGGCACGTTGCGTGGTCGAGGAGGTATCGAGAATCCTGGAGGAGGTCCACGATGGGGAGTGCAGCCACTCGGGGAGCAGGACCCTGGAGGGTAGGATAGTAAGGCAAGGATGTTTTTGGCCCACCCTGGGCCGGGATGTCACCGAATTCGCAAATAAGTGTCAGAAGTGCCAGCTGTTCGCCCCCCTTCCAACTACTACCAGCCCAGAGGATCAAAAGCATCATTGTCCCCTGACCCTTCTCCATTTGGGGAATAGAAAAAATGACGGTTGCGTAAACTAGCGCGTCGATCCGAGGCAAGGGGTAACAATCCTCGGGACATGCTTTATTCAAAAGAGAAAAATCAATACACATCCTCCAGCGACCGTTCCCCTTTTGACCATCACCACATTGAAGATCCAGCCTGGATACTGGATCTCTGACATAAATCCGGCCTTGAGGAGCTTTCCCACCTCTTCACGGATGGGCTCGACCATCTTGTCAGTGGTGGATCTCTTCTTCTGCCGGATGGGGTGGGCCTCAGGATTAAGGTTGAGGCGGTGGCAATCAACATCCGCATCGATCCTTGGCATGTCCTCCGCACTCCATGCGAAGATGTCCACGTCCTTCCAGATGCACTCCGACATCCTCCCCTGGTCTTCCGGGCTCAGCCCCTCGCTGATCTGCACTCTCTCCACCCTTCTGTGCCGGGTGAGAACTTCCAGCTCTACCACCTCCTCTGCTGCCTCCAGCCGGGACTGCTCTTCCCACTCGCCCGCGACCACCTCACCTGACACAAGAACCTCCTCCTCCCCAGCTTCCTCTACTTCCATCACCTCGGACCGCTCCTCCAGAACTTCTTCCGCCGCCTCCACCTGGGCGCGGATCTCTTCCTCCTCCACCTCCATCTCTTCTGCTTCTCCCACGGCCTCCTTCCTACACATCTCCTCCATTCTTCTCTCCATCTCCTCAGCTCCTCCTTGCCATGAGATGGAGTTGACCGTCGTGACGTAGCACTCCCTTGCCACCTTGGGGTTTCCCCGGACTCGGACCTGGATGTCCTCAGCGTTGAACTTAATGCATTGGTGGAAGGATGAGGGTACGCAATGGAAGACGCTGATGAGGGGCCGTCTGAATATTTCATTGTAGCTGCTAGGAGCGTCCACGATGACGAACCTACAGTTCCTGGACTGGCCCCCAAGGTAACATGGAGTACTACTTCTTCCACCTCCTTCCTCTCTCCAGAGAATCCGAACAGAGGTTCGTCCGAGACTAACACCCTCCTGAACTCAACCTTCATCGCGTTAAACGCCTTCTTGAAGACGACATTGACAGAGTTCCCATTGTCGATAAGGATCCGGGCGATGGTAAAATTCTCGATGGCGGCCTGAACTACCAGCGCATCACAAAACAGATCCTCATGATCCGGCATATCCTTTTGAGAGAGTAATTTTCTCATCTGGGGGTGGGGTTAAGGTTGTGGAGGCGACGCTCCGGCGATACATGGTGTGGAGATTTGCCTTATGGGCGGCCTCGACTCCCCCCCCCCCCATGGATCACCCCGTTCCCTCCTCGACCTCCTACGTCGGCCCGATCCTCGCACCTATCCTCTGCCCCTGGCAGGACTTCTTCTATCCGCACATACTGGCGGTGTTGTTGTTGCTGTGGTGCCTGTCCCCTGACTCCCCTCATCTCCAAGAACTCCGGGCAGGTAGTCGTCGCGTGGCCCTCCTCCTGGTGGAAGCCACAGTAGGGCAACTCCGGTCTGCCTCACGGCCTCCTCCTCTGGACTCCTCTCCTCCTCCTCTCCAGAGCTATCGTCATAGCTGGTGTTCATCGGGTAGAGGGGGTCTCTGGCCTTGCCTCCACCCCGGAGGGTTGAACTGGCCTTGGTGGTTGTCCCCTCCATGGAAACCTCTCCTTTGGCCCTGATCATGCCACTCCTGCTGCCTCCAACCCAGCCAATTATTCGGCTCTTGGTGGCCCCACCTCGGCTGCTATTGTTGCTGCTCTCGCGGCTGGGGCTCTATACTCCTGACCTCCTGGCCCTTGCCACCTCCTGGCTCTCTCTCCTCCTCTGCAGCCCACTTGGCCAGCTACCTGGCAAACGCCGGGTTCGACGCTTCTCTCTCGACTTCCCTGGTTGACCTCTCCATCAGCTCCTTGAAAGACAGCGGAGGCACCCGCTTCAACTCCATTCTGAAGAATCCCTGACGCAGCCCTAGAGTGAAGGCCACCATGAGGGTGTCCGGGCATTTTCTGAACTTGGAGGACTTCCTCCTGGAACCTGTCTACGTAGCTTTCCAACGTCTCCTCTAAACCTTGCTTGATGAGGAACAAGGACTCTGACTGCTTCCTCTTCTTCGAAGTTGTAAACCTCAGCAGAAACCCCCGGCGCAGGTCTTCAAAACAGTAAATGGAGCTGGCAGGAAGCCGGTGGAACCAATCCCTCTCCTTCTCCTTGAGAGTTATGGCTAAGTGCCGACACTCAAAAGCATCCGACATCAGTCAGATCAAAACCACATCCTCGAACCACCGGATGTGCTGGACCGGATCATCCCTTCCAGTGTAGTAGGACATCTCTGGCTCGCGGAACCCTTGTGAAACTGGGGCGGATGAGACCAGCTCGCTGAAGGGACTCCCCTCCCCTGCCAGGCGAGCCGGGCAATCTCGCGCCTTCACTTCGCCGGTCCTTCCCGCACTCGCCGAGCCGGGGAACAAGGCTTGCCCCGGGAGATCTCGCTCGCTGTCCTCCTCCGCTACTTCCTTCCCAGGTCGTCTGACTGGGGTGTTCTCGCCCAGGGCTGGGGCAGCGACCACTGGGACGGCAGGTGTCGAGCACTCGCCGCGAGCTCCGAGTGCGAACATTATGAGATTCCGCATTTTCTGTCTGAAGTCCTTGAACATTCCGAGGGTGGCGAGTGGAGGGGGAGGTGGCGAGTCGGCCCGGTCAGATTCTTGCCCTTCGCCTCCATTCATTGAACTCCCTTGGATTTTCTATGCTAGTCACACTCCACGCTCACCACATCAAAAATGTTGAAACCGAGAAGCGGCTTCTATGGAGTTCAGACCCTTAAAAAAGGGGTGACCGCATACTTATTTCTCCTTGCGAGCTTGATTGACTGTAGACTTAGAATTTCAAAACTAACCCAAGGCTCTAGCACGGAGGTCCCACCACACACCCTGAAGATCTTAGAGCACTTCCCATCCTTAGCCAGTGCTTTGCTAAGGGCACCTCAAAAAACACTATAAGACTAGAGAATGAGAAAACTTGAAAGCCTTGCCTTCAGAGGTACCCCTTTGGATCTATTTATAGATTTTCGAGTCTGCCAACAACACAACTCCGCTGTTCTAAATGGCTATACGCAGCCCAACTGGGTCTGCCAATAGCGTAACTCCGCCGTTCTGAGGAGCTAAATGCAGACCTTTGAGGGTATCCAGGTAATTCTGCCTCTGGGTCCCACTAGGCGAGTGATCCATGAAGGCACCACTCGCCTAAAGGAGCGAATGCTGGGAGAGCCATGCATTCGCCTCCTAGGATCTCTCTGAAGGGCGAGTGCCCTCTTGGGTGACCGTTCGCCCGGCCTGACGAGATGTCCTCCTGCATGCGCTGAGGTGCGAGTATGGGGTGAGTGCGTGTTGAAGATCACATTCGCCTAAGGGCCTGCTTCCCCCCTGATTCGTGTGAATGCCCCTTTGGGCACTGGGCGAGTGCAGGCCATCCTACCTTATTCGCCAATCTGGTATTCTTTGTTCTGAATGTCCTACAATACCCTGAACCTGCCGGAGGGGGCCCACTCAGCGAATACAGGGTTGTACAGTTTGCGTTGAGGCCGCAACAAGAACACAAACCAAACACTCCAGTCTGGATAATTCGGGCTCTGATGCCATGTAAGAAAATCTAAGTAATATGTTCTTCATTTCACAAAAAGATTAAGTTACACGGGTATGACCCCCTTATTTATAGGGAGAAGAGAAAAAAAAGAAAAAAACAACAGACGATGTGAGATTAAAATACAACATGCGGATAGACGAACAAAAAATTTCTGACCGCCACAACTTAAGCGGTTAGACATGCTGTCCGCTCCACACAAGTATTCGCTGGTCTCTACTCAGTCCGCCGCTGATGATCAGAACAAAACATAAGGAGACTGCTTCTCCTATCTGCCAATCCCCAGGAACTCAGCTTTCTTGATCATCATGCCGCAACATAAGCCTTTATCCGCAGCTTCCGCTCCACCTCTAACCGCAGTTCAGCTGCTCAGACCGTGGCCTCTAACTGCAGCGACTTCAGTCTCCTGTCCGCCAACCCACAATAACGGATAGAACAAGTCACCTTGAACTATCAAGGAGGCGGCCTCAATGAACACCAGGCCGGCTGGACTCTCTGATTAGTCCGCTAGAGGAAGACCACAACACTGGTGGAACCAGTCTGCCAACACAGCTGCCAAGCTTCCAGAACCACTCTGCCAGAAGACAGTCAGACTGCGAAAACCAATCTGCCAGTCCGCTAGTCGCCAGACCACCAAGCTTAATCGCCAGACTGCCAAACCTCCAAACCTCCTAGACCAAGCCTCCAGTCCGCTAATCGCCAGACCGCCATGCTTAACCTCCAGTTCGTCAAACCACCAGACCGCCTGTACCAATCCGCCAGTCCGCTGAACTCCACAAAATCTGACAACGGTAATGCCCCTTGGGACTACATAAACAAAGGGAGGCGCGACGCGTGACCAAAAGGTCATTTCAGTGTCAACACTCCCCTCCCGAAAAACGACAATGTCATTAAGGTCGTGGTCTGTAGCGAGTGTCGGGGGTCCAAGTTCTCTGGCCCGGAGTCAGGGCCGTCATCTTCAGATCCCATCAACATACACAAGTCTTTGAAAGCGTAGGCGTGGGTGGGTGAGTACCACTGCTAACAACAAAGGAAAATGACCTTGTGACAGAGCTCGAGGTTCTACTCGTGAGATAAGCGATGGGGCCGTCTGGGAGCCAGTGGAGGCAGGGCCAACGGAACTGGCGACAACGTAGGCAAGCCTAGCAGTGGGGCCCATGTGGGGGTAGGTGATCCATGAGCGGAAGAGGTTGTCGAGATTTTAGCGGCAACAACGACATTGACAATGACTGGTGGGGTGGGCAGGATGAGGACGGTTGGGGCGTGTCGTGTTCCTCATCGAGACATCGAGCTTTCTCCATGGCTCGGAGAAGAGTAGTCGGATTGTGGACCCAGGGGCTCTCCCGAAGGTGGGGTTGTAGGCTCACAATGAAGTACCCTAGGTAGTGGTCGAGGGATAGGCTAGGTACGTGATTGGTGACCTCGATGAGCTCGTCAATATAGGTGACCACTGTGTTGGACTAACGCATAAAGCTGAGGCGCTCGCAGGCTTTGTCTGCTTGCGGGCGTTATAGTGACGAAGGAGTTTGTCTTTCAGCGTGGTCCAGGAGAGATCAAACACCTGCTGCCGCGTCCAACACACTCAATGGAGTGCCGAACGCTCAAAATAAATTGTGTCCAGGAGACCTTTTGGTTGTCTGGGGTGGATTGAAGGTCAAAGAACTGTTCGATTTGGGCGTAACGACAAATCATAGCCGCTCATGCCTGATGTCCAACCACTCCTCTTGTTATAAATAGGGGCAGATGCTTTTATTTTTAGGCATTGTTGAATTTGTCAGTAAATCCAGATCCAACAATCATATTGTGGTGTGTCGCTGCAAGATTCCGAGGTGCGACGTCCCGGTTACTTTTCTGAAATTTTCCATTTTCCATGTTCTGATTTGCTTTCTTGTGAACCCTCTTGTTTTCCCACGATCTTATAGCCTAACGGTTGACTCCCCCCTTGTTCATCGTCCCCAACGAGAAACCAGTCGGCTCCATCCTTGTCCTCTTCCATCAAGCCGCTCGACTGTTAACATTCCCATCTCCATTCAACCCATACGTCAATCATTCCACGTCGACGAGCAAACCAAGAGCCTAACCCCATGTCCACTTCCCAAAACCCCCCGACTACTTGACTATTTGACCTTTACGTTTGAGCCGCAAGATTTGTCGACCTCTTCCCATCTCCTCCTGCTACGATCGACGACTATTTTTCCCCTCCATAGCCCTTTCTGTTACCCATTGCGACTTCCCCCTGTTCTAGTCGCAGGCCACAAACCTTTCCCGCCGTCTGTCGCCAAACCATACCCAATATGTGCTTTCTCTCCCACTTTACACCACATGAACCTTTCTCTGCAAAACCCATCTCTCAGTTCATTCTTCCTTGGAGCGACTGTCGATCATTTACTGGGAATCCCATTTATAGAAGTTCTCCCTATCATTTCTCTCATGAATCCCACATCCAGGAATTCTCTCTGTCGTTCTCGTGAAGCCACCGTTGTTCCTCCATTGGATCTTGATGTCTGTGAGTATTAATTTAATGTGTTATTTTGATTTTCTATGTTAAATATTGGATGATATTATATATTTACATGAGATGTTCTTTAGTAGTGTAATTGTTTCTATATTTTCTTTTGTCCTATAAAACTAGTCATGAAAATTTTAGTGGATAGCATTTTGTGTGAAAAGAACGTGGTTATTTTCTTACGTGCGTGGAAATTATTGGGAACACTGTGTTGATTTACTAGCTGTGTATAAATTTATTGGTAATGTTAATTTTGGATTGAAAATTTTATATCCATTTTCACCTCATTTAGATTCCATTTACTTGAGTCCATCTTGCATAACAATCACTTAGGGTTGCATTTGTGTCAACACGACTGCCTTTCATGGCCCGTCCTACGCTAGTTCGGTATCAAGGCCAGGTTAGGGATAAATTAAAATACACGTGACAAAATTCTATATTACTCAATGTCATATCATAGGGGTCATCACTGCCCCAATACTCTATTTGAGGAGCCACAACCCGTCTATGTTCGATCCCATCGAGGGCCTTCAAAGAGATCTTCAAATTATTTGATGATCATCTTCGTCCTTAACCCTCCACTCTTAGAAATCGTGCTAACCCTTTTCCTCGATTTGATTCTCGTAGAGGTAATTATTATGAGGAATATCAATAGCTCTACATAGGTCACCACCATCAAGTTAACGTTTAATGTAGTGGCTTTCCTAGTGTTCCGAAAATGGATATGTCGGAAGCCGAATTTCAACGTTGGGTTCTTGATAAATTTGATCACTTGGATCCTGTTTTCTAATCACATGAAGAATGCCTTGATAAAAATTCATAACAAAAAGCTTAAGGATTTAGGTCATGCCATCGATGCGTCTTGTAGTGCTCCCACTGACATGAGAGACCCGACACCTGATATTGATTTATCTCATCTCGTTGAGACTCGGTGGCCGCTTGATTTTGGAGTCGAATCCGATCATGACCATATGATATAGGTGGAGAGTTGCACTGTTATGATTAGTGAGCATGATCACGAGAGCGAGGATGTGCGGACCAGTGACACTTTGATGGTATATCTAACCTCCACACCTTCCCATTTGGCTAAAGAGCTAGTCTTCGACACAATACCTATTGGCCCACCATTGAGTGTGGACTTTTCCCACTATTCCCTTATCGGCTATCGTTGATCCGAGCCACATCATGACCTGGAGCCATGAGCCCAGTGTTGATCTCATGGTGACCGCCTTACCCATTTTTTGGAATACCACCTCTTACGATGGCTTGGATCTGGAGGACCATCACCTTGTTGACGGGTTCTTTGGCAACCCCCATGTTGAGCATCCTGTTTAGCCACCACGTCCTTGTGAGGTTCAGATTTAGGCGAGTGTCTCATTTATGAGTATTGAGTTATTGACATCTCTTCCGTTATTGCCCCTGATATTGATATTGTCCCAGAGAGTGGATCTTGTGTGTAACATTAAGTATGTAGGGTTTTCCTTAAGAAAATAGAGGCATACTTCCGATGTTTTGAGAGTTTACCATATGATTACTCACACTCTTGATGAGTTTGAGAACATACCACAAACGATCCTTCTTGTTGTTACTTGATGCACTGGAGTGGACTCCCCATACTTGATTATACTTGAATTTCTACGATGGCGATTTATAAACTTGCCCCCGATCTTCAACGTCAGTACGATCATCTTCATTCATCAAAGATGAACCCGTTTCAGTCGAGGGGAGTTGATGGGGACCGACGCTGGACTACAGGTCACCATTCAGGGGGGCCCACATTCTTGTACTTGTGCAGGAGGCGCTGATAAGATCGGCGATTGAAGATCATGTTCGTGTCCGGAGCGTCGTTTTACTATTTATATGTATTTTTTTTGGACTTCTATTTAGTGTTTTAGGACATTGGACACAACGACCAATCATAGTCGTTTACGCCAGGTGCATAACCGCCGCCATCGTTATAAATAGGGGTGAAGGTTTTTATTTTCAAGTATTATTGAATTTGTGAGCGAATCCAGATCCAAAAATCATATCGTGGTGCGACGTTGTTAGATCTCGGGCTGCGACGTCCCAATTACTTTTTTGAATTTTTTTTTACATGTCCTGATTTGTTCTCCCATGAACCCTCATATTTTCCCATGACCCTATAGCCTAACCACAGACTCCCCACTGTACATCCTCTCCCAGTGAGAAACCGCTCGGCTCTACCCATGTCCTCTTCCATCCAACAACTTGACTGCTAACATTCCCATCTTCATTTGCAAGCCTCGCCCATCCTCAATTGTTCCTGGCCGGCGAGCAAACCTATACCCCAACCCCACGTGCACTTCCTAAAATTGCCTGACTGCTCACCCGTTTGACCTTTTCGTTCGAGCCCGCAAGATCTGCCGACCTATTCCCCTCTCCTCCTGCTATGATTGACCACCATTCTTCTCCTCCATAGCCCTATTTGTTACACGTCGCAACTTCCCCCTGTTCCAATTGCAAGCAACACACCTTTCCCGCTCTATTTCGCCAAACCATATCCGATTTGTGCTTTCTCCCACTCCACTCCACGTGAACCTTTTTATGCAAACCTATCTCCCGGTTCATCCTTCCGTGGAGTCACTACCGATCATTTTTTGGGAATCCCATTTCTAGAAGTTCTCCATGTCATTTCTCTTGTGAATCCCACATCCGGGAATTCTCTCTTCCGTTCTCGTGAAGCCACCATCGTTCCTCCATTTGATCTTGATACCTGTGACTTTGTGAGTATTAATTTAATATGCGGTTTTAATTTTCTATGTTAAATATGGGAAGATAATACATGTTTGCTTGGGATGTTATTCTTTAGTGTAATTTTTTTGTGTTTCCTTGTCCTATAAAACTAATTGTGGAAATTGTAGTGGATAGCTTCTTGTGTGAATAGAACGTGATTATTTGCTTACGTGCTCAAAAATTATTATGAGCACTAGCACACTGCATTAATTTGCTAGCCGTGTATAAATTCATTGCTAACGTTGATTTCAGATTGAAAATTTTAAATCCATTTACACCTCATTTAGATTGCATTTGTTTGAGTCCGTCTTGCATCACAGTCGCTTAGGGTTGCATTAGTGTCGACACAGTAGCCTTTCACATTCCTTACCGCGTCAGCCTACTCTCACAAGTTTTCAAGATACCGAAACGTTTGACCAGGAGGTTGTATCCGTATTGCTTAACTCCATTATCGTGAGTCTTTTACCATTATTTGTGGTTGACATTTGTAGAAGAGTTGAATGAACCTTGTATATACTTCTTGAATTCCAAATTATAAGTATGAGTACAAATGTACAAGGAGAAGAGAGAGAGAATCATCTCTTATATAAGATGTGAGACTAATACATGAGAAAGAATAAGGCCTATAATGAGCCTCTAAATGGGCCTTTACAAACAATTTTCTAACACTCCCCTGCAAGCTAGACCATACAAGTCGTAGGCGCCCAACTTGAATAAGAACTGATAGTATAACGACCGAGAGAGGGCTTTAGTTAGGATGTCATCAACTTGTCCTGTAATGGGAATATGTTCCAATTCTATCTTCTTTGATTGAACTTTTTATCAAATGAAATGACAGTCAACTTCAATATGCTTTGTTCGTTCATGGAAGACTGGATTCTTGGCAATATATATCGCTGCTTGATTATCACAAAATAAGGTTGTCGAAGATGAGAGTTTGAGTTCCAAATTATCAAGAAGACTTTCAAGACAGGTTAACTCAGATACAACAACAGCCATAGCCCGATACTCGGCCTCAGCAGAGGATCGAACAACAACGGTCTGCTTTTTTCTACGCCAGGTTATAAGGTGTCCATCAAAGTATGTACAAAAATCAGTTGTGGAACGCCTATCATCTAGAGAAGCCACATAGTCGGCGTCAGAATACGCAACTAGAGATTGAGAGGTAGATGGTTTGTAAACAAGTCCTTGTGCCGGAGCAGTCTTTAGATATCTGAGAATGCGCTCAACGGCTTGGAGATGAGGTGTCCGAGGAGCATGCATAAAACGACTCACAACTCTCACAACAAATGAGATGTTAGGTCGAGTAACTATAAGATAAATCAGCTTCCCCAACAAGCGTCAATAGTACTCTGGATTTGTAAACAGTTCGTCAGAATCAGAACCATGTGCAGAGAGCTAGTGATTTACATCCATAGGGGTGTTCGCAGGTTTGTACCCTGAGTGACCAACATCTTGAAGGAGGTCAATACAGTACTTCTGTCGGGATAAGACAAGTCCATCGGGTCGTCTGACAACCTCGAGCCCAAGGAAGTAGCGAAGATTTTCCAGGTCTTTTGTCTGAGATGCTGAGTTAAAATGTTGCTTGATTTGTTGTATTTCTGTAAAGTCGTCGCAGTAATTAGGATATCATCAACATACACAAGGAGAATCACAGTGCCTGTTGGCTGATGATGGGTGAATAGAGAGAAGTCAGTCGAGCTTCATGTAAAACCAACTTCACAAACAACCTTACTGAATTTTTCAAACCAAGTACGCGGGGACTGTTTGAGACCATATATAGACTTTCGGAGATGACATACATGAAACTCCCCCGTGGTCTCAAACACGGGAGGTTGGTGTATATAGACAGTTTTCTGCAGATCACTATTGAGAAAGTCGTTTCTAATATTCAACTGATGAAGGAGCCATTAACGATGGACAACCAAGGAGATCAGGACCCGAACAGTATTCAACTTGACAAACAGGGAGAAGGTTTCATCATAATCAAGACGTTACTGCTGAGTGAACCCCCATGTTACAAGACGAGCTTTTAGGCAGTCAACAGTCCCATCCGCAGCATATTTGATAACAAAAACCCACTTGCAGCTGACACAGGATTGGCCGGGAGAAGAGAAACCAAATCTCAGGTCTGGTTAGCCCAAAGGGAAGTCATTTCATCATCCATAGCCGCCCGCCACCCCGGGTGCTGAAGCGCTTCCTGCACAGAATTAAAAATAGAAATGAAGGCTAAGTTATTAAAGTCGCAGGGCGCAGACGCGTGTCTGAGGCACGTGTGGCGCAAAGATGGTGAAAAAATAGGAAATTGAGTGAATTGGACATCCGATTCGCTGAAATTGAGCGAATTGGGCACCCGATTCGCTGAAATTGAGTTAGTTCTCTTCTATCAAGTTAATATAGCAGCCTTTTTGAATTTTGGTTTGTTGAGAAAGCACGCACAAGGAAAACGCCCATCTTATGACTTATTTTTTGTTGAATAATGAAATCCTTGCCTCAAACCGGAAGCAACCTCATATATATAAATATAAGCTCAAATACATTAATACAATATTATGAATATAATATTCTGATAACTCCAATACTCCCCTTCAAGCTGTAACAAAGATGTCAATCATGCCCAGCTTGGAAATGGTCAGATCTGAACCAGTAGGACCAACTGCTTTACTGAAGGCGTCAGCGAGTTGGTCACCTGAGGGGACGTCAGTTGGAAGGACAGTCCCAGTACGAACGTGGTCACGCAAAAAATGAACATCCATCTCGATGTATTTGGTGCGCTCATGTAGCACCGAATCCTGAGTAAGTAGGAGAGTTGACTTATTATCACATTAGAAAGTCGAGTCATCAACAAGATATAGGCCAAGTTCAGTCAACAACAATCGAAGCCAAACCAACTCAGTAACGCCGTGTGCCATGACGCGGTACTCTGACTCAGCGGACGAACGAGATACAATGGATTGTTTCTTACTCCGCCACGAAACAAGATGATCACCATGGAATACACAAAAACCTGACGTCAAGCGTCGATCCGTCAAAGATCCAGCAAAATCTGCATGTGTGAAGCAGGTGAGACGGGTGACACTGTCAGCCCGATAGAACAGCCCAAGACCAGGAGCGCGCTTAAGATAACGAAGGACACGTCGAGTAGCCTCTAGGTGAGATGTTCTGGGAGAATGCATAAACTGGCTCAAAACGCCCACTGAGAAGCTGATGTCGGGCTTGGTATTGGTCAAGTATATCAAACGACCAACAAGCTGCTGGTACTGAGAGGGGTTTGAAAGAGGATCACCAGATTCAGCATAGAGGCGATGATTGATGTCCATAGGAGTACTTGCAGGACGACATCCAAGTAGACCCGTGTACCGAAGAAGATCTAAGGTGTACTTTCGTTGCGATATAGAGATGCCCTGTCGTGAGCGAGCTACTTCAATCCCAAGGAAGTAGCGAAGAGGTCCAAAGTCTTTCACCTCGAAGGCTGAGCGAAGTGTAGTTTTCACCTCAGAGATGCCTGAGGGATCATCCCCGGTGAGAATAATATCATCAACATAGACCAGGACAATGAAACGACGTCCCTCAGTAGTGGAACGAATAAAGCAAGTCTGATCTGCACGACACTGAGTGAAGCCAGACTGAAGGATGACCGAGCTGAACTGTTCGAACCAGGCACGCGGTGACTGCTTTAAGCCATACGGAGATTTGTGCAGTTGACAAACTCTCCCCGAATACTCCCCCTTAAGGGCAAACCCTGGAGGAGCCATATATACCTCCTCCTATAACTCGCCGTACAGGAAGACATTTTTGACATCGAGCTGGTGGAGAGGCCACATCCGAGAGGCCGCAAGCGAGAGCAGAAGGCGGACACTGGTCAACTTAGCCACAGGAGCAAACGTGGCACCAAACTCGTCTGGAGCCTGAGTATAGCCCTTGGCCACCAAACGAGCCTTGTAGCAATCAATAGTACTGTCAGCAGAGTACTTCACGGTGTAAATCCATTTGCACCCAACTGTACATTTCCCGGGAGGAAGAGGAACTAGAGACCATGTCCCAGTACGACGGAGAGCAGACATCTCCTCCTCCATGGCCTGAACCCACCGCGGGTCAAAGAGAGCCTCAACAGTCGAGGTAGGTAGCTGGACAGAATCAGCAGCAGCCACAAAAGCCTGGTAAGAGGGTGAAAAATGCTGATAGGAAACAACACTAGACAACAGGTGCTCAGTAACCGAGGAGTGAACACAAGTACGCTTGCCCTTGCGAAGGGCAATAGTTAAATCAACAGAATAAGTAGAGGAGAGAGGCTCAAAAGAGATACCTGCGACCGGAAGGAGCTGCGGATCCGGGACTAGAGAAGGAAGTGCACCGGGTGGAGGTGGCGGAGGGCGGCGAGAGTTAGTAGGACAAGCGGAGCAGCAAAAGGGGAAACATTTGGTTGAGGAGAGACGACTGGGAGAGGCTGCACAATAGTGGGAAGCGCAGGAGGGGTCAAATGTGTAGGAAAGAAGGAAACCTCCTCGTGAAATGTCACATCCATAGAGTGAATGACACAACACAACTGAGGATCATAGCAGCGGTAACCCTTAGTGATAGTCGAGTAGCCAAGGAAGAGGCAACAGATATCCCTGTCGTCGAGTTTAGTCCAAGAGGGGCGCCGATTCTGGACAAAACACACACAACCAAAGACCCGTAGAGGGATGAGAAATGCAGAGATAGAAGGATGGATGAGACTATAGGGGGGTAACACCACCGAGAGGACGAGTGAGAGCCCTATTATTAAGAAAAGCTGCTGTAAGAAGAGCAACACTCCAATAAGACTTAGGGACATTCATTCTGAAACTCTTTAATTTCAAGGATAGTTAAATCACCTAGAGGCAGGAGAGGGGGGGGGGGTGAATATGTTTCTTAGTCACTTGACACTATCTTTAATTTTCTTTCTTTAAGTGCTATGTGAGTTAGTAGTTTTCTGCTTTCAAGACACACACAACCTACAACAAAGAAACAACACAAGAAGCACACACAGAATTTTTAGTGGTTCCCCAGATTATGGGTACGCCCACTTTCCCTCCCACATTTCTAACAACTTGTTAGACACGACACTTCTCCAATCTCGACTGCTAAGAGCTTACAACACGATCCCGCAGGTCCACTCAGTTTCCTCCAAGACTTACAGCTCAGGAACAAGACCCTACAACTCTGTGATCCAAAGATCACCTACCTCAGACCCAAAGACCCTACAACTCAGGCTGAGAGGACAGCCCTACCTCAGAGAGAATGACTCCCCTACAACTCAGACACAAATGCCCTACCTCAGATCCAAACCTGGATCCTACCTCAGACCCAAAGGTCCTACTCTTAGAGAGAATGACTCTTCTACCTCATGCTCAAAAGCCCTACCTCAGATCCAAACAGGATCCTACTCTCAGGTTAAAGCCCTACCTCAGGCACAAAGACCCTACAACTCAAATACACACTTGGATCCTACAGAATGGAAGTTGGTTGTTGAGTTGATTTGACACAAAAAAATTTATCTATGCCAACCTTCCTGGACTGAGATAAACTCAACCCAACTTTGACTCCAGTGATATATTCTCTGAGTCTACTGCTTCCTGAACTGAGAAATACTCAGTCCTATCTTCTTTTCAACAACAAGAGAAGATGTTCAATAAACAGATGCTTGTGCTGGAAGTAACTTGCAAAACTCTGCTTTGCTTCTCCTTGAACTGAGAATGAAACTCAGTCCTAACTTCTTCACAACTCCTAGAAAATATTCTTCAGGATAGATCAACTGGAACTATGAAGGATTGTTTCAGCTTCCAGATGCTGCAGCTAGGGTGGGCCCTTGCTGCTACCTCTTTCCTCAAAGAAATACTTTGAATTTGCTGGTGAAGACAGATGAAATAACAGTTCTAAGTATTCTTCACACAGCTAATCTCGACTGCAGAAATCAGTTATCTCTGCTTATTTTTCTTCCTCAGAAAGTAAACTTTCTGAACTTGCTGGTGCAGGAGAGAATGTCACCAGCTATCTCTTTGAACTCTTAGATCTGAAGCTTGAACTTCTTCTTTAGGGCTCTGCATCAATGGCGAGGAAGAAGATGAAGTTCAGTTGTCTTTTCCAAAAGCTAATTTTCTCGATCTGATCTCCCCCTTTTTTATTCCGCCGATCAACGACTATTTTGACCCGTGGGCCCTACTGAAGTGGACAGCTGTAACTTTACCTTTTACAGAAAAAGTCATCCTGTAGACCTGCGACGTTATTTGTCCTGTACCGTAGCCATCCCGTCTCATTTTGAATTTTGTCGACTTCGTTGACTTTTGCTGACGTCAGTATCTGTGGACTTAGTCAAATTCAAGAACATTAGTATAGACGTTGAGTGAGCAACCATCACTCAACGCCAAAACACTTACACAGATTTTCTGTCACTAGGCGTTGAGTGAGTAAACTTTACTCAACGTCAAAACACTTAGACATATTTTCTGTCACTAGGCGTTGAGTGAATAAGCTTGACTCAACGCCAAAATACTTATACAAATTTTCTGTCACTAGGCGTTGAGTGAGTAAGCTTGATGTATAACCCGTAATTCGTCGAGATCAGAAGTACCCCAGCAGACGGCTATTCGCAGACCATTCGGCGAGCAGAGGCGAGCTTGGGCGAGTAGAGGCGAGCTGTGACGAGCTGTGGCGAGCAGAGGCAAGCTGTGGCGATCAGAGGGGAGCTGTGGCGAGTTTGAGCGAGCAGAGGCGAGCTGTGGCGAGCAGAGGCGAGCTATGGTGAGCTTGGGCGAGCAGAAGCGAGCATGGGCGAGCAGAGACGAGCTGTAGCGAGCTGTGGCGAGCAGAGGCGAGCTTGGGCGAGTTCCTCGTGAGTATGAGCGAGTATCCCTTGAAACTCGTTAGCCGAAGCTGGATACTCGCCTATACCCCCCCCAGGATTTCTCTATAAATATCCCCCCAAGGGTACTGGAAAGGGCACTTTTGGAAGAGGTCGAGGTCCCCCCAAATGGATACTCGCCCAGTCCATGCCTGCCTAGTTATCACAACCCGCATTTTCTCCGAAATTAAGAAGTATCAGAGTAGAAGAAAACGCGCGTTGTGATGCCACGTCGGACAGGGGATAACTGCCGACGCTCAGGCAACCACCAACTACTAAGACTATGAAAGTTCAAAAGCTTTAATGATGTGAAAATCAATTATATTTTAGAGGCCGTATCCCTCGGCTTCGTGGATCAACTAGTCCACCCCTCAAAATTATACTTATACGTAGCGGAAAATACTTTATTCATTTTTTTTAACATCCTAAGAGAATGCATAAGCGTCCCCACGGGACATCTAAGACTATGCAAGACCCTAGATTTAACTTATATAATATATATAGGAAATACCTTTTTACGTGGTTTTGAAAGTAGTGATTAAGCTTTTTAGAAAGAAAAACATGATGTCTATGTTTTTGATATAATAATTATTTTCTTTTATAGGTTTTAAAGTAACTAGCAACCTAACATAAATCATCCCAGAAGCAAGTTGAATAAACTCCAAAACAGGAAATCTAGCAGTATAAGCAGAGAACAAAGCATCTAAAAGAGAAACCACCAGTGGGCGCCAACAACTGACACGAACCCACTGGTGAGTAGGCATATCTGTACTACAAGTCTAAAGTAACTACCTCCCAGGAGTGAGGAAAAGAAAACTCAGCAGCAGCTATAGCACTAGCAAACTCCAGAAGAAACCTAGCCGCACAGTCGGCTATAAACCTGAACCTGAGGCATTCAAATAAAAGAACGCCTCAGCAAAACAATATATATATATGAAAATGAAACAATAGTATAAGGAAGATGTGAAACATGTAAGAGCTAAAGTAAACAAATGAAGGAATAATACTCGTCATGGGTGAGTAAAAAGGGATGCACCAAGTGCACGGGTGAAGTCAAGCCTCACAGATCTCTACAGGAAGGATTAGGAAAATAAATAAATCCTAGTATAAAGCTAGAGCAGAAAGAGTCACCTAGTACTGGAGATGGACAAAAATCAGAAATAAGGGCCTAGACTGGTGGCAACGGTCCAACCACGTCTAACATGCCTAAACATCTCAAGGTGCTGTGGTGGTGGCATCAGTCCAACTCAACCAAACAACTCACATTGTCTTAATAAGACGAGAAGTAAAACAAGAGTGGCGGCATCGGTCCGACCCACCTCAAAAAAAATCACATCCTACTCCAGCACTAAGTGACTCGGGAAAACCCTAACCGGTAGTTCCATGAACCACCATGAAGTCACCACATCCCTATTCCCACTAGAGCAACCCGCCTAAGAACCTTATATGCATACCAAGGGACTAAACATCGAGTTCGTCCAAGCAAGAGGGTTGACACAAATAAATTGAAGGTGACACGATACCAAGTTTATGTAAGTATTTTGATACTAAACGCGTACCGATAATGTGATATTAAGCATGACTAGTGGCTTGATCTCAACTACATATGTACTGAACTAGCTTGGTACAAAACCTATACGGTTAACTTGATGTAAACCATAGACATTTAAATTGATACGACCCATAAACAACTGAATCGAAGCGACCCATAAACAATTAAATTGGATGGTTGGTAACAATCATTAACAAAGGGGCTTGACACTAAATGCGAGCTAGAGGATTGACCCGCCAAAAAGAAACGACAAGAGGGTTGGGTGGCCTCGATACCAATCCGATTTTTTTGGGGCAACCAAGGGGCAACTACGATAAAATCCTTGCAACTAATAATAATGAAATCACATCAAGATTCCTAGTGCTGAAATCACATCAAGGAGTTCTTGCAACAAGATTCCTAGTGCTGAAATCACATCAAGATTCCTAGTGCTGAAATCATATCAAGATTCCTAGTGCTGAAATCATATCCTATCGGGGCACTTAGATTAATAATGAAATCGCATCAAGGACTTCTCATGAATCAAGCAACAAAACTAGCATGAAAAAAAAATTTACTTTGGCAAGGGAATACTTGCCTAGATCTTAGGAGAAATTCGTCCAGCAACGTCTTCCCAATAGGACAAGATCACAGCCAACAATCCTATGAAAACACTGGACAAAAAACTGGGCGGTCAAGCATGGAAAAAAAACGAGAACTCCAACCCCCGATCAGAAAAAAAGGATGGTGAAATCCCAAAATAGTTACCTCGAAACGCAAATCTAGCCTAGAGGAGTTCGAATCCGGCCTCGAACTGGAGATCCGGGCTGAAAATGGCGGCGAACGGGCGGTCGGAGCGCTGCGGGGCACTTCCGCCTGATTTCTTTCTTCCGCTCGGGTTCTGCAGGCAGCCGACGGTTTGGGGGGGGGGGAGATTTCTAAACCTAATGAGATTTATATATATAAACATTTATATATATATATATTTATATTTATATATATATATATATTTATATTCATATCTTAATTTACTAACTCTCCTATAATATTATGACCTATCTAATAAATAACCCTATACTAATATTAATTGACTCAAGCCTAAGGGCAGCTCCTAATTGCCCTTATTAACCAATCACTAACTAATTTACAATATATACATGTATTATTCCATATATACTAACACCTATATGAACATTAATACATTTACTCACACACACACACATATAAACACGCACATAAATATATTATTTTATAAAGCTACGCACGCACGTGCACGTATGCATTAATTCACCGGCATGCCTAAATCGCTCGTCATGCTAAAATGCGTAATTATATGCATATGCTAAAATAAAATGACTACCCGCTAACAAGCCACCGTCGAAACGACATGAAAATTAACGCTCTCGGATTCCGAACAAATTCGCACCGTAGCTAAACACTCGGGCTACGAAAATATCGGCGAAGTCGGACACAACCTCCGACGACCACACACTCGGGCTAACCTCACCCGAAGCCAAAGCACGAGGATTCCCTAAGAGGCTCAGCCGGGCCTCCAAAACAGACGCCGGCTAGCTGGGGAAACCATACAACAGGCTATAACCTCTAAGAACACCTAACGAGGTACTCTAACAACGGCACGAGCCGGAAATGCGCCAACGTAACGCCAAACGAGGATTTAAATAATTGCCGAAAAATTCGGGGGCGTTACAGTCACTCCCCCTAAAAGAACTTTCGTCCAGAAACTTTACGTACACTACTTCTACTAAAGAGGAATAGTAATAATATAAAAGTTACTAGGAAGAAAACATGCCCAACAAATCAGGAGAACAGGCGAGGGTACGCCTCCCTCATAGTCGACTCTAGCTCCCAAGTCGCACTTTCCAAATCTTGATTCTTCCAAAGAACCTTCACCATCGGGATAGACTTTGATCGCAGCACCCGGTCCTGAGTATCCAAGATGCGGACCGGCACCTCAACATATGAGAGGTTAGGCTCCAACTGGGGCACGACATCCAAGACTTGCCCACTGCTCTGCACACACTTCCGCAGCTGGCTTATATGGAAGACATTATGCACGCCCGGGAAGTTGGCTGGTAGATCCAACCTATATGCTGCCACACCAATACGCTCCAAAATTCTGAATGGGCCCACGTACCTCGGATCCAGCTTATGGTTCTTGCCGAACCTCTTCACTCCAACCATCGGAGACACCTTCAAGAAGACCAAATCCTCCACCGAAAATTCCAAATCGGACCTACGCCGGTTGGCGTTCTTCTCATATCTCTCTTGAGCTAACCGAAGCTTTTCCCGAATGAGCTTCACAGCAACCTCCATTTCCTCTAGAGCATCAGGACCCAACAAAGGCCTCTCACCGGCCTCAGTCCAAAACAACGGAGTTCTGCAGCGCCTCCCATACAATGCCTCGAATGGAGCCATTTGCAAGCTCTCTTGGTAACTGTTATTGTAGGCAAACTCCATGAGCCGCAAACGCTCATCCCACGCTCCACCGTGATCTAGAATGTAGCAGCTGATCATATCCTCCACAATCCGGTTCACCCACTCGGTCTGCCCATTTGTCTGAGGGTGGTAAGCGGTAGAATATCTCAAGTCTGTACCCAAACCCTCCTGCAAACTCTTCCAGAAACGGGAAGTAAATCTGGAGTCTCGGTCTGAAATGATACTCACGGGAACTCCATGTAATCGGATGACTTCGCTCAAATACAACTCTGCTATCTTCTTCATCGGGTAGTCGATCTTATAAGGTACGAAGTGCGCACACTTCGTCAATCGGTCCACGATCACCCAAACTGAATCAAATCCCCTTGGAGATCTTGGTAAGCCCGTAATGAAGTCCATGGAGATACTTTCCCACTTCCAAGTCGGGATTTCCAAAGGAGTCAACTTTCCACCAGGCCTCCCATGATCGGCCTTCATCCGCTTGCAAGTGTAACATTCAGAAACATACCGAGCTATATCCCCTTTCATACCATGCCACCAGACGATCTGCTTCAAATCATGATATATCTTCGTGGACCCTGGGTGGTAGGCAACACTGGATCCATGAGCCTCTTTGCATACCATACTCCTGATGTCTCCAACCGCGGGGATGCAAAACCTGCCGCGGTACTTCAAGGTACCCGAATCATCGATGGAGAAATCCGGCAACTCCCCTCTCTCAGCCCTGAGGTACAGGTGTAACAAATCTGGATCATCCTTCTGGTGCAACCTGGTGAGCGAAATCCAAGATGGCTCTGCCACTGCCAAACTGCTTTGCAAATCACAGCATCCCACAGAGATGTCCATCAACAAGAACTCTTCCACTAAACGGTCCGCCGTGAGGTTGAAGATCTTCCCTGTCTTGCGGCTCAGGGCGTCGGCCACCACGTTGGCCTTGCCTGGATGGTATTGGATCTCTACGTCATAATCGGCCACAAACTCTAACCACCGCCGCTGGCGCAGATTCAGCTCCTTCTGAGTAAACACGTACTTCAGACTCTTATGATCTGTGAAAATCTTGCACTGGGCCCCATAGAGTAGATGCCTCCACAGCTTCAACGCAAAAATCACCGCCGCAAACTCGAGGTCATGCGTAGGATAATTCCGCTCATGAGTTTTCAACTGCCGCGACCCATACGCGATCACCTTCCCCTCTTGCATCAACACGCCTCCGAGCCCAACATGCGAGGCATCCACATAAACATCATAGTCCTTACCTTCCGTAGGCAATGTCAAAACAGGAGCGGTGCACAATCTCCTCTTTAGCT
This sequence comes from Platanthera guangdongensis, assembly GCA_039583875.1. Taxonomy (NCBI): domain Eukaryota; kingdom Viridiplantae; phylum Streptophyta; class Magnoliopsida; order Asparagales; family Orchidaceae; genus Platanthera; species Platanthera guangdongensis. Next base: position 148,988,601 of record CM077147.1, on the reverse strand, counting down.
CCAGAAAGGCCTCCTCGCACTGCTCGCTCCAGATGAACGCTGCATCTTTCTGCGTCAGCTTAGTTAAGGGCGCTGCCAAGGTAGAAAAGCACTCAACAAACCTTCTATAATAGCCGGCCAACCCCAAGAAGCTCCTAATCTCCTTGGGTGTGCTCGGCCTATGCCAATCCATCACCGCAGAAATCTTCACCGGGTCCACTGAAATGCCATCCTTGTTCACCACATGACCCAGGAAGGACACCTGAGGCAACCAGAACTCACATTTGCTCAACTTGGCGTACAACTGATGATCTCTCAAGGCAGATAACACCAACCGCAAGTGCTGATCATGCTCCGCAGCATTCCGTGAGTAAATCAGAACGTCGTCTATGAATACGACCACAAACTTGTCCAGAAAATCTTTGAACACCCGGTTCATCATGTCCATGAATGCTGATGGCGCGTTGGTCAACCCAAAAGACATAGCTAGGAATTCGAAATGTTCATGCCTCGATCGAAAAGCCGTCCGTGGAATGTCCGACTCCCGGATCCTGAGCTGATGATATCCTGATCGAAGGTCAATCTTGGAGAACACAGAGCTGCAACGCAACTGATCGAATAAGTCGTCGATTCTAGGCAGGGGGTACCTGTTCTTGATGGTGACTTTATTCAACTCCCTATAGTCGATGCAGAGGCGCATCGAACCATCTTTCTTCTTCACAAAGAGAACGGGTGCACCCCAGGGCGACGAGTTCTGCCTTATGAAACCCTTCTCCAATAACTCGTCCAGCTGGGTACGCAGCTCCTCCAGCTCTCGCGGGGCCATCCGGTACGGCGCCTTAGCAATAGGACGCGTACCCGGCTCCAAATCAATCACGAACTCGACATCTCTGACAGGGGGAAGACCGGGAAGGTCGCTAGGAAACACATCAGAAAACTCACGGACAACAGGAATCTCATCCAACAGCGGTACACTGCTAACAGTCCCCAGCACCGAGACTAAGCAAGCAAAACAATCAGAACTGAATAACCTCTGAGCACATACCGCAGAAATCGCCGGAGAGGCCTGGCGCGGATCGCCATAAATACTCCCAGGCTGACCGTTGTCCTTCTTGAAATCCAAGCGCTTACCCCTGCACTGGATCACTGCATCGTATCTGGACAACCAATCCATACCCAGGATGACGTCGAAATCTTCCAAGTCTATAACCTTCAGATCTGCCTTGGCTGGGAAATCCCCCAACATAATAGGACAATCCAGAATGCCCTGATCTGATATCACGGAATCACCCGAAGGGAATTTGACGCAAAAGGCATCACCGACACGATCAAGAACCAGCTGGCACCGCTCTACAAAGGCCCTAGCCACAAATGAGTGGGTAGCACCTGAGTCAAAGAGAACGCGCGCCCAGCGGTTCTTTACCTTAAAACTCCCTATATAAATATAAACGGGGAAATTGCACAATCAATAAAGAAAACAAAAGCCAAACTAATCTGCAATGGAAGTAAAAGACTAGCGAGAAGGTTTACCTGAAATGACTTGCGTCGAAGTTTGAGCCTCCGCTGCGGATATCACGTTCAGCTTCCCTTTGCCTCTATCCATAGACTGAGGCGGTGGCAACGCCTGAAGAGGAACTGGTCGGTGCACAGACTGGAGCTGCGGGCATCGGGCCTTGGTATGACCTTTCTGTCCGCACTGATAGCAGACCTTTCTGTCCGCACTGATAGCAGACCTCATCCTTCAACCAGCAACGGGCAACCTCATGCCCCTCTTTCTTGCACAGAGTACACACCACATTCTGCCTGGGAGCACCCTGAATAGCATGCACATGCTCCTTCTGCGCCGCCGCCCTCTTGAAACATCTCTCAGCAGGATGGCCCGACCGGCCACAAAAACTACAAACCTCCTTGCTCCTCTTCCCCGAAGGAGCACCGGGCACTTGGGGGCTCTTTGCTTCAGCAACTTTCCTCTTCTCATTCCTTGCCTGTTGTCCTCTTTGCTTCGCGTTTTCGATGGCCTCTACCTTCAAAGCGGCCTCCACTGCCCCAGCATAACTCACCGCTCCATGAGCCACCGCTAGCTGCTGTACATCGCTCCGCAGGCCACCGAGGAAACACTTTGCTCTATCCTCCTCTGAGCTCACCAAACTAGGGGCAAAGCGACTGAGTTTGCTGAACTCAATCTCATACTCGCTGACTGAGAGCTGCCTCTGCTTCAAATGCAAGAAGTCATTCATCAGCCTGTCTCGCTCCACTGACGGTAGAAATTTCCGCATCAAGATCTCCTTGAATGAAGCCCAAGTGCTTCCTCCTACCATTCCCTCCTTCTCCCTCATCCACCAGCTCTTCGCTAACCCCTTCAGCTGATAGGTGGCCAGCATCACCTTCTGATCCTCAGACACTCCATAGTAGTGAAACATTTCTTCTATGATAATCAACCAGTCATCCAAGATCATGAAGTCCGCCTTACCATCGTAGGTAGGGGGTCGCAGTCGCTGGAACTGAGTGATGAAAGCCATCTCCGGGGGCACCACCACTGGAGGCACCAAAGGGGCTGGGGGTGCAGGAGGTGCGGGAACAGCTAAACCCGCAGCAGGATCCTGCGCTCTCGGGGCTAGTCCTGCCACCACAGATATCAGGGACTGGATCTGAGACTGAACGTCCACCATCTGCCTCGATAGAGCCTCATTGCTCTGCCTCAGACTTTCCATAACTGCACCGCTTTGAGCACCAGAAGACTCACCCTCAGATTGGGGAGTCGATCTCGCCACCCTACGCTTAGGCGCCATCCTAAAAGATCAAACAAGCAATTATCAGAACCTAGTTCAACTACTAGGACAAAACAACAGGTACAGACAAACCTACATAAGTACTTGCTTTCACTGTCAACTTGCTCTGGGGTTTTTTTTATATATGTATATATATATTTTTATACAGAGGAAATAATGTCATGCTTAACCTAAGATGGTTCACCACCATCACACTAACTCTTGTGCCTATATCGAGAATGCATGAATTTATATTCTTTTTGACTCAAAACCATGTGTGTACATATGTCATTCAGCAAGCCTTTAGCTTGGCACGTTATGCTTATGCAATGTTATGCTATGCATGATTGTGCTATACATTCTAAAAAGGCCCTAATGCATGTTATGAACGGCGTACACATGAAAATGTTATGCATCCCATACTACATAACATTTTCATGCAACGAAAAAGAAAACGTGCTAGTCACATTCATGTGGTGAGGTTATGCATCCCATACTACATAACCCTTACATGTTGCTTCCTATGGTGGATCCATATACAAACACATATTATGCATCCCATACTACATAATATGCCCTGTATACTTCATGTTATGCTATGAGTGTAGTGTTCATGCTTCAGCCAAGACGTGCTGATGACATATCAGTATGTGTATGACATGATGCTAAACTTCTAATACCTAAAAGGAAAGGTTGCCCGACAAATTATCAAGCAACCTTCCTCTGATACCAACTGTCACAACCCGCATTTTCTCCGAAATTAAGAAGTATCAGAGTAGAAGAAAACGCGCGTTGTGATGCCACGTCGGACAGGGGATAACTGCCGACGCTCAGGCAACCACCAACTACTAAGACTATGAAAGTTCAAAAGCTTTAATGATGTGAAAATCAATTATATTTTAGAGGCCGTATCACTCGGCTTCGTGGATCAACTAGTCCACCCCTCAAAATTATACTTATACGTAGCGGAAAATACTTTATTCATTTTTTTTAACATCCTAAGAGAATGCATAAGCGTCCCCAGGGGACACCTAAGACTATGCAAGACCCTAGATTTAACTTATATAATATATATAGGAAATACCCTTTTACGTGGTTTTGAAAGTAGTGATTAAGCTTTTTAGAAAGGAAAACATGCTGTCTATGTTTTTGATATAATAATTATTTTCTTTTATAGGTTTTAAAGTAACTAGCAACCTAACATAAATCATCCCAGAAGCAAGTTGAATAAACTCCAAAACAGGAAATCTAGCAGTATAAGCAGAGAACAAAACATCTAAAAGAGAAATCACCAGTGGGCGCCAACAACTGACACAAACCCACTGGTGAGTAGGCATATCTGTACTACAAGTCTAAAGTAACTACCTCCCAGGAGTGAGGAAAAGAAAACTCAGCAGCAGCTATAGCACTACCAAACTCCAGAAGAAACCTAGCCGCACAGTCGGCTATAAACCTGAACCTGAGACATTCAAATAAAAGAACGCCTCAGCAAAGCAATATATATATATGAAAATGAAACAATAGTATAAGGAAGATGTGAAACAGGTAAGAGCTAAAGTAAACAAATGAAGGAATAATACTCGCCATGGGTGAGTAAAAAGGGGTGCACCAAGTGTACGGGTGAAGTCAAGCCTCACAGATCTCTACAGGAAGGATTAGGAAAATAAATAAATCCTAGTATAAAGCTAGAGCAGAAAGAGTCACCTAGTACTGGAGATGGACAAAAATCAGAAATAAGGGCCTAGACTGGTGGCAACGGTCCAACCACGTCTAACAGGCCTAAACATCTCAAGATGCTGTGGTGGTGGCATCAGTCCAACTCAACCAAACAGCTCACATTGTCTTAATAAGACGAGAAGTAAAACAAGAGTGGCGGCATCGGTCCGACCCACCTCAAAAAAAACCACATCCTACTCCAGCACTAAGTGACTCGGGAAAACCCTAACCGGTAGTTCCATGAACCACCATGAAGTCACCACATCCCTATTCCCACTAGAGCAACCCGCCTAAGAACCTTATATGCATACCAAGGGACTAAACATCGAGTTCGTCCAAGCAAGAGGGTTGACACAAATAAATTGAAGGTGACACGATACCAAGTTTATGCAAGTATTTTGATACTAAACGCGTACCGATAATGTGATATTAAGCATGACTAGTGGCTTGATCTCAACTACATATGTACTGAACTAGCTTGGTACAAAACCTATACGGTTAACTTGATGTAAACCATAGACATTTAAATTGATACGACCCATAAACAACTGAATCGAAACGACCCATAAACAATTAAATTGGATGGTTGGTAACAATCATTAACAAAGGGGCTTGACACTAAATGCGAGCTAGAGGATTGACCCGCCAAAAAGAAACGACAAGAGGGTTGGGTGGCCTCGATACCAATCCGATTTTTTTGGGGCAACCAAGGGGCAACTACGATAAAATCCTTGCAACTAATAATAATGAAATCACATCAAGATTCCTAGTGCTGAAATCACATCAAGGAGTTCTTGCAACAAGATTCCTAGTGCTGAAATCACATCAAGATTCCTAGTGCTGAAATCATATCAAGATTCCTAGTGCTGAAATCATATCCTATCGGGGCACTTAGATTAATAATGAAATCGCATAAAGGACTTCTCATGAATCAAGCAACAAAACTAGCATGAAAAAAAATTTTACTTTGGCAAGGGAATACTTGCCTAGATCTTAGGAGAAATTCGGCCAGCAACGTCTTCCCAATAAGACAAGATCACAGCCAACAATCCTATGAAAACACTGGACAAAAAACTGGGCGGTCAAGCATGGAAAAAAAACGAGAACTCCAACCCCCGATCGGAAAAAAAGGATGGTGAAATCCCAAAATAGTTACCTCGGAACGCAGATCTAGCCTAGAGGAGTTCGAATCCGGCCTCGAACTGGAGATCCGGGCTGAAAATGGCGGCGAACGGGCGGTCGGAGCGCTGCGGGGCACTTCCGCCTGATTTCTTTCTTCCGCTCGGGTTCTGCAGGCAGCCGACGGTTTGGGGCGGGGGGGAGATTTCTAAACCCAATGAGATTTATATATATAAACATTTATATATATATATCTATATATATATATATATATATATATATATATATATTTATATTCATATCTTAATTTACTAACTCTCCTATAATATTATGACCTATCTAATAAATAACCCTATACTAATATTAATTGACTCAACCTAAGGGCAGCCCCTAATTGCCCTTATTAACCAATCACTAACTAATTTACAATATATACATGTATTATTCCATATATACTAACACCTATATGAACATTAATACATTTACTCACACACACACACATATAAACACGCACATAAATATATTATTTTATAAAGCTACGCACGCACGTGCACGTATGCATTAATTCACCGGCATGCCTAAATCGCTCGTCATGCTAAAATGCGTAATTATATGTATATACTAAAATAAAATGACTACCCGCTAACAAGCCACCGTCGAAACGACATGAAAATTAACGCTCTCGGATTCCGAACAAATCCGCACCGTAGCTAAACACTCGGGCTACGAAAACATCGGCGAAGTCGGACACAACCTCCGACGACCACACACTCGGGCTAACCTCACCCGAAGCCAAAGCACGAGGATTCCCTAAGAGGCTCAGCCGGGCCTCCAAAACAGACGCCGGCTAGCTGGAGAAACCATACAACAGGCTATAACCTCTAAGAACACCTAACGAGGTACTCTAACAACGGCACGAGCCGGAAATGCGCCAGCGTAACGCCAAACGAGGATTTAAATAATTGCCGAAAAATTCGGGGGCGTTACACTAGTACCTCTCCCAGCCTTTTGGTTGCGATGGGGAAGCTTCTTCTGAGCTTCCGGGTACGTGGTGGGACCTCCCTGCTGGAGCACTTGGGGTGTGCTTGTAGATAGTTTCCTCTCTTTCTCTCTAGACATTTGAATTGTGACGTCGGATCGTAGAAACAGTAACCTTAGGCTGCCTTGATCCTATTTCTGAGGTTGAGATTTTTCCTTGTTTCAACACTTGACTCAACGACAAAACACTTAGATAGATTTTCTGTCACTAGGCGTTGCGTGAGTAAGCTTGACTCAACGCCAAAATACTTATACATATTTTCTGTCACTAGATATTGAGTGAGTAAACTTGACTCAACACCAAAACACATATTTTCTGTCACTAGGCGTTGAGTGAGTAAGCGTGACTCAACGCCAAAATACTTAAACATATTTTCTGTCCATTCATTCCTTGAGCTTTGAGTGAACACGACGCTTTCTTCTCTCGCATTAAGTGAGCTTTCATCACTCAATGCCAAAACACAGTCGCATTCCAGAATGAAAGTGTTGAGTATAGCTTCTTCACTCAGCGCTTTCTGCTTTAGCCTATTATATTGATGAGACGTTGAGTGAATAGCCTTTACTCAACGCTTCTGTACTTAAACAGATTTTCTGTCCGCTTAGGCGTTGAGTTTGTCTTCATCACTCAATGCCATCTAGATTGATGTAGTCTTAACTGCTTAGACGTCGAGTGAGACTTCATCACACGGCGCATTCACCTCTGGGCGTCGAGTGAGCTGTCTTCACACGACGCTTATGGATTTAGCCAGAAATCTTTGCATCTATCGTTGAGTGAGCTTGCTTCACTCAACGTTTGTGGACTTAGCTACATTTCTCTGTAACTGGCGTTGAGTGAACTTGCTTCACTTAACGGCCGTGGACTTAGACAGATTTTCTGTCTCTTCACCTGCCTACCTTGTGAACACCTATCACCATCACTTAGACAGCTTGTCTAACCTTGTTTCAAAGAACATCCTGCACATGATGAGCTTAAATAACATCAAATACAACTATGTTATTAGTGTTTATGGAGATGTCTCTTCAAATCAAATCTAGGGAACATTGAGGACAATATTTCAAATAATCTTCCCCTATTTGAAGAAGACAGAACACCCAATACTAAGAAGCATTTACACATAAGATATATAAAATTTAGAAGCAGCTGTAAGCTTTCCTACACCACTTGAAAAATCAAGGCAGCTTACAGCTCTCCTCACTACTTACATTTAAGTGGACTTTCCTCAAGCCACTTTAGGGTGGAAATTTTTTATAACATGCAATGGCTCACCATTGCTCTCTTCATATTACTTGAATGTTTCCAAGTAATATGCACTTCTCAGTATTCTACATCTCCCCTTGGGCATGTAATGTCCACCATCTCCCCTATAGGGTTTAGGATATTGCCTACCCCTCCTAGTAGGATCTTAACATTTCATATACACCTCCCCCTTTTGGGTTTAAGGTATTGCCTACCTCTCCCCCTTTCTGGATTCTTCAAAAAAAATTTCTAATGTGGGAGGTGCTAGCATCAAGGGAGAGATTAACTCTTAATGTTATACCACTTCATAAAATCACTCTACTGAACAAACTATTTGACTAGGAGTCATACCTTTTGTGTTGATACATTGATACAACATATCACTGCAGCCATTTGAGCTAGCTGCTAACATTGTTCCACTTGAACCAATGACACTCCTATACCACTTAAAGCTTCTGCAGAATGGAGCTGTAGTAAGGGAGGTGCTGACTTTTCCTCTTGTCCTGCAGCAGCATGTCTTTACAGCAGCAACAGTGACTGCATAGCAGCAGCAGCCATCCACTAGGGTTGATTTCCCCTTCAGACTGTGTATAGTCCAGAGAACCTGCTGATCAGCTGTAATGATCTTTGATCCACTCCAGCTGCTGGCTGCTACTTAACACTAAGTTGAACTTGTTCCTGCAACTTCTGGATTTGCTCCCCCTCAATAGGAGCATCTTGAGTTGCTCCCCCTCAACTGGAGCATCTGCTATCTCCTCTTTATTGGACACTTGAGTATATCTTAGTCTTGATACCATTCGATATCACTTGAGAGACTTGATATCAAGTGACAGACTTGACAGTATTGATACCATATTAGAGACTTGTCACATGCAAAAAAAGTAAATCCCGCAACAAAAGTATTACAGGGAGCAATTGAAGCTATACCAAGTTCAACATACCTAACTCAAACTTGTAGGTGTTGAACCTGACTTCATCTAGTTGCTTAGCAAAGATGTCTGCCACTTGCTTGTTTGTGGAGACAAATTCAAGACTTATGTCTACCTTCTCCACATGCCCCCTAATAGAATGATACATAATCCTTTTGCATAGTTCTGCTATGAGAGACATGATTCCTAGCAATGATGAGTTAACTAGTTGACTTACAGTATATGAGAATGTTACTTATCTCAATGTAGTAGACCTGGAGCTGACGCTGAATTTACAACTGTGCACAACAGCTCCCTGCAGAGATATACTCTGATTCTGGAGCTGAGATTGCAAGACTGGTTTGTTTCTTGCTGCTCCATTTACATTAGCCTACTCTCTTGGAATAGACAAGTTCCATCATTGCTTTTCCCATCTCCTTGCACCCTGTGGTGGATGTGCTTCTTCTCACCTGTTCTCCTTTTATCTGACTGGGCAGTCAGAACTGACATGCCCAGCCTTGCTACAACAATAACATATTATGTTAGAGAAATATGTTTTATGAGTTTAAGATCATACCAATGTTTTTTGGAGATCATCTTCCCAGATTTGTTGTGATCCTTCTTGTGATACCAGAAGGAGGAATATTTGTTCTTCCACTGCTTCCTCTCCTTGCTGAGCCATATCTCTTCCACTTCTTCAGCAACAGATTTACCTCTGACTCTAGCTATCTGACTGTTTGAGTTGGCTGTATACCACTTGGACTGTTTTGTCTCCTTTGTATACTATCTCTGGTTGCACAGCATACTCCCCCTTAATCATGACCATCTTCCATTGACTTCTCCCACTTTATGACTTCTTCAGTAAGGGAGACTCTTTAAATAAGGCAGGGAGATCTTTGCCTGATCTATCTCTTCATCTAGATAGATCACTATCCTTTGAAGCATCTATAGTCATTTCAATGACACTCTCATTATCTTAAGCAAAGAGATTTGTTGGAATCTCCCCCTCAATTTTAGCATTGACCATAGAGACATTCAGGTCAATGTTGTCAAGATCGAGATCTTACCTAAGACCGGTCTGCAGTGGTAAGATCGTAAAACGTGGGATCGACACGAAACAGTAAGATCTTATTTACTATACAAAATTAAAAAAAATCTAATTTAAAGATCAATAATCATAAAACTGTATATATATATATATTTATATAAAGACACAAAAGAAGAAGACACATAAGAAGAAGAAGAAAAAGAAGAAGAAGAAGCAGACGAAGAAGACACAGAAGAAGAAGAAGACACAGAAGAAGAGGCACCTGTTGCGACGACGGAAACACCACGACAGGAGCAAAACACCTGCTGCGACGACGGAAGCACCACGACGGGAGCACACGATTGGAGCACCTGCTGCGACGACGACGGGAGCGCCTGCTGCGGGAGCACCGGTTGCGACGGGATCAGGGATGACCTAGAATGCAGGATTGAGAAGAAATAATGTGCGGGATCGAGTCATTTTCATTTCCAATTAAAACGCTAGGATCGAATATGATCGTAGGATCGCACAATCCTACAATCATAAACGGCGATCCTGACGTTTCTGCAGGGAGTCCGATCCATCATAGCTTGTGACTCGTTTTCCCCGTAAAACTCGTAAGATCGTCCGATCTTACGAGCAAAATCGAGATCTTGACAACCTTGATTCAGGTCTTCAGCAGTTTTGCTGATCTAATCTATGCTGGAGATTCTCTGACATCAATTCTCTAGGCAAGAGTTAAGCTTTCCAGCTTACCAGACTATACTAGCTTTCCCTTAGAGTTTGCACAGATCTTGTACAACTTCACTTTCAGTTACCATTTCTGCTACCTCAGGTAGATTGTTTTCTGATTGGTAGCCGCTGACATGGACAACCCTTGTTGTAGGTTCAGATGATACTGTCCACTGAGCATACATTTCTCTTCATGTTTCCTCAGAGGAGTCTAACAACTGAGGATACCACATGAGAGTCTTTTCAACTGAGCATTATGTGCCCCTTCCTTGCTGCTCTCAGAAGAGCTACTTCTAGTGCTTTCTACATTGATGAGTACAGCCTACTTATTCTTCTCCTCACTATTTTGCTGAAGTGACAGCAGTACTATGTCCCATCACTTAGACATCTTAAACTTTAATGGATGGATTCATATGGTCTTCATCCATTGCCTGTGAAGTATGTCCCTCTTTAGGAGAGCTCACAACACCATTCCATCCTCTTCCTTTTGGGCAGTAGGAGGAACTGGATGGTCAAGTTATCCATCTTCAATTTCTCAACTGAAGATCTTAAGTCCATTTCTCACTGGAGTATGATCCTCATGCTAGCACCTTGTTCCAGTCTAATTCCTAGAGCAACCTCTGTCCAAATACCATATGAGGGTATGTGCACTTGGACTATCCTGCAAAACGGAGTTTACCTTACCGTATGATCCCAAAATGAATTGGGTCCTAGGTTCCTGTTAGTATGAAAATGCACATGCCTTCTTGCAGATTTTCTGATAGGAATACTAACACTAGCTCTGTCATGAAGACTTGCCCTTGACACATTAGGGTTGCGCCAACAATCTATGGCAAATTGACCCACTTTACCACAGCACCAACACTCATGAATGTTATATCTCATCTTCTGAACAGCCTTTGAAAAGTGCAACCCATCATTAGCTGTCTGTTCAGAGGGGAGTTTGTAGCCTTCTTAATTCTTTTAGCAAGAATCTGACTAAAGGTGAGTCTGCCAATAGAAGTACTTGACTCACTTTGAATTTCATTAACAATAGTCTTCTTTGTAGTTGACATACTATTAATGGCCTAGAGCTAGCCAAGTCAGCTTACTGGCAAACTTATCCTTGGTCTGGGTTTGTGCTGGAGGCTTGAGAATATACCACTGCCTTCACCTTGAATGTAGGGGCCGGAGCACCAAATACAAATGGTCCATGATGGGCCATCTGAACTTCTTCATGGACAACCTTCTGTGCTCTCAAACCCATGCCTTTCCTTCTTTCATTACAAGGTACATGATGACTACTAATTTAGTCATCATTTATGACCAATATTTAATCAGATATTTTAAATATGTGCATTTTTTCGTGATTTTTATAAAACATTTCGTAGAAAATAATATTTTAAAATCTAACGCATATATTTTCTATTATGTAAAAATATGGTAGGCCTGGGGGGTTTGTAGGCAATATCCTGCTGTCGCGACCAAAGTTTGCATACGAGTCTGATTCGTCAACATGGAGCCCGACCACCACATTTGCATACATGGGGTTCTCGGTCACCTTCTTCGACGCCTCCAAGCATGCAAGCCCTTACTTATTATATCTATATATATAAGTGTATACATATATGTATGGATATATATATATATACATATAATATATAAAGTTATATAAATATAAATAAATAAATAAATAAATAAATATATATATATATATATATATATATGTATATATAGTTCTAGAACGCCACCGCCGTGCTCGCCACTCTGGCCACTTCAACAGCTCCGACCAGCACCTCCTCCTCCATACAGCAAGTCCAGGCCGCCACCTCATAGCATGCACCGCCACCACCCAACAGCAGTTCGGCCACCTTCTATTCAAGCAGCTGCTCCTCCATCCAGAGCGCTACCACATCATCGATCCTCCTCCATGCAGCGCCAGCTCCGCCTCCTCCACGTCAGTGATCCACCCAAGCACCATCTCCACGCCCGCGGACTGAGCTCCATCCCGAGATCCCGCCTCCATCTAGAGCGCTGCCACATCATCCATCCTCATCCATGCAGCGCTAGCTCCGCCTCCGCCATCATTGTTGCCGTTACACCCAAGGCCGACCATAACTCCAGCGCCAGCTCCGCTCCGCATCTACGCCGACAATTCATTTCAGAACCAATAACTAGGTCCTCGGGAATGAGGAAGCGACAGAGATTTTTAGAGAGAAACACATTATTTTTGGGAGATAAAAACAAACATTGTTAATCATTTTTTTGGTAAAAGAATTTCTAGATTTTTGGCCGGAGTTTCGAGAGAAGATTGAAGATATTTTATTCCGGGATCGCTCGTCTAGTTGTCTTATTTTTCTGTCATTATTTCCGTTGTCTTTCTTTTAATCGTGTACGTCTTATTTCGACTTTCATCAATTTGTAACGTTGCACCTTTATTTCTTGTATCCTCGCAAGCTTGTTTCTCGTAATTTCTTTCTCGTTTAGCAATAAAATTTTCAAATTCTATTACACTTCAAAATATTGTTATCCATATTTCAATTTTTGTCTCTTGTGAACGTGCAAATTTTGTGTCGCGTCACTTTCACACTTTTTCATAATGTCACATTTTTTCTATAATAATGATTCCTCCATCTCCATGAGCGGCTAATTCTCTATAGTGCTCGATCGAGACGATCCGACTATGAGATAATTTTTTGCGATGGTTTTAATTTTGCGCTTCTCAATTTGTTGAACGCTTACGATTTACCGTTGATCAATTCATTGAGGCTATATATTTTATATAGTTTTCAAAATAGTTTTCGCTCTTTAGTTGGCCGAGAGGCTCGTAAGACGAATCGATCACTCATCAGTAAAAAGAGTAGAGCGCAACCCTCCATAGAGGACAACGTAACTTTTCCGAATTGGAGTAAAATTTAATAGCGAGGTTCACTACCTAAAGCAAGTCTTAGGCGATGCGATTTGAGAACGAAAGTTCGGTTGATACACCTAAGTTTAGTTGAACCTAATTCTCGAAAGAGGGGTGTTCATGCTTCGGGAACCTCCACGGTCGAAACCTCTTCAATAAGTGAATTGCATTGTTATTTTCATTTTGTAATTTTATAATTCCAAGGTGACTCAAGATCGGGTACTAGTTGTAAAATCATTAATTTAATTCTGTTAAACTTTTCTAGTTTTCACTTTTCGCAACCCAAAATTTCAAGTTTTATTTGATAAGATAATAACAATTTTCAAAGTAGGATTACTCAACCACCCCGAGTTTAATACGACCTTGGTTTTTATAAACCTATACCACTTCCGATATGGTACACTTCCCGTTGTCGTTTACAGATATAGTTTCACGCAATCAAGTTTTTGGCGCCGTTGCCGGGGACAATTGGTCGATAATTTGAAAAAGAAATAGTTATTAATTTTATCGCTTCTCTTCTTCTTTTTTAGTTTATGACCCGACTAAACTTTTCAAATAATTTTGAATTCAGTTTTGATCCGGAAATCGAGCGCACGTTTCGACGACGTCTCCGATTTAGTGATCTACCAATAATTCGCGAAGAGTCAATCAGAGAAACTAACGAGAGAATAATGGAAGTTCCTAACTTTAATGCGACCCCGCTACGGACCATGTCTTATTATGCGAGACCGAATTTGGAGTGAACACAATCTAGTATTATTCGCACAGCAGTACCGAATAATAATTTTGAAATTAAAACGAGTATCATTCAGATGGTACAACAATCGGTTGTATTCGATGGCTTACAAGATGAAGATCTAAATTTATATCTGTTTAATTTTTTGGAAATTTGCGATACGTTTAAAATAAATGACGTCACCGATGACGCCATCCGTTTGCGTCTATTTCCGTTTTCTTTGCGGACAAAGGTCAAGCAGTGGTTGAGTTCTCTTTCTATAGGTTGCATCACTACATGGGCCGAAATGACGGAGAAATTTTTAACGATATTTTCCTCCGGCAAAGTCCGCTAAATTACGTACGAACATTCTCTCGTTCACGCAAATAGACTCAGAGTCTCTCTATGACACATGAAAGCGCTTCAAGGAACTTTTGCGGAGATGTCCTCATCATGCCATTCTTACGTGGCAACAAGTTCAAACTTTCTACAATGGTTTGAATCTCCAAACGAGGTAAATGATTGATGCAGCCGCATGGGGAACTCTTAATAACAAAACCACTGAGGCCGCTCAAGAGCTTTTCGAGGAGATGTCCATGAATGTTTATCAGTGGAATGCGCCACAGTCGCACCCTAACAAGCCGACCGGACTCCTTGAAGTCAATGCCACCCCGAATTTGGCACTTCAAGTAGAAATGCTCATAAAGCAGGTGGCGGAGATGTCTGCTTCCTCCGCCACAAATTGGGCTTATAATAATAATAATAATTTTAATAACAACTTTCAAGAACAAGTAGGTTATATGAGGAACTCCTATCGTACTCTGTATAACCCAAATAATAATATTCCGTTCAATAATAGTTATAATCCGGGTTTGCGGAATCACCCAAACTTTTCATGGAGCAACCCAATAATGCTCAACGCCCATCACAAGTGAATCCTCATGGATTCGCACCACCACCACCACAAAAGTCCTCTTCACTTGAAGATGTCTTCACTAAATACGTAGCCTCCAACGAGTTCAATATCCGGAATTTAACCGAATCTATTAAAAATCTAGAAAATCAAATTGGACAACTAGCCAAATTGTTCTCCGAGCCCCAAAAAGGAACTTTGCCGGGCAATACTGAGCCCAATCCAAGGGAGAGTGCCCACGTAATAACCCTCCGCGGCGGAATGGAGGTAACTTCTACAAATTTGGCTGGACCCGAGGTAAACATTTCATCTTCACCCCCACAATTTACTTCTCGGCAAGTTAGTTCTTCTACTTTACCATCTTCTACTCTAGCTCTGCGTAATAATTTAAAACCTTCAATGCCTTATCCTTCAAAATTTAAAAATGAGCGCAATGAGGAACAATACAAAAAAATTATTGAAATTTTAAAACAAATTCAAATAAACGTCCAATTCTGTGAAGCATCTCCAATATACCCAAATACACGAAATAGCTCAAAGAATTACTCTCTAATAAAAAGAAACTTGAGGATATTTCGCGTGTTTCTTTAAACGCAGAATGCTCGGCAGTTGTATTAAATAAATTGCCGGAAAAATTTAACGATCCGGGACGGTTTTCCATCCCATGCTTGTTCGACAATTTGTTAATAAAACACGACTTGACCGATTTAGGAGCTAGTATAAATTTGATGCCGTTCTCTTTATTTAAAAAACTTGGTTTGGGCACCCCAAGCCCAACTAAAATAAGCATCCAACTAGCGGACCGGTCAATAAAATACCCAATAGGGGTAGTTGAGGATGTGCTGGTTAAAGTTGACAAGTTTATTTTTCCGGTAGAATTTATCATCCTCGACATAGAAGAAGACGCCGAAGTACCCCTTATACTCGGTCGTCCCTTCCTTGCCACCTCCAGGGCTATAATAGACGTAACTAACAGAAAGCTTCTCCTACGAGTGGAGGATGAAGAAGTTACTTTTAACATTAATTCTTCAATGAAAAATTCTTTTTCTAACGATGATTCTTGTTATACGTTAGAAACAAATTTTGATGAAGATTTATCATCATTTTCTGAAACAACCTCAAAAAATTTTGAAGAACCGGAGTTGAAAAATTTATTTTGTCTAAAAGAAGTAACTCGACCGTTACCGTTTGAGCAAATAAATTTGAATTTTAAAATAAATAGCACTTATGAAGAACCGCTGAATCTTGAGCTAAAACAACTCACGGAGCATTTAAAATATATATTTTTAGAAAAAGATTCAAAACTGTCAGTAATCATTTCTTCCGGACTTAACGATTCAGAAATTTCCGAATTAATTAAAAATTTAAATAATCACCGCCATGCAATTGCATGACAAATTTCGGATATCAAGGGAATTAGCCCCTCATTTTGCACGCATAAAATAAATTTAGAAAATAATTCTCGCGACACTATACAGCCTCAACGACGCCTTAATCCCAATATGAATGACGTCGTTAATGCCGAACTTATAAAATTATAAGACGCGAAGATTATTTACCTAATTTCTGACAGCACTTGAGTTAGCCCGGTGCAAGTCGTGCCTAAGAAGGGCGGGATAACGGTAATTTCCAATGAAAATAATGAGTTAATCCCAACCCGTACCGTTACAGGTTGACGAGTATGCATCGATTATATGAAATTAAATGATGCAACTCGTAAGGATCACTTCCCGCTTCCCTTCATTGACCAAATCTTACAACGTCTATCCGATCACTCACACTATTGTTTTCTTGATGGTCTTTCAGGATACTTTCAAATCTCATTTGCACCCGAAAAGCAAGAGAAAACCACGTTCACTTGCCCGTTCGACACCTTCGCCTATCGGAGGATGCCGTTTGGTTTTGCAACGCGCCGGTTACATTCCAAAGATGTATGTTGGCAATTTTTAAAAAAATTAGTAGAGGACGTCATGAAAGTTTTTATGGGCGATTTTTCAGTCTTTGGCGATCCTTTTGAAAATTGTATAATTTATCTTGATCGTGTTCTTCAACGCTGCGAAGACACGAATTTGACGCTTAATTGAGAAAAGTACCACTTTATGGTCCGAGAAGGCTTAGTGCTCGGACATAAAGTTTCTAGCAAAGGGATCGTGGTTGATAGTGCCAAAATCGAGATCATAGAAAACTTACCCCACCTACCAACATAAAATCTATTAGAAGTTTTCTAGGACATGCAGATTTCTATAGGCGCTTTATTAAAGATTTTTCAAAAATTACAAAACCGCTAACACATCTTTTAGAAAAAGAAACCGCATTTATATTCGATGAAGAATGTTCTAAAGCATTCAATAAAATTAAAAATGAACTTATAAACTCGCCAATTTTAATTGCGCCAAATTGTTCTCTTTTGTTTGAAATTATGTGCTACGCGAGCGATTTTGCTGTAGTGGTTGTTTTAGGCCAATAGGTTGATAAATATTTTCACCCGATTTATTACGCAAGCAAAACGCTCATTTCCGTCCAAGCTATTTATACTACAACGGAAAAAGAGCTTTTGACAATAATTTTTGCGTTTGATAAATTTCGATCTTATATAACACTATCAAAAATTATTGTTTTTATTGACCACTCCACTCTTAGGTATCTAATGAAAAAAGGAGACACCAAGCCCCGATTACTAAGATGGATTCTTCTTCTACAAGAGTTCGATTTGGAGATCCGAGATAAGAAGGGAGCAGAAAATTTGGCGGCCGACCACCTCTCAAGGTTGGAGAATCCGGCTGCAGGAGCACTAGTGGAGTCCGAAATAGATGGCAAATTCCCTGAAGTGCGCCTCCTTCTCGTTATGAATAAGGTAATGACTTCTTCCACCCCTTGGTACGCGGATCTTGCCAGCTATTTAGTGGCACGGGTCCTTCCGAAAGATTTTTCAAGTCAACAAAAGAAGAAATTTTTTTCAGACTTGAAAAATTACTTTTGGGAAGACCCCTTTTTATTTCGTATCTGCGCGGACCAAGTGGTAAGAAGGTGTGTTTCGGACGATGAAGGAGTCCAATATTGCGGCACTGCCACGAAGGACCAACCGGTGGTCATTATCAAGCAAATCAGACCGCAAGAAAGGTGCTAGAAGTGGGCTTTTACTGGCCCACCTTATTCAAAGACGCTCACACTTTTGTGAGTAAATGCGATAGTTGCCAACGGTCAGGTAACATTTCTAACCGGGATGAAATGCCCCAAAATATATTTTTAGAATGTGAAATTTTTGATTTTGTGGGGTTTAGATTTCGTAGGTCCACTATGACCTTCTCATAATAATAAGTACATCCTTGTTGCGGTCGATTACGTGTCAAAGTGGTCAGAGACGCAAGCTTTCCCCACTAATGATGCGAGAGTCGTCGTAAATTTTTTGAAAAAATTATTTTCA
This sequence comes from Platanthera guangdongensis, assembly GCA_039583875.1. Taxonomy (NCBI): domain Eukaryota; kingdom Viridiplantae; phylum Streptophyta; class Magnoliopsida; order Asparagales; family Orchidaceae; genus Platanthera; species Platanthera guangdongensis. The sequence goes on along the minus strand of CM077147.1, from coordinate 148,970,138 downwards.
CGATTTGGCACACCACGAGCACTAATTAGTGATAGGGGCACTCACTTCTGCAACGACCAACTTGCTAAAATTTTAGCCTTGTATGACGTTACCCACAAACTCTCTACCGCCTATCACCCACAAGCAAATGACCAAGTGGAGGTGGTAAATCGTAAACTTAAGAGAATTTTAGAAAAAAACGGTGTCCGTTAATAGAAAAGATTGGTCACTTAAATTAGACGATGCTTTATTGTCTTATCGAACGGCGTACAAGACCGCAATCGGTTGTACACCGTACCGATTAGTGTACGGAAATGCTTGTCATTTACCTGTGGAATTAGAACACCACGCATATTGGGCGCTCAAATTTTTAAATATAGATCTAAACTTAGCCTCCGAACAAAGAAAATTTCAATTAAATGAATTAGATGAATGACATGCAAACGCCTATGAAAATAACAAATTCTATAAGAAGAGAACTAAGTTTTATCACGATAAAAATATTAAAAATCCAAAATCTTTTTCACCGGGAGATCTAGTCCTTTTTAATTCTAGACTTAGGCTTTTTCCGGGAAAATTGAAGTCCCGATGGTCCGGCCCCTTTGTCTTGAAAGTGGTTTGGACATATGGAACCGTGCTAATTGAACACCCGGAAAATGGCTCATTCAAAGTTAATGGGCACCGATTAAAACTATATCACCCCGGCGACCCCTCAACCGGAAAAATTGAATCACTAAATCTTCCAAACATTTAAAATCGCCACTTAGTCAAGCTACGCGATGACAAACAAAGCGCTTGTAGGAGGCACCCCATAGTTATCTCTTTTCATTTCTATTGTTTTTTTTCTTGTTTTCCTTCATAACAACTTTTGCAGGATTTGAGTTGATGTTATAAAGAGGCTGCCCCGACAAATAATTAGGGAAGTTTCCTTATAAAATTTAATTTTGATTTATTTTGCTTTTCTTTTAAAATAGATTTGTAATCTTTATACTTATTTTTAAACATTGAGGACAATGTTTATCTTTAAGTTTGGAGGGGTAGCATAAGTTAGTTCTAATTTTTAACTTAGGTTGTTTTAAAGAAAATCTAGTCTTATTTCTTGCGCCTTTTTTTAAAAAAGTTTAGTACTTAAAAAGAAAACTAAAAAAATATAGAAAATCGAAATGTAATTTCCTAGAAATGGAGGTTTGGGCTTGTCATCCCATCATATCTCCTAGTACCGGTGCGAACCCTCACAGGGTAGACCTCAGGAAGTGTAGGAATTAACAAAAAAAACTAGGAATAAATTTTTTCGCTTAGTCTATCAACACTTTTCTAGTTTACTCAATTGTAAGTTCTATAGTAGACTTAATTTTTCATGAGCACTAAGAATTTTTTTTTGTGTTAGAATAATTTTCTAAAACTTTTAAGTAAAATTGTTGACTCATGTAGTGTTTCTAGTCAAATGCATGTGTTTGAGTAGTATTTGTGTAAAATTAAATTCTTAGCATAAATCTAAACTTATGATTTATTAATTTGTGTAGAAAGAATTTATTTTACTTCTAATTTGAATCCGGTTTTATCCAAAAGTAGTTTAGGTGAGTGTGTATAAGATCGTTAGAAAGCTATTACTCGACTAGAATGGAAGGGTGTCCTTTTTTGATATCTAGAACTTGCCCTTAGCTATCTTTGAAACGTTTTCATTTTGAATAATTAAACTCTATGGAAATTATCTAGGCATCTCTTTGGATAGTTTGAGCTTTTGCACCCAACCCTAAATTACTACCATTGTTCACACAAATTTGAGCCTTGTACCTTTATTTGACCCACCTCCACCATTTCGCCACCAAAACTAAAAAGTCCAACCTAGCTGTACACTTGAATTTTGAGCTAAAATATTGAAAAAAATGGGTGCTTATTAAAAGAGCAAAATTTTCATAGTGATATGCGGCCTAGGTATGCATATATATTCTTGGAATGATCCCAACTATGAAGAGAAAAAATTATGTTTATTTTAAAAGCTAAAATTTCATAGTGACATGTGGCCTAGGTATGCATACGCATACTTGGAATGATCTCAACTATCAAAAACAAATTCTCATAATGATATGCGAACTAAGTATGTGTATTCATGCTTGGAATGATCCCAATTATGAAGAAAATAAGAAACAAAAAAAGCTCAAAACTCATTGTTTAAGTGAAATATGCATTCATGTTCATCAATGTTCACCTTTTTCGTAAACCCAAGCCTTAAGTACATTCTATTTAAGTCCAAAAGATCCATAGAGTTGATTTAGGAAGAAGTGTAGTGAAGAAGGTGCAACAGACAAACCTTTAGATTTCTTTGGAGGTCTCCCCGAGCGTCAACATCTAGTAATTTAAATCTCAGCGATCATGTTATTTTCTCACTTTACATAACTTTAAGGGATTGACCGTCACTCTTTTTAAAAGTAATAATAAATAATTGAAACACATTTTAATTATTTCATAAATTAGTATTTATGCCAAGAACGTCTTCCTACTAAAATGTCTACGCATGCCGGCATAAGAATTCACATTTTACTCTACCTTTCAAGATTCTATTTAGTATTAGAATTTCTTACCCTTATGAGAATGGTTTGCTCGGGACGAGCAACGAGTAAGTATGGAGGTGTTTGATGACTAATAATTTAGTCATCATGTAAGGCCAATATTTAATCAGATATTTAAATATGTGTATTTGTTCGTGATTTTTATAAAACATTTCGTAGAAAAATAATATTTTAAAGTCTAACACATATTTTTTTTAATGTAAAAATATGGCAGGCCTTGGGGGTTTATAGGCAATATCCTGCTGTCGCGACCAAAGTTCGCATACGAGTCAGATTCGTCAACATGGAGCCCCACCACCACATTTGCATACATGGGGTTCTCGGTCACCTTCTTCGACGCCTCCAAGCATGGAAGCCCCTGCTTATTATATATATATAAGTGTATACATATATGTATGGATATATATATATATATATACATATAATATATAAAGTATATATATATATATATATATATATATATATATATGTATATATATAGTTCCAGAACTCCACCGTCGTGCTCGCCACTCCGGCCACTTCAGCAGCTCCGGCCAGCACCTCCTCCATACAGCAAGTCCATGCCGCCACCTCATAGCATGTACCGCCACCACCCAACAGCAGCTCGACCACCTTCTATTCATGCAGCTGCTCCTCCATCCAGAGCGCTACCACATCATCGATCCTCCTCCATGCAGTGCCAGCTCCGCCTCCTCCACGTCAGCGATCCACCCAAGCACCATCTCCACGCCCGCAGACTGAGCTCCATCCCGAGATCCCACCTCCATCCAGAGCGCTGCCACATCATCCATCCTCATCCATGCAGCGCTAGCTCTGCCTCCGCCATCATTGTTGCCGTTACACCCAAGGCCGACCATAACTCCAGCGCCAGCTCCGCTCCGCATCTACGCCGACAATTCATTTCAGAACCAATAACTAGGTCCTCGGGAATGAGGAAGCGACAGAGATTTTTAGAGAGAAACACATTATTTTTGGGAGATAAAAACAAACACTGTTAATCATTTTTTTGGTAAAAGAATTTCTAGATTTTTGGCCGGAGTTTAGAGAGAAGATTGAAAATATTTTATTCCGGGATTGCTCGTCTAGTTGTCTTATTTTTCTGTCATTATTTCCGTTGTCTTTCTTTTAATCGTGTACGTCTTATTTCGACTTTTATCAATTTGTAACGTTGCACTTTTATTTCTTGTATCCTCGCAAGCTTGTTTCTCATAATTTTTTTCTCGTTTATCAATAAAATTTTCAAATTCTATTACACTTCAAAATATTGTTATCCATATTTCAATTTTTGTCTCTTGTGAACGTGCAAATTTTGTGTCGCGCCACTTTCACACTTTTTCATAATGTCGCATTTTTTCTATAATAATGATTCCTCCATCTCCATGAGCGGCTAATTCTCTATAGTGCTCGATCGAGACAATCCGAGGATGGGATAATTTTTTGCGATGACTTTAATTTTGCGCTTCTCAATTTGTTGAACGCTTACGATTTACCGTTAATCAATTCATTGATGCTATATATTTTATATAGTTTTCAAAACCGTTTTCGCTCTTTAGTTGGCCGAGAGGCTCGTAAGACGAATCGATCACTCATCGGTAAAAAGAGTAGAACGCAACGCTCGAGAGAGGACGACGTAATTCTTCCGAATTGGAGTAAAATCTAATAGCGAGGTTCACTACCTAAAACAAGTCTTAGGCGATGCGATTTGAGAACGAAAGTTTGGTCGATACACCTAAGCTTAATTGAACCTAATCCTCGAAAAAGGGGTGTTCATGCTTCGGGAACCTCCACGGTCAAAACCTCTTCAACAAGAGAATTGCACTGTTATTTTCATTTCATAATTTTATAATTACAAGGTTACTCAAGATCGGATACTAGTTGTAAAACCATTAATTTAATTCTGTTAAACTTTTCTAGTTTTCACTTTTCGCAACCCCAAACTTCAAGTTTTACTTGATAAGATAATAACAATTTTCGAAGTAAAATTACTCAACCACCCCGAGTCTAATACGACCTTGGTTTCTATAAACCTATACCACTCCCGATACAGTACACTTGCCGTTGTCGTTTGCGGATATAGTTTCACGCAATCAGTACAGTTGTACTCTTACAAAGAGAATTCCTATTCTTCCAGTGATTATACATGCAGTCCTGGTCATACCTATTGGAAGGGAGGATTATCTTATGAAAGGTTGACTAAGGAACTATAGGAGCCTTGCCTTTCTCTTTGGAATGGCCAACTTAGAATTCAACTTAGACCCTAAGCCTCTCTCATCCTTTTGAGAGGTGAAGGAGTCAATTAGTGACAACACAATTTTGGGCTTATTGAATTCAGCCACAATCTTTCTCTCCTTTAGGAGGTTTTCTTCAAGATCTAAGATGATCTTGTTCTTCTGTCTTATGGTCTCAATTTGGATGATTGAGATGATTTTTAGTTGACTCACTTCCCTCACTTTCTGATCCAATAGGTATTCTGTCTCAGATTGCTGGGCAGCAACTAGCCGTAGAGAGATAATCTCCTCAGCCTGCTTCTTGGCCAACTTCTTGCTTCTTCTCAAAGCATCCAAAATTTCACCATACTTGTGAATCAATTGTTTGACATCTACCTTACACTCAGAGTCATCTTCATCACTTGATGAGGATGCATCAAAATCTGGACTGGTCTCATAATCTGAACAATAAAAAGAACTAGACAAAGAATGTATCTTTTCTGGACCAGGCTGATCCTGACATGATTCTTCTTCTGTCATGGCTATTAGCCCATAACTTCTGTAGTCATCTACTTCATTATCATCCTCCTCTGAATCTCTATCTGAATGTGACAAAGGGGCCCTGATCTCTATTCTTGCATTTGGATAGACACCATCTAATGGGCTGATGATATCTTCTTCCTTATCATCCTCCTCTTTGCCTTTCATGTAGATAATCAAAGTGTTCCACATTTTTTGACAGTTTTGCAGTGGACCAAGTTCTGGAAGGTGGAGTCATCCGTGACACTTACAATGATGTTTTGTGCCCTCTTGTCCAAGTTTGCCAAGATGATTTCATCTTCAGTCATTTCAGCATAAATTTTTGAAGTCTTGACTTCTGCATGTAAGACAGAGACCCTCATGGGGATAAAGAGTCCTTCTTGAACTGTTACAAAGATCCTATGATCAAAGGCTTCCACGATCTGCCTGACCCTCTCTTTGTAGATCCCAAAGTTCTCCTTGCTGCAAACTTGAAGCTCCATTGAGCTTTACACCTTATGGTTCACTCCTGAACCCATAAGTACAAAGATTTTAGCTATCCTTAGAGATCACTCAGACAGTTAAGTCCTTTTTAAGCAACCTCCATCTGATACCACTTGAAAGTCTTTAATTTCAAAGATAGCTAAATCACCCAGAGAGGGGGGGGGGGGTGAATGGTTTCTTAGTCACTTTTGATTATCTTTAATTTTCTTTCTCTAAGTGCTATGTGAGTTAGTAGTTTTTTGTTTTCAAGACACACGCAACCTGCAACAAAGAAACAATACAAGGAGCACACACAGAATTTATAATGGTTCCCCAGATTATGGGTACGTCTACTTTCCCTCCCACCTTTCTAACAACTTGTTAGACAAGACACTTCTCCAATCTCGGCTCCTAAGAGCTTACAACACGATCCCGCAGGACCACTCAGTTTCCTCCAAGTCTTACAGCTCAGACATAAGGTACTACTACTCAGTGATCCAAAGATCACCTAACTCAGGCCCAAAGGCACTACAACTCAGGATCGGAGGACAACCCTACTTTAGAGAGAATGACTCTCCTATAGCTCAGACACAAAAGACCTACCTCACATCCAAACCTGGATCCTACCTCACACCCCAAAGATCCTACTCTCAGAGAGAACGACTCTCCTACCTCAGGCTCAAAAGCCCTACCTCAGATCCAAACATGATCCTACTCTCAGGCCAAAGCCCTACCTCAGACACAAAAGCCCTACAACTCAGATCCACACTTGAATCCTACAGAATGAAAGTGGGTTGTTGAGTTGATTTGATACAAGAGAAATTTCTCCGTGCCAACCTTCCTGGATTGAGATAAACTTAGCCCAACTTTGACTCCAGGGATATATTCCCCGAGTCTACTGCTTCCTGAACTGAGAAATACTCATCCCTATCTTCTTTTCAGTAACACAAGAAGATCTTCAATAAACAGATGCTTGTGCTGTAAGTAACTTGCAGAACTCTGCTCTGCTTCTCCTTAAACTAAGAATGAAACTCAGTCCTAACTTCTTGTCAACTCCCAGAAAATGTTCTTCAGGCTAGATCAGCTGGAACTGTGAAGAATTGTTTCAGCTTCCAGATGCTGCAGCTATGGTGAGCCCTTGCTGCTGCCTCTTTCCTCAAGAAAATACTCTGAACGTTCTGGTGAAGACAGCTGAAATAACAGTTCTATGTATTTTTCACACAACTAACCTTGACTGTAGAAATCAGTTCTCTGCTTCTTTTTATTCCTCATAAAGTAAACTTTCTGAACTTGCTGGTGCAGACGAGAATGGCACCAATTATCTCTTTGAACTCTTAGATCTGAAGCTTGAACTTCTTCTTTAGGGCTCTGCAACAATGATGAGGAAGAGGATGAAGTACAACTGTCTTTTTCAAAAGCTAATTTTCTCGATCTGATCTCCCCCTTTTTTATTTTGCCGATCAATGACTATTTTGACCCGTGGGCCTGTCGACCCTACTGAAGTTGACAGCTGTAACTTTATCTTTTATAGGAAAAGTTATCCTGTAGACCTGCGACACTATTTTTCCTGTACCGTAGCCATCCCGTCTCATTTTGAATTTTGTTGACTTTGTTGACTTTTGCTGATGTCAACATCTGTGAACTTAGTCAAATTCAAGCACATTAATATAGGTGTTGAGTGAACAATCATCACTCAACGCCAAAACACTTAGGCAGATTTTCTGTCACTAGGCATTGAGTGAGTAAGCTTGACTCAACGCCAAAACATTTAGACAGATTTTATGTCACTAGGCATTGAGTGAATAAACTTGACTCAATGCCAAAATACTTATACAAATTTTCTGTCACTAGGCGTTAAGTGAATAAGCTTGACTCAACGCCAAAACACTTAGACAGATTTTCTGTCACTAGGCGTTGAGTGAGTAAGCTTGACTCAATGCCAAAATACTTATACAAATTTTCTGTCACTAGGCGTTGAGTGAGTAAACTTGACTCAACACCAAAACACAGATTTTCTGTCACCAGGCGTTGAGTAAGCGTGACTCAACGCCAAAACTCTTAGACAGATTTTCTGTCCATTCATTCCTTGAGCTTTGAGTGAACACGACACTTTCTTCTCTGACGTTGAGTGAGCCTTCATCACTCAACACCAAAACACAGTCGCATTCCAGAATGATAGCTTTGAGTGTAGCTTCTTCACTCAGTGCTTGCTTTAGCCTATTATATTGATGAGGCGTTGAGTGAATAACGTTCACTCAACGCTTTTATACTTAGACTGATTTTCTGTCAGCTTAGGAGTTGAGTGTGTCTTCATCACTCAACGCCATCGAGACTGATGTAGTCTTAACTGCTTAGGCGTCGAGTGAGCATTCATCACACGACGCATTCACCTCTGGGCGTCGAGTGAACTGTCTTCATACGACGCTTCTGGACTTAACCAGAAATCTTTGCATCTGGCGTTGAGTGAGCTTGCTTCACTCAACGTCTGTGGACTTAGCCACATTTCTCTGCAACTGATATTGAGTGAGCTTGCTTCACTCAACGCCTGTGGACTTAGATAAATTTTCTGTCTCTCCACCTGCCTACCTTGTGAACACCTGTCACCATCACTTAGACAGCTTGTCTAACCTTGTTTCAAAGAACATCCTGCACATGATGAGCTTAAACAACATCAAATACAACTATGCTCTTAGTGTTTATAGTGATGCCTCTTCAAATCAAATCTGAAGAACATTGAGGGCAATATTCCCAACACATTCCCCGAAGAAGGCAACGAACAGAGTCTAGGAGGTAGCGGCTTTTGCGTTCTGCCACCCCATTCTGCTCCGGGGTCCCCGGACATGAAAATTGGTGTAGAGTGCCCTCATCTCAGAGGAAGAGATCAAAGGGACGAGAAGTGTACTCACCTACACTGTCAGAGCGAAGTATATGAATTGGTGTACCGTGCTGGGTTTGTATCATACGTGAAAAATGAAAGTAAATCGATATGACCTCAGATTTATGTTTGAGGAGATAAACCCATAAGCAACAAGAATAGTCATCAATAAAAGTTACAAAATACGAGAAACCATCAAATGACACAACGGGGGTAGGGCCCCACACATCAGAATGAACTAACTCAAAACAAGAAGCAGCACGACTAACAAAAGGAACATACGTGTTGCGTGTGTGCTTGGACAGTTCACATACATCACAGCGAAAAGAAAAAACAAAAGACATATCAGGACAACAGACAACATCCGCTGAGCGTTGGCATGAACAAGACGTGCGTGCCAAAGCGAGCTTGACGACAAAGCAGGATAAACAACATACGAGGTGGGCAGGAAGGTAGCAGTGGTGGTGGTAGCAACAATGGTTGGAGGTAGCTTCAGGTAGTACATCCCACTCTTCTCATATCCCGTATCAATAGTCCTCCGGATCTCAGGTCCTGAAAAACACAATGATCAGAGAAGAAAGTTACTGAGCAGTTCAAAGTGCGAGTAATACTACTAATAGGTAAAAGGTTGAGAGCCAACTGAGGGACAAGAAGAACAAAGTCAAGGGAGAGAGAGGAAGAGAGAGGGACGTTGCCCCGGCTAAGGGCAGGAGTAACTGAGCCATCAGTAAGACGCACGTCGCGGTGGGAGCAGGGAACCACCTGAAGCAGATGGGAAGACGTACCAGTCATATGATCGGTTGCACTAGAGTCAATCACCCAGGGTGACGAATCCTGGTCAACCATGGCCATGAAGCAAGCAAATGGAGTACCTGTAGAAGAAGAGACAGTAGTGGAAGGCTGAGACTGCTGAAACTGGGTCATCATCTGATGGAAGTCGGAGGAGTTGGTACCCAAGGTGCACTCGATGGGCTCGAAAGACTCAGCAGAAGCAACAATGCGTCTGGGGTCACTACCAGGAGTAGGACTCTCAGAGCCCCGTAAGTGTGGGTATAGCTGATAGCAACGATTGCGATCATGGTATAGACGACCACAGTGCGAGCAAGGGCCAGGAGGACCCATAGAGCTACGATTACCAGAAGAGCCACGACCACCAGGCTGAGTAGAAGAACCCCGACCACCGCGGCTAAGAGTGCCAGAGGTGGGAGGGTGGTAGGAAGCTGCAAGGGCCATCTGCTCAATAGGGAGAGAGGAGGTAGCACGAATGCCAGGAAGACTAGATTGCCTCTGCATATGTTTCTCATGCTCTGCAACAATGGAGTGGGCCTCAAGGAGATCTGGCAAAGGTGACATCCCCACAATCTGAGCACGAGTAGACTCATATTCGACGCGAAGCCCCATCAAGAACTGGTATGTCTCTAGCGCTGTTTCCGAATGAGGGTGATATCATTAGAAGACTCCAGGGCACTGAGGGGCTCAAGATCGTTAAGCTCAAGAAAACGGTCATGAAGGTAAGTGAAGTACTCCTGAACATAACACTCCCCCTATGTGACAGAAGCGATGTCCTGAAAATCCCGAAAATCTGGGCATCAACACGCGTGTGGCCAAAAGTGCGCTGGAGAGCGGACCACAGCTCAGAGATATCCTCAAAACGCATAAACTGACTGAAGATGCGAGGCTCTATCGAGCACTGAATCCATCCAAGAATCATGTACTTTTCAGTCGACCATTTGACTAACTCCTCTTTCTTGTCATCTTTGTCATTCGGTTTGGGCATTGGAGGGCCGCCGGTCAGGAAAACTTATTTCGGCCGGCAAGAGACACTTTCATCGAAGTCGCCCATGAAGAATAATTTTTCTCATCGAGAAGGACGCTAGTAATTCGTCCTATAGAGCCATAAGTATCCTTGGAATCCATGAAGCACAAAAATAAAGAGTAGCGAGATCCCTCCCGCAAAGGAGATCGAGGACCGAAAGACGAAGAATAACGAAAAATCACATACAACGCATCAAGAACGACGTCATGGAGAAGACGAGGACGCCATTAGGTCTCCACGGAGAAACCAAGGAGCATGGGCGGAGAAACCACTGGAGAAGACTCCGACGAGACTATGAGGATGCTAAATCGAGGGGGGAAGCCTGCTGAGGCGGCGGAATGATTGGAAAGACCAGCGGGAGGCGCTGCAGCCAACAAGAGACGACTCCGACAACAAGCGAGCGCAACAGAAGGGGTGAAACCCACATGCTGGAATGCCCCGAGTGGCGGCGGAACGCGAGAAGCACGGAAGCCCCCGAAGCGGCGCGACGCGCGAAGCAGCAGGCGGCGGGATGCGTGAAGCAGACGACAGGACACACGAAGCTTCCGATGCTCTGAGACGAGGGAGCAGGAGGCGGAAGCCCTCGATGCGGCGAGACGCGCAAAGCAGTAGACGGCGGGACGCGTGAAGCTTCCGATGCGGCAAGACGCGAAAGCAGCAGACGACCTGGCAAACCCTAGGATGCGTTAACCTGGCTCTGATACCATGTTAAATTATGAAATCCTTGCCTCAAACCGGAGGCAACCTCATAAATATAAATATATGCTCAAATACATTAATACAATATTATGAATATAATATTCTGATAACTCCAATAATTTATTGGGACATGTGGAAGCAAATAGACACAACTAGCTTTGTTCTCATTTTGTATAGTTTTCAAGTTGATTAAATCCATGTAATTATACTCTATTAAATTTTATTTACGCAAATCAGTTGCTCATTCTAATTCACTAATACTATTAAAAAGAAACTTTTAGCTTTTTTTCATTCATCTATAGTTAGGATTATAATACAATTTCAAATCGTTTTGAATAGAAGTACAAATTCAATTGATAAACAATTTATAGTGGAGTTTTCACTCATATTATAAAAGATAAACAATTTGAAATAACAAAAACATGGATGAAAATTTATATACATAGAGAGAAAATAAACTAATGGATTCACTCTACACATTCAAGCTCATATTTTCCAATATTCTATCTAAACACGTGAGAAGTAATATAAATACATAATAGTCATAATTGATGCATACAAAGTGCAACTAGAAATCAATTAAAAAACTACAACATATAATATAAAACACAGAGATAACTAAATTTAGGGTAAAAATCTTGATACCTTTTGAACATCAATGATCAACCCCTCTTGAATTAACAATATAACATGACTTCCACTCAGCTAATGAATGACCAAATCCCTCCATAAAACACAAAAGACGTATTAGAATCAAACATTCAAGCATAATAAAATGAGATCAGTTTTTGAAGGCAACATAATAAAAATAACAACATAAATAAATCAAACAAGTCAGCAGTCATAATCTACCAAATCAACATTGTAATTTTTCGCACCAAAAACAAACATAAACTATCAAGTCAACAATCATAAACTCTAAACTAATGTGCAAAAAATAACATAACATCACGTCATCACATAGTTTTTCAATTTTTTCTCGGTCTCGTGATCTCATCATCATTAAGTATTAAATACTTATCGTTTGAATCAATTAAGGTTTCATCTTCTTCACTAAAATCTTCTTCTTCTTCATCCTTAGCATCATCTGTACGCATTATTGGAGTAGGTTCCTTCTTCTTAGATGTGCACCCTTTGTCAGCTACCATCTTCCCTTTGGATAAGCGCGTGGAGTAGATGTCTTCTTCTACTCCACTGACCCTTGCTACTACACCCAAGGTCAATAATTCGTCATCAAAAACAATATCGTCATCCTGCTCAACCTCATCATCTTCCTCCATTCTTCCCATCAGCCATTCATTACTATTGTCAATATCTTTCAGCGAGATCGGATCAATACGATCACATGAATCATATCGCCGACGCAAGACACGATTGTATTTTACAAATACTAAATCATTTAGGCGCTGTTGTGCTAGTCGATTTCTTTTATTGCCATGGACCTACCACATAACAATTAAATAATTAATCATATAATGATATAAATTAATATTTACATACTTGTTCAAAAAAATTCATACATGTTCAAAAAAACTCCAGTTGCGCTCACATCCGAATGAACTGCAAGTGAGACTTAAAATCTTTACAACAAATTTAGTCAGAACAGGAATATCAACTCCATATGATTGCCACCATTCAGCTGCCCTAAAAAATGAATATCAAGAAATTAATGAATCATTCTTAGCAAATAAATTGTTTGTTTGAAACTTGAAATAATATTTAATTAACTAACCCGGGAACTTTGTTTTTCTATGCCGAACTGCAAATTGCATTCCAAATAAACTTCAGCATTTATATATAAACTTAGTTGGTCCATAATTTTATCTTGAATTTCAGGAATTGGAATGAGCTTTTGCATTGTTTGATATAAACCTCTCATGACTTCTCCATCTAATATCATTTCAGGATTTGAATAGAAGAATTCCGGATTTAAGTAATGAGCCGCCGCATGCAATGATCGATGAAGCTGATTTTCCCATCTCTTGTCGACAATCGCAAAGACTTCTTTATATTTTTCCTCTTTCCCATTGAAAGAGTTCATGATTGTCTCTTTTGCTCTATCCATAACGTCATAGATATAACCCATAGCCGGTCTTTTCTCTCAATCTACCAATCTTAGTACACAAACTAAAGGTCCAAAAATCTTCAAAATGTACATAATAGTACTCCAGAAAGAGACCATGTATATAATGCTCTGTATTTGCTTACCTCCTGTTTCCTTTGCCCGCTTGCTTGATGTCCACTCAGGTGAAGTGAACATCTTCCTTAGATTTGTCTTCTGCTTATGAATGCGCTGAAGAGTAAGAAATGAAGTTGCGAACCTAATAACAACAAGTCTAACAAGCTCCACTTGTCCTGTGAAGCTCCTTAGCATGTTGACTAGTTCAGACCGAACATAAATATAACTGTTGACGCTCATTGCTCTTTAATTGTTCTCCTAATGCTAGACATATTTCCAATATCCTCCAGCATTAAGTCAATGCAATGGGCGGCACACGGTGTCCAATATAAATGTGACCGTTTTTCTTCCAATAATTTTCCTATTTCATAATAAACACATTCATAGTCAATATATCACATTAAAATTAAATAAATATTAAAAGAAGATGATTAACGATATATTTACCTCCTAGTACATTATTGCTTGCACTATCAGTAACAATTTGAACAATATTGGCCTCCAACACGTTCCACTACTCTATCAAGCAATTCAAACATCCTATCTCCAGTGTTCGCGTAATCAGATGCATCAACAGATTTCAGGAAGAATGTACCTTTCAGTGAATTTATCAAAAAAATTATAAGAGTTCTCTGTTTCTTATTAGTCCATCCGTCTGTCATGATAGAACGTCCAAACAACCTCCACTCATCCTCATGGTTCTTCATCATCTTCCAGACTTCAGTTATTTCATTATTCAACAAAGGTACGCGAACTTCATGGTAACTTGGTGGTTTCAGTCCAACCCCAAACTATCCAACAAATTATATCATCACTGCAAAATTAGGGTAGGTAATCACATTAAAAGGAATAGCTGCATCATACATCCATTGAGCTATATGCTTGCAAGCCCTTCCTCTAAGTTCCTTCTTACATGCTTCGTTGATTGAAGTTTGCTTCATTTGCTTATGTTAGCCTTTTTGTTTCATTTTCTTCTCAATATTAGATGCAAAAAAAAACATCCATCGGTCATTTGGTCCTACACTTTTTAGGTGCACCGCTTGTACCACATCCATGAATATTCGCACCGACGTCATCCATATCCTCATCGCTTTCAAAGGTATCTACATCTGCAAAGTCCGGGGATGCTTGTTTTTATGCATTGCTTACAACCATTTTATTTTCCATATAATTTTGAATTTATGTCCTTACATGCTGTGGGCATTTGGACAAACTTTGATATTTCTAAATCCACTCACTAGATGTTGTTTCACACGATAAATTTCACCCTTTGTGACTTTCTCACAGAAAATGCAAATTAAATCATTTTTATTATTGACAGATGTCTGACGCACATACTTCCAAACTGGATCAATCCTAGATTGGACACTGGATGAACCAGATCCGCTCGCGTCCATTTCCAGCTATTAAAACATTTTACAAAAAAATTATTACATAGAACATGATAATTAGTGAAAACTGTAGCGTCCAGTTCACTGTAAAACAGTGAACTGGGCTGCCAGTTCACTATTTTACAGTGAACTGCGGCTTCCATTATGGTAGAACAGGGCGGCGAAAGGCAAGCCGAAGAGGAGCGGAGAACAAAAATGACAGCCGGTAGCCATTATGCTAGAAGAAGTAATGCATTTAGAAGAAGAAATTACCAAAATAATTAGTGGAAGCCGGCGAGCGGAAGAGGAGCGGCGAACGAAAGAGGTGCGGAGAACGAAGCACAGGAGCGACGAACAAAAAACAGGAGCGGCGAGCTTTCAACCCTAAACCAATTCGTCGTCATGGATCGAACATCCTGAGCCCACACTTCTTATAATGATGAGGAAAAAAAACCAAAACCCTAATTAAACTAAACCGGCTGTGCCTAGACCGGAGAACGTCTAGACGCGCCTAACCTGTGCCTGAATGGCTCGCAAGGCGCACGCCTAGGCGTGCCTTGGGCGCGCCCGAGCCACTTCGCCCGCCTCGCCCGTGGCCAGGCGTTGTGCTGCGCGCCCGACTCCTTAGGTGCGCACCATGATAACTTAGAATGGAGGAAAGAGAAATGACAAAATGGTGGAGTGGTGGAGAGAGGCGATGTAGAGACACATAATTCGCTAAGGGTTGAGCCGTAAAGTTTGATGCTGGATCAACAAGCCGCAAGATGTCATCTATAGAGGGGAGCTGCAGGGAAGTAGTCTTGGACTTATGACGAGTATAGACACAGAGAGATGGTGGAGGTAGAGAAGGACCAAAGGAGGTGAAGGAGGGGGTAAAGAGGGAGTTGTGACTGGAACGACAGGACGAGCAACATCAGACAACGATGACGAGGTAGAAGGAGAGTTGTGAAATGGTTGATCCTTAAGGAAGATTACATCAGCCGAGACAATCAGCTAGCTGTCAGTAGGTGAATAACAGACATATCCTTTGTGAGTGCGAGAGTAGCCAACAAACATACATTTTGTGGCGCGAGTAACGAGTTTGTCAGTAGACGCACCAAGAAGGTGAACATAACATGCACAACCAAAACCGCGAGTAGTGAGAGAGAAGAGAGTCTTGGAAGGAATGAGGAGACTAAATAAAGAGGCGAAGTCGAGGACGGACGAAGGCATGTGGTTGATGAGATGACAGACAATAGAAATCACAAAGTTCCAATATTCCGTGGACACCTGCATTTGAAACATGAGGGAGACATCAATGAGGTGACGATTTTTACGCTCAGCCACACTATTTTGCTGGGGGGTGTAAACACACGAGGTTTGGTGTATGTTGCCAAGCAAGTGCAAAATTGGAGAAGGTACGACCAGTATATTTACAAGCATTATCGGTGCGAATGATTTTTAACATAGTGGAGAATTGCGTACGCGTCTCAGTTATAGAAGTTCGAAAAACAGATGTTAGTTCAGTACGATCATAAAATAAATATAACCAAGTGAGACGCGAGTAATCATCAATAAAGATGACAAAATATCGATAGTCAAAAACACTAGG
The DNA here is from genome assembly GCA_039583875.1 of Platanthera guangdongensis. Classification (NCBI taxonomy): domain Eukaryota; kingdom Viridiplantae; phylum Streptophyta; class Magnoliopsida; order Asparagales; family Orchidaceae; genus Platanthera; species Platanthera guangdongensis. The sequence continues at coordinate 148,953,850 of CM077147.1, read as the reverse complement.
GACTTTATAGAGTCCCCAGATATCAGAATGAACTAAAGAGAACATAATATCATTCCGGGTACATGTAGGAGGGAAAGAAATACGATGCTGTTTGCTGTAGATACATGATTCACAAGTAAATTCTTGCAGGGAGACATCAGGAAGAGGCTTCTTGAGAATTGGGAGGGGAGAATGCCCAAGGCTACGATGTCGGTCAACATTGGAGACAACAGAGAGAATGGTGGGTGGAACATCTAAGAGATACAATCCATTCAACAGTCGTCCTTTACTAACGATACTCCACGCGCGACGATCCTGCATAACAAAAGAGGAAGGAGAAAATGTTATACAAAAGTCAAGTTCCTGAGTAAGATGACTAACTGATAACAAATTGAAGGAAAATCTCGGAACATGAAGAACTGAGGAGAGAAGGAGAGTGTGAGTAAGCCGAAGATTAGCCGTGCCAACAACCAGAGCGATGTCGCCATTGACAACAGTGATGAACTTGAGATAAACGGACTGTATATACTGTGGTGGTCTTTGGGATGTAATGTGGTGAGTAGCATCAGAATCCACGATCCAATGGGGGCTATGAAGAGACAGGATATTCCTTTAGTAGAAAAAGACGCTACCGAGCCAGACGAGCGACTGATGACGACTTAGAGCTGTTGAAGCTGGGTGCAGAGAGCATTGATATCTTGCCGGGTAGATGAATCAGAATCCTGTGGAGCACTCGTGGGAGTAGGAGTAGCTGTAATAGAAGCAACAAGGTGTGGAGGTAGATCATGCTTGCGGTAGCATGTAGTTTCAAGATGACCCCCTCGACCACAGTAAGTACATTTGTAACATGAGCGCCCAACATGTCCTCGCCCCCGAGACGTGTGGTGGCCTCCCCTAGTTGAAGAGTCACGAGCTGGAGCAGGAGTGGCTAAGAGTTGTTGCTGAAGGAGAGCCGGTGAAAAATTTGTAGGGGCCTCAGAAGGAGGTGTGACTTTGAGTAATATAGAGCAGACATCAGACAGGGAGGGCGTGGTGGAGGAAATAATCTGAGCCAGGACACTGTGTAGGTGAGGAGGAACTCGGTCCATCATCATTGCAATCCCAACATCTTCCTTCTGCTCCCGTTGTGTAGCAAGATCCGTGGAGGGAGGCTGATGTTGTATCCATGCCTCTACCAGAGTTTTTGCCTTGGCAACGAAATGAGTCAAATCACCCGTTGTCCCGGGATCCAGAGTTTGATGCGCAGAGATGATATCGAACAGATATAACAAACTGTCTTTGTCAGAGTAGAAAGACTGAAGCTCTTCTCACATCGCCTTAGCAGTCTCATGATACATGACCCTGTGATATGACTCAATATCCATGGAATTGAGAATCGAGGATTGGACTCGACCGTCATCACGGAGCCATTCATCAGTAGGAACAGTTGGGGCATCCCGAGTAAGATGATGAATAAGACCTTCAGTCTGGAGAACTCGTCGAGCAGAATGCACCCTTTCCACAAAATTCTGTTTCTCGCCGAGGGAAATGATGGTGATCCGAAGTTCATCACGAACTTCAGGAAATGGAACAACTGCACGAGCGAGAAGTGAAGAAGCAACTGTTGAGTTCATTGCGGCAAGAGAAAAGTAATCGGGCGGACTGGGATAACAACAAAAAAAGTAGAGACCGCAATAGCCAGACGACCAGAGAAGTCGCAACTACTAACCCTGATAGGCAACAGGAGAGGCCGCCAATGGCTAGAGAGAAGGCCAACAAAAGCTTAAAAGTGATGCACAATGGATAGAGGAAGCCCGCAACAGCGGTTAGAGAACCAAGTCCGCAGCGGGTAGATAAGAAGCAAGCCTGCAGAAGCCAGAAGGACCACATCCTCAACGGGTAGAGAATAGGGCCATGCCCGCAGCGGGTAGAAAACCAAGTCCGGAGCGGGTAGACAAGCCGCAAGCCCACTTAAGCCAGAGGAGAGGCACAACGGGTAGGGAGTAGAAGAGAAGACCGCGCGATTAGAAGCGATAGGTCGACGATGGTTAGAAGAGAACCAATCCGTGCAAGAGAAAGGCTGAAGAAGATCGCGCGAGTCAGCATGAGGCCGCAGCGGGTAGGAAAGAACCCGTCAGTCCGCGGCAAACAACAAAGAGAAGGCAAGCAACGGGTAGAACGTGCGACAAGGCTAGCAAGAGCAGGCTCGAGAGGAACTGAAGAAGACCGCGCGTCGGAGAAACTCGTGAGAATAGAAACTAGACAGGAGCGGTCAGAGTCGGAGTGGGGCCCAGACAATTCCCTATAAAAGGGAGAGAAGAGGGGAAGAGACGGGAGGGAGCGAGGAGAAAAACGAGGCTGCACAGAGGATTGCGGTTAAGAAAAACAAGACCGCACAAAGGATTGCGGTTAAGGGAAAGAAGACACCGACCAAAGGATGGCGGTTAGGAATAAACGGAAAGCGGATCGGCGACCAGGTCGGCAGTCAGAAAGTGGTTAACCGTCAGGAGGATTAGTTGCGCTCTGATACCATGCAGAAGAGTTGAGTGAACCTTGTATATAATTCTTGAATTCCAAATTACATGTATGAGTGCAAATATATGGAGAAGGGAGAGAAAATCATCCCTTATACAAGATGTGACACTAATACATGAGAAAGAAAAAAACCTATAATGGGCCTCTAAATGAGCCTTTACAAACAATTTTCTAACAGCATCAAATCTTTTTCTGCGTTTACATATCTCAAGTGTAATAATGCATTATATGTTTATTTTCATATATTTATGTGTGCACGGACATCTTTTGATAATTAATAACTATTATATAGTGAAATACAACCAACGTTTCTAAATTTTAAATAAATGCTTTTCTATTTTTCCTTTTGAAGTTCAAGATGCATTTGCAATTTTGCATAGCGTGGTTGGAAATACTGTATTGTTGCTTTGATAATGCATAGATGTGGCTTTTGAGTCTTCACAGAAAATGTCAAAAAGAAACGGACTGTGCATATACTAGTTGACTTGTTGGAGCATCATTTGCTTCAAGTGTTGTTCCCTAGCCTTTTTATTAGCAGGATGCATGGAAGCCCACAGTAAATTTGTTAAATATATCATTTAATGTTGGTTAAGAAGATTTTCTTTTCTTAATTTTTATTAATTGGGAAACGCTAATGGGATTTTGTTATGTTTTCAGGTCCGGGATGCAGGGAATCTTCTCACAAGGGCAGGATTCGCTCTTCCTGGGGTCGATGTTGATGAATATACTGTCAGATACGACAGTGGTAAGCTTCTTCTTCATAGAGAAATCTAGTGGAATATGATTTTCAGGTTGCATAGTTGGTGAGAGGTTACTTAATTATCTATTGAAACAATGGTTATCTTGCCAATTTATTAAGAATGATATCGACATCTGGACATCGGGTTACCAGTTATCTATAAATGAATCAGGCCAAGCATAGTATTACTTTTTTTACATCCTGGCGTACTCTAGGTTTGAGAAGCCACTCAAAGGAGACCGACAACCTGTAAAAAATTGTGTCGGTGTTTGTGTTGCGAAAGTTGGTGATAGACCTTTTGATGCGGAACAGAGACAAGTACCTGCAGTGGAGGACGAGTTTTGGGCCCGTTCGGGGCCGATTGGCGACTTTCCATATATGGAGAGCTCGGATCGACGATCGGACTTCGTATATGTGTCCGGATTCGTATATTACTTTAGTGTTTTTGGTCAATTATCATTGTATTTGAGTGGCGCCACCTTCGGTCAATCGTAGTCGTCGAATGTGGGATGCCCTAGTCTTTATTTTATTATAAATAGATGAGTAGGAGCTGGTTTTGAAGACATTGCAGAATTTGGAGATTTGTATTTCCGGATTCCCGCGATCCCGCCACGGTGCTGACTCCGTGGAACCCGAGGCGACAACTCTCAGGCTTGTATCTTTCTCCCCAAGGTACCTCATAACCCTAGCCCTCATTCTCCCCCTCCAAAACCCCTTGCCGAAGCCTCTTCAACCTCCTAAAAGCCCACCGTTTGCTACCCAGGTTTTCAACTCTCTGTTTGTCTTTTAGTCATTGTTCATTTATGCAATTTACTGTTGACGGATATAGTTTCTGTTAGAGTTATTAGTGTTGAGTATTTTAGTATTGTTGAGTTTAGTCTCACACCGCCTATCGGTGATGGGTGTCTTGATGTAAGTCTTATATATTGCCCCTATGTGGAAGAATATTATTGCACTTTCCATTTTACTTCTCCTTTCTACATGGTATCAGAGCCAATGATCTGAGACCTAAAATTTTTTTTCCCGATCAGCTATTGTTTCCCCCCGCTCCCGTCCCGACCTAAATCCCCCCGACTCGTGCTTCCGCTTCCGCTCGCCTGCTAGGGCTCGACGCCCGCCGCTCCTGTCGACGGAGTCGACAGCTAATACCGTCGACAGAGTCGACAGCTAATACCGTCGACAGGAGCGGCCCCGATTCCGCTGCTCCCGACGACTCTGCCAGTAGCCGACGTCGCTGCTCCTCTTCTTGTGCGACATCGACGACGACGACGCCTGTCTCTCCTTCTCCCGATGGCTTCGCTGCTCCTCGACGACGATCCCGTCGTCTGCTTCTCCCGAAGTCTTCGTCCTCTGGTTCCTTCCTGTGCGTCTGCGACAACAACGACGATCCCGTCGGTTCTCCTCTACGACATCAACGACTCTAACGGCTTCATCTTCTTCTCTCAGCGGCTTTGCTCCGTCTTTGCTTCTCTCCCGACGGCTGATTCTTCCTATGCTCTGCTCAGCCGCTTCTTCTTCTCCGGCCTGCGGCTCTGCCGCTGCTTCTTCTCCGACCTGCTGCAGCTGCAGCTGCTTCTTCTCCAGCTGCCAGGTGCTACTTCCTCTCCGTGCCGCTGCGGATCTGCCGCTGCTCTCCTTCACTGGCGGCTACTTCTCTCTCCGACTACTTCTTCTTCTCCGGCCTGCTGCTGCAGTTGCTACTTCTCCGGCTTCTGTCTGCACCCGCTGCAGCTCTCTTCTTCTCCGGCATGGATGCCCTCTGACGCACTGCTCTTCTCTGGCACGGCTGGCCTATGATCGTTGTTGCTCTGTGTGCGCTGCTTCCTCTCCGGCCCTGCTTAAGCTTTAAAATTTTTGTTTAGTAGTTATTGTTGTAGTGTGTTGTGTTTGTTTGCTTCGCATGCGATTTCGGCCCCTTCTTTCACGTGATCTGGGTTCATGTACCCGACGAGGGTCCCACACGTGCACGTGGTCTACGTGAGGGGGAGTGTACGTCACGGCCTCCAGGCATAGTCTATGCCTTCATGCACGTATTCCACGTGAGGGGGAGTGTTTGTGATAACGGCGACTCGGATGCCTCTTTCCCGACTCCTGCCTCAATCACACATGGCCCCCAGGTAGATCTCGTATGTTGTTTGTGTCTCCTCGTTTTCTTTGAATTTGGTATGGTTGGTTTGGTCTTTCGTGGTTGACCGAGTTTCCGCTCCGAGTGTATCCAGCGTTGTCATGGTCGGTTTGTGGACCAACGTCGTGTGGCTCTTGCCCGGTTGAAGTATCCCCGGTGACACGCTGTTGGGCCTCGGTGGCTGTTGTTTTGTCCCACGTTGTCATCCTTCCTGTACCTTCCGTTTTATGTTGTGTTCAAGCTGTAGGGACCCCCTTCAGCTTGAGGGGGAGTGTTAGAGTTATTAGTGTTGAGTATTTTAGTATTGTTGAGTTTAGTCTCACACCGCCTATCGGTGATGGGTGTCTTGATGTAAGTCTTATATATTGCCCCTATGTGGAAGAATATTATTGCACTTTCCATTTTACTTCTCCTTTCTACAGTTTCCAAGCCCTTGCCCACCACCGGCCTCCTATTCCCCATCCAACAGGCCGCCAACCCCCCCCCCCCCCCCATCCCTTACGCCACCTCCAATCCTCCCCCTCCTTCCAGCAGCACCGCTAGCCGACTCCCCCCTTCTACAGCTACCGCCTCTCCCATCTTGCACCATAACCCTAGCCATCGAGCACCCCTCTCCACCACTATTCCCAATCCCACGACTCCTTCCGTGAAACCACCCTCCCAAAGCCGTCCCCCTTCCGGATCAGCCCCGATCCCGAAATTTCAGCCCAGATCAAAATTATCGGATCGACCCTTCCCCTCCCAGATCTATCCATACGTGGCCGGATCTATCCATTTATGGTCTGATTCTACCTTCCATCGCTGAGGACAACCACCTATATCATTTTCCACCTTGGATTGTCGCACACGCATCTCCGGCTCCAGATTCTTCAGTGCCTTGGTCAGCCCACCATTTGGTGAGATTTCGTTGTACTGGTTTATTATTTTCAGCATTTTTGTATTGGATTGAATACGATATTTGTTTAGATATATTGTATTGTGGTGGTTTGTTAGATACTCATCGTGATTTACAGGATTTATTCGCTGCACACTCTTTCTTTGACCTTCCACCCGGAGGAAATCCTAAGCTTGCCTTGCTTAAATAAATTATCTTTGTCTTGCTTTGAATATTCTGCGTGGGATGAGATTATTTATTATTCTATCTGTGATTTAATCCGCTGGGCTTTGCATGACATGCATGGTTAGATCACCGATTTTCCACCGCCTATAGCTTCGCCCTGCGTCAATTGGTATCAAAACCAGGTTACACGCTTTCTTGAGACGGAGTCGTAGAGTCTATTGGTTCACCATATCTATGTATCACCATTATTCCTCTCCTTATTTTGGAGGTCTCGAGCCCACTCGCACTCACTCTCACAGAACTCATTAGGGAGATCCTCACGTTGCTACGACGATTATTCCCGATCGCAGCACACCACTTTTAGAGATCGTGTTGACCCACCGACACGACCCCACCACACTAAAGACGATTAGTATGATGATCATCGTCGTTCATATCCGTACACGCGGGCGGATCGTGTTGATCCTTCGACACGACTCAGTTACCTTAGGGATGATTATTACGAGGATCGTCATTCCGTGAGAGATCTTGAGAGTCAGTTTCATACTGCTGCCCCTTCTTTTAACGGCTCATCGAGCCCCGAGTCTTTTAGTTATTGACTTGTGGATATGGAGTATTATCTTGCTCACTTTGAGGTATTCGGTGAGCGTCGTGTCAGGTTTGGAAACTTACACTTTTAGATTAAGCGAGGGAATATTTTTCTAGCGTTGAGAGGACCCGCGAGCGAGCCCGTCTACATCGCATCACCAGTTGGGTGGACATGAAGCGTATATTGTGTCAGAGGTATCTGCCTTCGTCACATCAGAGTCACTTGCTCGACCAATTATTACCCTTCAACAAGGATCCATGTTTGTCGCTATGTACATGAACAGTTTTGATGAGTTAGTGGTGATGAGTGATACCCGTGAGGACCCATCCATGACCAATTCCTGATTCGGTCTGGTCTTCGGTCTAACATACGTAATAAGGTAGCTTATCATAGCTCAAAGTCGCTCGAGCAGACATATCAGCTCTCCCTTCGTTATGAGCAGTCTTTGAGATCCGCAAGAGCTGGTCGATGAGATTCTCACCTTGACCTCCGCAGTACGAGTCCCTCCCATACTGATGTCACCACGATGCCTACCACTGTCTTGTCAGCCACAAAAGAAGTGATACCTGATGTGGATTGCTCTCGTCCAAGTGAGGTGCTTAGCCCAGTGAGTGACCTATCTCTTGTGATCCCAACTGAGAGCGAGCATTAACGACCTATTGAGTCTATAGTGTTGTGTCCTTCACCCACAACTCTTCCTCTGCTATACACCGGGTTAGTTAGCATCCCAACCACCGACCCAATTCTTCACACCACACCCACAAACCCATTCTTGATCGTTGGCCTATGTCGCTCTCCCATTGTCATTCCCCAGAGTCACATCAAGATTGAGAGCCTAGAGCCTGGTGTTGATCTCGTAGTGGCTATGTCACCAATTCACGGGGACACTACTGCTTACAATGCTACTCATATGGAGGATCATGATCCTGGTGACGAGTACTATGACGACCCCCCAATTGAACCTCCTAATGATCCGCCACATCAGGGTGAGGATGAGATTCAGGCGAGCCCCACATGTATGAGTATCGATTTAGGGACGCCTCTTCCGTTACCGTCCCTGACCACGCCCCAGAGGACTGATATTGTGTGGAGCATCCAATATTTTGGGTGCCACCTGATGACACATCACACTCTCGATGAGTTTTGGGATGCACCACCTGCTGACCCGCCAGACGTGTTCTTTTTTTTGCGACACTCACCTTGCTATAGAGCCACAACTTCTAGCCGGTATACACAATTTTCACCCAGGTGATCGTCTCATCCGCGATGACTTTTCGTACGTACCCCCTGGTGAACCCCCTAATGTGTTAAGTTCCCTGAGAGACATCTGGCTCTTTGTGAGCTCGCCCTTGAGTATAGATGTTTCGCATGGCCACCTAAGCACTCGACACATACAGGATGAGTTTTTCTTCACTCCACTGAGAGAGCTTCAGGATAGGCCACCTCCTTTAATAGATTTTCAGGTTATTATTAGATTTTCTTATAGAGAGCATGTTGTGTCCATCGTGTTTCATTTGCATCATTTACGCGAGTCTGTTGAGTCGTTTCGTCATAATTTGCATGATTCTGTTGTGTTGTTTGTTCATTGTTTGCATGTGTGTCATGAGTCAGTTTGACGAAAAATCCATAATGATAATAAATTTTTTAAGTCACATGCGGATGTTCACTAGCAAGAACAGGTACTTCATGAAGACGAGCATGTGACTGTGAGAATTTGTGTTATGAGGCTCCATGCGAGACTTGCTAAAAACATGAGTGTTAGGCGAATGGATCCCTATATAATCATGAGATAGATCGAAGCAAGCATCTATGATCTTGATATCTCAGCAAGTATGGGTATCTACCTGGTATTTAGTGTTGGAGATATCACGCCGTGCTAGGAGTCTCATGAGTATGTGGACTCAAGCAGTGAGGACTTCCTGCCGCCCACCCCTCCATTTTTGTTGCCTTGCCACCTTCATAGCCCATACACGTCCGATGGCCACCACCACTCACCCACTTCTGACACCTACTCACCTGGGGACTCGTCTTCTTTGGTTTTACCTATGGCGTCGCTGATCGCACCAAGATCCACCACTCGTGAGTTGAGCGTTGAGAGCATCATGGAGACCAGACTCCAACAGTGCATTACAACTATAGACGTTGGTGACACATGGGTACTTGCAGTAGAGCTTGATCAACTCGCCCTTGGACTTCGACTTCAGTACGTCCGTCTCCATTTATCGGAGATGACAACTTTTCAGTCGGGGGAGTTGATTGGCGAGGACACTCTTCCGTCGACAATACTTGAACAACTTTTGGTGGACCCCTTCGAGTCTTACCTGGCATACATAGAGAGAATTCCGATCCCTATTCATCGGGATATGAATTCTTTCAAGTCGTGGAGAGTGATGCGGTGCAGAGACGAGTACCTACAATGGAGGATGGGTTTTGGGCAATTCGGGGCCAATTTGCGACTTTCCATATATTGAGAGCCCGGATCGACGATCGGACTCCGCAGATGTGTCCGGATTCGCGTTGCGAATTGATTTCATATACTTCTTTAGTATTTTTGGTCTATTATCGTTGTATTTGAGTGACCATACCTCCGACCAATTATAGTCGTCGAATGTGGAATGCCCTAATTTTTATTTTATTCTAAATAGATGAGTAGGTGCTGGTTTTGAAGACATTGCAGAATTTGAAATTTGTATTCCCCGATTCCCGCAATCCCGCCATTGTGCCGACTCTCTGGAACCCTAGATGACTACTCTTAGGCTTGTGTCTTCCTCCCTAATTTACCCCCTAACAGTAGACCTCATTCTTCCCCTCCAACACCACTTGCCGAAGCCTCTACAATCTCCCAAAAGCCCACCGTTTGCCGCCCAAGTTTTCAACTCAGTGTTTGCCTTTTATTCACTGTTCATTTATGCAATTTACTGTTCACGGCTATAGTTTCCAAACCCTTGACCATCGCTGGCCTCCTATTCCCCATCGAGCAGGCCGCCAAACCCCCCGATCCCATATGCCACCTCCAATCCTCCCCCTCCTCCTTCCAGCAGCACCACTAGCCCACTCCCCCCGTTCTACAACCACCGCCTCTCCCATCCAGCATGATAACCCTAGCCACCGAGCCCCCCTCTCCACTACTATTCCCAATCCCACAACCCCTATTCTGTGGAACCACCCTCCCAAAGCCCCCCCTTCCGGATCAGACCCGATCCAAAAATTTCAGTCCCGATCCGATCTCAAATTATCGGATCCGTCCTTCCCCTCCCGGATCTAGCTATGCGTGTCCGGATCTATACATTTCGGGTCCGATTCCATCTTCCACCGCCTAGGACAACCACCTACATCGTTTTCCACGCCTCTGATTCCACCTTGGATCGTCGCACACGCATCTCCGGCTCTGGATTCTTCATGTCCCTGATCAGCACACTATTTGGTGAGATTTTGTTGTACTGGATTATTATTTTCAGTATTTTTATATTAGATTGGATGCGATATTTGTTTGGATATATTGTATTGTGCTGGTTTGTTAGATACTCATCGTGATTTGCAGGATTTATTCGCCGCACATTCTTGCTTTGACCCTCCACGCGCAGGAAAGCCTAAGCTTGCATTGGTTAAATAAATTATATTTGTCTTGCTTTGATATTCTGCGTGGGATGAGATTATTTATTATTCAATCCGTGATTTAATCCGTTAGACTTTGCATGACATATAAGATTAGATCTCCAATTCTTCCGCCACCTATAGCATCGCCCCGCGTCACCTTTTGTTTTGTGGAAGAGCCTGAGTCTCTCTTCCCTCAAGTGCTCCACCAGTACTAAGACACAATATTCATGAAGGCATTGTTGTTGATATTAAGGAGATGCTCTTGTATGTTTATTTCGTTGAGATTGGGATGAAAAAGAATAAGATAATTGAAGAATCTAAATCTTAAGGTCTGAATTCCATCCTCTAAGCTTAACCATAACTTCCTTATCTCTATCTTTCTTGATTTCACAATTCTTAGATTTTCCCAATACTTTCTCAATTTCATCATTCATATCCCCACTCGTCCTTGTCTTATTTAAAGGGAGGTAAGTAGCAGATTCAGAGATGTGAAAATGACATCAAAATGTTATCTGAATTTCAAGGCATGAATTTAATTTATCTATGATAACTAGTGGATCTGACGGCTTATCAAAGCAAGAATCACGGGTGAACACATTTCTTTAATTTTCGCTCATAAATCCTTGTTGATTACATTTTGTCGCAAGACGAATCTGTAGGTGGAGAAATCGTGATGCCCTAACCGTAGATGCAATGTAAAAAAACCATGGTTAGTGTATTGGAGCCACGACCAACATTATAATGAGATTGCATGGGCATGCTCGTAAACAACATGCAATCCAACAAACAAGATGCTTATGACACAAACCCTAATGCGATTCACATGCAAATGATCCAATTCGACAAATATTCTCCATTTGTGCAATTAATTAAACAATATTGATTTTAAAACTTATGTATTTAATCACATTTAAGTACAAACATTTGAATTGAGCAAGGGACAATTACAAATTAGTTAAAAGTATGGAAATTAGGTGCTAATTGAAGAGGGAACATGTTGTAGCCAGTAAAATCCCAGTTCACAAAAGTTCGGACCGAGAGGGACCAACGACTATTTATCTAGTGGTCAGAACATACAAACTTTAAACTAGAAGGAGATGGAGGACACCGGATTTTCCCCGATTTCCTGTAAATATGATCTCGCGAGCTGCAACGAGGAGGTTTTGCCACTTACTCGTGAACTTCCCCTCTGATGGTGATCGACGACCCACGCGCGTCTATTCCTGCAGGAGGTGGCGATCAGTGACCCATTTGGGCGACCTGACTCTGCGGATGAGTCCGGATGGTCGATCCGAGTCAGTTTGATATATTATTTTATTTATTTTGTGTTGTATCTAGCCCCCGATCGGCCCGAACATTACTAGCCGTACGATCGGGGTTCCCTAGTTTTATTTCCCCCTCCCCCCTATATATTTACATGTGTGGTTGGAATTGGGCGATCAGTGGTTGCATTTCCTGCAGCTGTGGGTCTTCTTCGGTGGATTCCGATTCCGTGCGCGCTCTTCCCCTGCTTCCGCCCATCGACCACCCCTCCCGACCCCGATAAGCCTCCGACAGAACTCCTCCGCCTCCCCTTTTCCTTCCTAGCTCCCGACAACTCACTGCAGGCCGACTCTTTTCCCATCCCTCACCCACATCCCCCCTTCACAGAGCAGTTTTCCCCTATTTCCGACCCCGTCTGGCCGTACCTGCCAGCCCCGCCTCCATCACCCTTTTCCCAACCCGACATTCATCATCCGGCCACCCCGCCACCTGATCTCCCATACCCTAGCCCCGATCTCCCTCCTTGCAACCTTCCTGCGACCCCACCTCCTCCCCGATTTCCCCAATCAGCCTACCCGCACCACCCGCCCGACAATTCTGCCCCTTGAACCCCCCACCCCCCGCAGTCCTTCCCCACCTAGGTCCTTCCACCCGAAGCCTCCCTGTAACCCTTCCAACCCAAATCCCTCCAGCATCCTCCCCTCCACCTAAAACTCCCAGATCTGCCTCCTCTGACCTTCCCCGCAGCTGATTCGTTGCACCACCCTCATGTTAAGGATGGAACTGCCATAGTCTTCCCATCCCTAATTCACGCTACCACATGCATAAGTAAATCTAGGTATGAGTGTTTTATTTCTCTTGTTTGGATGCTTTGGTTTTGAACTGTTGTCTTGAGATTGCTGACACTTATATGCAATCATTACTTTATTTGTCCTTTAATTTACGGGACGTATTCAACATACTTGAACAAAAATTGCGCCTCATCTCGGTGGTAGATTTTAATTGTTCTTTACTCGTTAATGCTTGTTGGCTGGTTGTGCATTTGTTGTTTAAAGTCCTATTAAAATTTTATTATTTGTTGTTTAGATTTGGAACCAGAATGTTTGCACCATCGTAACTTCATTTGCATGTGTTGTGTGGTCGCTTGCATTGCACTTTGACTTAGGACATCGGTCCCCCGCCACCTGTAGACCCTTGCTGCATCAATTGGTATCAGAGTTACGTTTCGTTAGCGCCACATTTATATACGCAGTAGTGGAGTCTATAGGTAGTATCACATGACATATTATTACGATGATCATCCTTATTCACATTCCACGCTTTCTAGATATCGTGTTGATCCGTCGTCACGATTTGCTAAAGATGACCGCTATGATTCTCGAACTTCATGTTGTGAGGCCCCAATTCAGACCCCACAAAATATCTAAGCTTACTTTCAAGTTATTCTCCTCAGGATGAAGTAAGAAGAGTGAGTACAAACTAAAACACTTCAAAAAAAAAAAATTAACTCATACCTTGGGTCGTTCGGTTGTGATCTTTATCGTTCTTCCTTGATCAACTAATTTTTTCTGTGTGCGCAAAGGTTCGCCTCGGTTACCTAAACAAAATGACGACGAGCTTAGTAGTAAAAATATAACTAAGTGAATAACATATCTCTTTAATTGCTATCCATGCAGACAATAAACATCAGTAGCAATATGCATAAGGATTTGAATTTCAGTATAGTAAACAACCATAAGTAAGGTTTGCAGTTCTATAAGAATCAAAAAAGGAAAATACTATAGTGATGCAACATTAATTTTATAGTTCAACATGCTTATTTTCGTTCAATTCCATAGATCTTTTAGGTTCTTCAAGGACGTCTCATTTTAACATCGTAATTCAATTCTTATTTCGTTTTTAATATCATAATTCAATTCTTATTCGTTCATATCATCATTCATATTCAATTCTTATTCATTTTTCGGTCATATTTCATGTGTTTCACTTTCAATCATCAAAATCTTTCTTCATATTCGGTTCTCTGGCTCAAAGTTCTCAATTATCCTTTTATTAATTTATAAAATCATAAGGGTATGTTGAAACACATATAAGTCTTCAACGACCCCTGAGCCTTCAACAACTTCTGCCCTTCAATGGCCGCAACACTGTGTTAACCCTTATTATTTCCCTATGCATCATCTTTTATCTTTTCTTTCGATTCATGTCGCTTTTAATATGTTTTTTTTATATTCATATTCATATCCATTTCCACAGGTGTGTTATATTTACAATTACCCTCGGAAAACCTAACTCAATATTCTAAGCTTCCATCTGCAGTGTATAGTAGAGGAAAGAGGATAAGGGAAGAGGGAGAGCTCACAGTGAGACTTCAGAAATTGAGTACGGCGGTCCATAGTACGATCTCACCCAGAACTTACAACGAATACATAGGAAAAAAGAGAAGACAGTGGCTTCTCCAAGCTCTCCCAGCACTGACGACAGGAGGTGGAAATTTCATCGAGCAGTAGAAGAAACACAACCAACGCCAAGCCCTAGCTGCTCCCGCATTTACCAAGTTTTCTCTAAAGGCACGAGAGAAGAAATGATGAGAGACATCTGCCTCGGGCACATATAATTAGAGAAAAATCAAGCCACCACCTTTCTCAAGACACCGCCTCTCCCATAATACCCAATTAATGAAATCAACTGAACTTAATTTATTTTTCTTGCTCCAGCAAATATTCAACAATAAGGCCGGTCCACTAATCCAGCCACCTCCCAAGCCAAAATAATATTTTTGTTTTTTTAATATATATATATATATATATATATATATGTATATATATATATGTATATATACACATTCTCACCAACAGTAAAGTAAACGAATAAAATAGTAAACATTCCACCAAACGAAGCCGCAAAGCTTCAAAAGAATTCGAACGTAAATTCAAGGAGACGCCGAATCGACACTGATTTTATGTTATTTTTATCATTGGGAATTTCTTTTCATTACTATATATTTTTAGGTTCGATTTTTGTTTTGGGTCGTTAGACGTTATCGTCACTACACGACGCCACAACTTGAAGTTGGTATAGTTGAGTATCTTCGTAGGGCCCCTACAGAGTGATCATCATACTATTCTGATGATCACCCTTGCCCATCGCCACACACTCGTAGGGATCACATTCACCCTCTGACCCGTGCGTCTCTTAGGGATGTGCATTTTGATGACTATCCGGACCCCTATAGAGGTCACCACTATGTGGATAACTTCACACATCTGGATCGCTCGAGTGTCCGACCAATAGAGATACCTGAAGTCGAATTTCAACGATTGGTTCATGATCAATTTGATCGTGTACATGCCCAAATGGATCTCTTGATATCGGCCTTCGGGGGAACCGATCGAGTGACACATTAGGATTTAAGTCAAACCACCGATTCATATAGTACTCCCATAGGCATGAGCGATTCGTCATTTGATTTTGGTACTCTTCTTGATGAGCCGCTGCGCCCACATGACTTTGAAGCAGACTCTGACTCTGGCCTTGTACTATAGGTGGAGAGCGCCATTCACACACCTAGTGAGTTTGGTCACGAGAGTGAGGTCGAGCGGCCCAGTAACACTGTTATGGTCTATCCATCTTCTATACCTTATGTTGGCCTCGTTACCCCCTTGGTTATAGACCCCTTTCTTGACACCTCGCCGACTAACCCCCGCTTGAGTATGAATTCTTCTCCCTCTCCCTTTAGCCTTATTTCGAGTCATGTCATGACCGAGAGCCTCGAGCCTAGTGTCGATGTCTTGGTGGTTGTCTCACCCGCTTTTGGGGGACACTATCCTTATTAGTAGCATCCACTTGGTGGATCATGACCCTACTGACGGGTTCTTTAATGACCCCCCTAACAAGCCTCTTGATGAACCACCACTTTCCGGTGAGATTGACATCCCGATGAACGAGTCATCTATGAAAGCTGGCTTATGGACACCTCTCCAATTCTCGTCCCTTACTTTCCTTCGGAGAACGGGACTGGAGCGTAGCGTTGAGTATTTAGGGAATTTCCTTTGTATACTCAAGCATCCTCCCAATGTACTGAGAATTGAGCACATGATCCACCCCACTCGGGATGAGTTCTTAGACACACCGCCTGCTGACCCAACAAATGTGTTTTGGCTTATCAGTGACACTCGCCTCACTCGACTGTCTCATCCTATTATTGATGTTTCTGCTACTCACTCAGGTGACCGTCGCCTTCGCGACAAATATTCATACGTACCTCCTGGTGAGCCGCCCGATGTGTCACGTTCCTTGAGAGATAGTAGGAACCCTATGTGTTTGTATCAGAGTGTTGGTGTCTCACACGATCATTCTGACACTCATCACACACTCACTGAGTTTTATTACACCCATCTCGACAGACCTCCCGATAAACCAACCATTTCTAGGAACCTTTGCCACATGGAGGTTGTTGTATATCTATGCACCGTGTCTGTCGTGTTTCTCATGCATCATTCTTGCGAGCATGTCATCTTTTTGGTTCAACATTTGCATAAGTATGTTGAGTCGCATGGTTATCAATCACATGCACTTCATGAGACAGTCTGGAGAAAGATCGTAGCTAGTAATGAAATTTATAAAGCTCAGACCGATCTGCACAGGAGGGAGCAGGGTTTGACGTTGGAGAGCTGGTTATGATCCACCTTCGACCTGAGAGGCTCTCACAGGGGGACAACGAAGAAGTTAAGTGCCCGCCGAATGGACCCCTATACGATCACTCGACGGATTGGTGCAAACGCTTATGAGGTTGATATCCCACCGACAATGGGAATTCATCGGATGTTCAATGTGGATGATTTAACTCCATACGACGAGGAGCGAGTGTATGTGGACCCATTATCTCCTGAGCCACAGCTTGCCCCACCCCTCTTTAGCACCTCTCCACCTATTATGCCCAGGTAGTCGCGGACGGTTGAGCACCGCTCGGAGGACCACACCACCCTGCTGGTAGTTCCACTAACATCTCTTTCAGATGGAGATACATTGTTTTGACAGTCGCCTACGCCCACCAAAGATGCACTATATATCATTGGTCACGAATTCACTACGATGGGCGGTCGGATGGTCCTGCGTTACTTGGTTCATTGGCTCGCCCACCCGGCTTCTAACGATACTTGAATTTCTACTGAGGAGCTCAAGAGACTCGCCTCGGACTTACGCCGAGAGCACGACCGTCTACACTCACTAGAGATGAGTGCTTTCAAGTCTGGGGAAGTTGATGACGATTGACGACCCACGCACGTCTATTCCCGCAGGAGGCGGTGATCGGCAACCCATTTGGGCGATCTGAGTACGCGATGCGTCCGGATGGTCAATCCGAGTCAGTTTGATATATTATTTTATTTATTTCGTGTTATATTTAGCCCCCTGATGGGGTCGAACATTACTAGACGTCCGATCAGGGTGCCCTAGTTTTATTTCCCCCTTTCCCTTATATAAAAAAAGTGAGGAGATGATTGAAGACATTCATGCTGCGATCGACGCCCTAAAACGAAGTTCTAGCGGGGTTCCTTCCTAGGAAATCTCCATTAAACTCCCAAAGCAAGCTCTCTTGAGCCGATGTCTCTCCTACACTTTGGATCTAAAGATCTAGCACCAAGGGGAGGGTCGGAAGCTCACCTGGTTTTCGTCCATGGATCGTGTCCTCCTTGGCGGCATGTTCAGTTTTCCTCGACGGTATCGCTCCTGCTCGTCGTTCTTCAGGAAGAGGGAAAAGTTCGGTCGGTTTAAAAAAACGATGCTTAGCAGCTATGTTTCGGGTGATCCTTTATAAAGGAAATACTGTAGGGTTAAAGTTCACATTGCCACGTGTCACCCTCTCATTGGACCACACTTTTATAACATAAAATAAGTCTTCTTTTTGTATAAGTACGAAAGTACTGGTTCAACTGGTAACTTTCTCCCAGGCCGTAACCAGGCAGGACGTACAAAAAACGCTAAGTCCATTCGTCGAGTATACTCGACGAATCATCAGATTCACTCGACGAACAGTCGAGTGCATTAATTCCATTACACGAGTCATCTCGATGAGTACACGAGTCCACTCGACGAATCTCTCGGCAAATTTCACAAGTCCACTCGACTTCACTCGACGAATTCATCGAGAGCTATCGACGAATTCTCGAGTCCTTTCGACGAATCACTTTGACATATTTCACAAGTACAGTCGAGTTCACTCAACGATTTCGTCGAATCCACTCGACGAATTCACATGATTTCACGAGTCCTTTCGATGAATCCTCCCGACGAATTTCACAAGTCCACTCGACTTCACTCGACGAACTCTTCGAGTCTTCTCAAGTTCACTCGAAAAATTCACGTGTCTTCTCGACCATTTCACTAGTCATTTTGACGAATACCCTCCAGGCCTCTCAACGAATTCACGAGTCTTCTCGACTATTTCTCAAGTCATCTCGACGAATTCACTCTAGGCCTGTTCCAACTGTCGTCTCAAGTCACCCTTGTGACACCACAACACACACAAGGGGTCTAGCTCGAAATGAGACGTTATACATAGCCCTGTGCACCACATAGCGAACACAAAATAGGCGTCGTGGTCAGACGACTCTTCAACTCCTCAAAAGCTCGCACGTATTCTAGCGTCCAAACAAACTTCTGATCTTTCCGTGTCAATGTCATGTGAGGTAGAACTATCTTCGAGAAGTTCTTAACGAAACGCCTATAGTATCCGACAAGTCCAAGAAAACTCCTGACTTCCGCCACAGTAGACAACACATGCCACTCCCGTATTGCAACTATCTTCACCAAATCCACTGCAATACTCTCCACACTGACCACATGACCAAGAAAAGCCACCGACAATAGCCAAAACTCACACTTTGAGAACTTGATATAGAGTGGATTCTTTCTCAGAGTATGCAATACCAACCTTAAATGATTCACATGATCCTCTTCTAGCTGAGATTAAACCAATATAACATTAATAAAGACGAGCATAAATTGGTCCAGAGACTCTCGAAAGGTCCTGTGTATCAATTCCATGAAAACTGATGACACATTTGTTAGCCCAAACGACATCACAGTGAACTCATAGTGTCCATAGCACGTACCAAACGCTGTATTTAGAATATCACTTTCCCTGATCCTCAACTGATAATAACCGGACTTCAAATTCAGCTTCAAATATAAAGTTGATCCAACCAGCTGAGCAAACAAATCATCGATTCTCGGAATCAGATACTTGTTCTTCTCTGTCAGCTTAATTCAGTTCACGGTTGTCAATGCATAGACGCAAACTTCTGCCCTTTTTCTTCACTAAGAGGACCGGTGCATTCCACGGTGAAAAACTTGGACGTATATAGCCTTGATCTAGCAACTCTTGCAACTAAACTTTTAATTCTTCCATCACCTTTTGCGCTACACGGTACAGTGATCGTGATACAAGTTTTGCACCTAGCACCAACTCAATAGTGAAGTCGATCTTTCGCTTAGATGGAATCCTTGAGAGATCTTTAGGAAACACATCCACACTAAGAGGACCGGTGCACTCCAAGTTGATAAACTTTGACGTATATAGGCTTGCTCTAGCAACTCCTGTAACTCTCCTTTTTCTTCACTAAGAGGACCGGTGCATTGCAAGATGACAAACTTGGACGTATATAGACTTTCTCTAGCAATTCTTGCAGCTGCCCTTTTTCTTCACTAAGAGGACCAGTGCACTCCATGATGACAAACTTGGACGTATATATCCTTGTTCTAGCAACTCTTGCAACTTAAACTTTAGTTCTTCCATCTTCTTTAGCGCTTTACGGTACGATGAGCGTGATACAGGTTTCGCACCTAGCAGCAATTCAATAGTGAAGTTGATCTCTCGCTGAGATGGAATCCTAGGGAGATCTTTAGGAAACACATCCGCGAACTCCGACACAATTGGAACGTCACTCAAATTGGGTTTCGGCTCTACAACCTCTAATAACATGAATAATAACTCTGCGTCTTTCTGAATCTTTTTGACCACTTGAAGAGCTGATATTAGTATCTTGCTCGATCCTCGTATATCGCCAAATTTAGTCTCGTGTTCGATGTTCTACCCCTGGATGACTTCCTTTGAGTTGCAATTAATGCAGACATGTTGCTTTGAGAGCCAGTCCATGTCAGAGATCATCTCGAACTCAAATATTGTTGGTACAGATGCTTCCAAACCAAAGTCATGACTTCCTATTTGTACCTGAAGACAACAAGCTCTATCCGCATGCATTAAGCGCCCGTTAGGCAGCAATACATCCAATCTATCTATCGATATAAAAGAAGACACTCTGATTCGCAATTCGAAGTTCTCAGATAGAAAGGAATGAAAATCGCCTGTATCGAACAGTACTCTCGCTGCATAGTCCAGAATCAGGACAAAACCTAATTCAAACAAATTTAGGAATGCACAAGGTAGCAAATATATAAAGTAATAAAAGCTATGTACTAAACCGTACTTATCACCACATCGCTTTGCTTAATGGCCTCCTATTGGGCAAGATTGTATACTCTGGGCTGAGCTGTAGCATATTGCGGTGCATTTGATTCCACTGCCTTCCCCTTTTCAGCATAAGATGATCCTTCCTTTTAATCCATCTTCGGAGGACCACCACGACATTCTCGTGCTATATTTCCCGGCTTGCCACAAGTATAATAAATAATTGGGCTTCGCCCAGAAGTTGCTCTAGACATAATAGAAGGAGCTGGACCAGAAGATTCGAACTTCTTATTCCACCGTCGATACCCTGAATTTGAAGAGCTCGGTACTTTGAACTCTGACTTCTTTACACCCAAGTCCTTACTTTGGACTTTTTTTAGCTCCTGCTCCAAGGATCGGACAATATTTAACAACGTCAAAAAACCGTGTCATCGGACTTCAGAGAAGCAACCTCAGATCATCCCACAGACTTTCATAGAATCGAATGGTCTTGCGCTCCTCGTCAACAAACATTGAGCCCGCATACCGCCCTAATCTAGTGAACTCATGCAAGTAGTCATCAACAAGACTCTCACCCTGAGTCAACCATTTTAACTGATTCTCCATTGCAATCCTCTGCGCAGAAGGGAGATACCTTGCCATAAAAAGTCTCAAAAACACATCCATCGAGACATTATTCAGTTGGCTCCCAGCAAACTGATGAAGTTCCAACTCATCCCACCAGAGTCTTGCCTCTTCTTCCAAAAGAAAAGTAGCTACAATCACCTTTTATCTCTCCTCCGTTCCCGTTGTCATCAAGGTTCTCTTTATTCTTGAGAGCCAGTCTTCGGCCTGAGTGGGGAATCCCATTCCCTCAAACGTTGGAGGAGGGAAGCTCAAAAAAGGATTCAGTTGCTTATCCGTCACTTGCCTCGCTGCCAAAGGATCATCGAGTATTTGCCTCGTAGTCATAGACTCAACTACGCCAACCTGCACCGGGGCAACCACAGAGGTAGGATGTTGTACTTGCCCTCCTGGTTGCACATTGATTAGCGCGAACATGGCTTCAGTAACCAATCTTATTGTTTCAGTCGAAGGAGGAGGTGTAGACACCTCAGTTGGTGCACTACTTTCTGCCGAGCGCTGAGGATGAGACTACCCCGCACCGTATCTTATCACCTATAATCATGTAACACAAAATTAAGCAATTATCAAAATTGCAGACAACAATTACAGGAACATGCAGGTTCCACAAACAAGTTTATTTTCATTCGTAAGTAGACATTCATGAGTTCTTTCATATTGTAACGACGACACACACACGTGCTCACCACTCCTTAAAAGAATTCGACCACGAATTTGAATAAGGAAAACTGACACTAGAAGCTGATACCAAATTTTAACATCCACACAGGCCCTGTCCACATTCCACAGATAGTCAGTGGAGTTATGCATTGAAACTAAAAGAATCACGTATCCTAACTCAGAGTAACATTCTAGCGGAAGCATTTAATTTCTTAAGAACCCAACACCAGGAATGTCCACTAACCAAACCATTGGAATGACATAAATACACAAAATGTTTGACCCTAAGGCCTTACATCATATGAAATGTTTACACTGCTAAGGTGGTTTATATACATTGGCACGGAGGCCGGTAACACATGAAAAATAAGTAAACGCTTCGCTTGTCCTTCGAGGGCCGGTATAGTACAACGGGGCTTCAACCCGCTACTTCCCGATCAGCTATCCTGCACCTGCACAAGGACAATCTACCATGACATGACAAACAAGGCAACAGTCAGCTTTAACTGACCAATTTATAACGACCCCACCCCTCACTTGGACCGGCGGTGCTCCTTCCCTGCAGGTATGCAACATGTATATATATTTGCATAAGAACATGCAATTTAAGCATCATTCATCACATACGGTGGCGTGCATGGACAAACGTCCTGTGCACTCAGGGCACATTATCGGTGTACTGGATTCCCACTCCCACCACCAAACTCAATGATGGTTCAACATTTGAGCATTACTAGTCTTTCTATCCCGTAGCCTGAGACTTTCTCTCTCCTATGCTACGACAAAGTCAAAGGCGCTCTCCTACTTTGGAATTCAAGCCAGTAACTCACTCAAAGTCGAATGCCAAAGGGCGGGTACAGTTCCACCAAGCCCGTTGCTCAAATCGTCGTGTCCACCGAACGACTCGGGTTAGCTTCCCCAAGCCTGTTCATAATGTACATAACCACGTTATGTTTCAAGGATGGCTCTCGCGCCCACCACAACTGGGCACTCCATGCTCTCGGCTCCACTTGCTACTCACCTTGTCCCTAGCCACCTGGGTTTACAATTACACTTCAACTCACGGGGAGCTATCGCCAGCAGTTGCACTACTGCGGCGCGATATCAACAAATCTCATTCTCATTTGCAAACTCGGGTGCTTCGTGGAGAATACCTCCAGTACTCACCACAGCAAGCTGCACAACCAAAAATTTCATAAAACTACACGTTTATCAACAAAGTCTTCTCCAGTACTCAAATCAATACATCACTAATCCAGATCAACTTGTCCGGATGTGCTTCACACAAAATGCCTTTTCTTTACTTCGATTCTGGATTCTATACGCAAGTTTTCTACCGGGGATACCATTGATCAACACATTAGAAACTTCCCGTTCTCTACCAATCAGTGAGGGTTTCCATGCAATCATGCCAAATAAGTACTTCACTTGTTCAAGAAGGAAGATCATTACCCTTATTGAGCGCTTAAGAGCCATAAAATTGCAAGCGATCCAGATGGAAGCGTTTGTGACATCTTTCTCTCCGCAGATCTAGCCTTGGCTTGTAAATCCGACGACGACAACTCCTTCAATTCTCTTCAAGAGGGCTGGTTTCAGTCTTCTCCTTCCTCTCCTTTTCTTCTTCTTCACTGTCAAAGTTGAAGAGAGAGAGAGAGTGGATGTTAAAAGATGAGAAGAGTTTTCCTGTCAACCCTCTTAACAATCCCAGCTTTACTCTTTGCCATAGGATCTCTAAGCCAAAATACGTGGATTGCCCTATTTACTCGGCCATTCTTTTTAAATTCGCTATCGTCGGGCGGTAGCACGCTATCGTGGAGCGATAACCTCAGCAGTGGCTTCTTGACCAAGTCAACGCCGCTTTGCTGCTTAACGACCACCTCAGCATTATTCAACACGCAGCACGCTATCGCCAATGGTATCGCTATCGCCTGGCGGTAGCATCCTGATGCCTTAACTTTTTCTCGACGCTTGCTATCACCGGAGGTATCTCTCTACCGTCGGGCATTAGCTTCCAGTAACTAGAAAGCTATTGTTTTCAAACATGGGAAACCAGGGGTGTTACACTCATGCTAAAAGAATAATTGCTGGGGTTATTAGCCTTAAATCAGTGATCTTCCGTGAATATTCTAGTTATTGATTTGTTGAAGCACTAGCAGAGAATATTGAGCATTAAGAAGATGAAGATGATGAAGAGCAGTAGCCTGCTATCAGTTTTTCAGTTCTTAATCTTGCATTTTTTCATACTCTGCTTTAATTAAATCATCTTTTAATAATTTTGAATCGTCGCTCTCTTGGCATAATATCTTCATGTGGCTTCACCAAAATCCTCATCCAGCACTGCCAGTCTTTCCCAAGTCTGTTGCTGCCCTCCTCTTTCCCCTCCAACCTCCGCACACAATCGCTCAGCACGTAGCCACCAAGGTGGTCAATGGAGACGGTCATTGAAAAATGCTAAGAATTCAAATCAAATGTAATGGATATTGATTAGGCGTCATTTCAGATATTTGTGAGAATGACGTTATGAATTGTCAGATGGACGATCAGAGACCGCAACCTTGACCACCTCAATTTTTCATATGTCTACATATTTTTCTTTTATTTCTCCGAGTTGTATTGTGAGAATTAAATTAAATTATCCATCGGGTCATCCTGAACATTGGATGTATTTTACCTAAATCCTCTCCCTCTTATATGTTGTTAGCAGTCGACAGATAGGTTATCGGGGGTTAGCTTCCAAGAACTGCAAGCCGCTCAGTCATTGTGGACGCCGACGCCCATACTTCTGGATGTCAACCCCACGGAGCCTTCTCACGACCATTGTTGGTGCCAACGTTAGCCACCGCCTCCTTCACCAGTCGCCACCGCTTTGTCCAGAATCTGTCTCCGTTCCCATGTTGCCGACCTTATCTCTACTCCCTCCTTCCCCTCCAACCACTTACACCCCTTCCCAACCCGTAGATTCCCCAAAACCCCCTCCAACCACCGCCAGTCTTTCTCAAGCCTATTGCCTCCCACCTCCCACCTCCCCCCACACACAATATCTCGGCCGCAATCACCACAAATTCTCTCCTCATTTATCAACCACCTGTCCTTTCAAGCCCGTTACCACCCTCCTCTCCCCTTTCATTCTTTCCCTCTCCCTCTACGCCACTCATCCAACCCCATCATCCCTTCTCCCCACTCTTAATAGTCCTCAAACGACATCCCTAACTGGAAACCAGTCCTCATGCAACCCTATACGATTTGAGGAGCCACCATACATTAGTATCCCTTACTTCACAACAGAGGCCAATGTATTGGTGAGTTCCTATTGTTTGTTCCAATTCTTGCATCACATGCGCGTGTTGGAGTTACCATGGTGATCTAGAAGTGGTCAAACATGTAATCTCACTGCCAACGCGATATGAGCCTGCAGGGTCGCACATAAGAGATGTGGAGAAGTTGGATGATTGACTGTGTTGGTAAAGGTTACCAATCACC
Organism: Platanthera guangdongensis; assembly: GCA_039583875.1. Taxonomy (NCBI): domain Eukaryota; kingdom Viridiplantae; phylum Streptophyta; class Magnoliopsida; order Asparagales; family Orchidaceae; genus Platanthera; species Platanthera guangdongensis. The sequence continues at coordinate 148,928,750 of CM077147.1, read as the reverse complement.
GACCTGAATGGGGTTATGGGCAAAGTGTTGCCTTAAAGGATCGTCGGGTTGGGCAAATGTTGCCTTGAAAGATTGGTAAGAATAGTCGACCGAGGGTCGACGATCGTCGACCGCGGGTCGACGAGTATCGTCGACCGCGGGACGAGTATCGTCGACCGCAAGGTCGACGATCGTCGACCGCAGATCGATGATTATCGTCAACCCACGTTCGACGTGAATCATCGAGTATTATACTCTGATTCTCGGCGACTGATACTCGCCGACTGATTCTCGCCGATCCTAGGTGATTCTCGCCGATTGATTCTCACCGAATCTGGTAGGTGATTCTCGCCGATTCTGGAACCCTAATTTTCTGGGTGGTCTGCGGATAGCGATATTCCTAAGTCTGTTTATGCCTTTGGTATAAATAGATACTTAGGGTTTTCGGTAATGAGCTCTGATCGAATCGGATGCGATTGTCGGCCCTTTGACCGAGACGAAAGCGACGGAAGTGTTCCGCCGTTCTTCGTTCGTTCCGCCGATCTCGAATCCCGCCGACGGAAGTGTTCTGCCGCCGTGCTCGCTCCGTCGACCTCCTCCTCTCCGGCGATTGTCGCTGGTGTTGCTATCCTTGGCGCGGACCTAGCAGTCCGTGGAAAAGCAAGGTGTGGTCATTCTCCTTCCCGATTATCCGTGCGATGGAAAAGTCGGTGTTCTCCCGCTCGTGTGGATTTCTGCAGAGACGTGGACATCATTCCACGTAGAACTCGCCACCAGCAAGAACACGAAGCTTGGAGCATCTCCGTTGAGTTGTGACTCAACGCCACCGAGGTAATTTTTGCCTAGTTGTATGTTAACTTCTTGATTCAACTACCATGACCCGATCCCATCTCTTTTGGGTTTTTCTTGATGTTTTTATTCTTCCGTTGCGTGCACAAGTGTTGTGCCATCCTCATAGAGAAACCCATCAGTGGTATCAGAGCCAGGTTGCGGCCATGATTGTTGTATTGGAAGTTTTGTTATTCCAGTGCGTGTAAACCTAGGGATTTAGAAGTGTTCTAAATGTCTAGATTTAGTCTTGGTACCCCGCCAAAAACGTCTGAGATTTCGTGGAAATTTCTAATTGTTAGAAATTGTACTCTTCTTAGCAGTAACCATCCCTCGAGATTGTTTTGGATTTTGAATCCAGCATAGAGAGATGAGCTTGTCTACTGCTTTAAGTTGAGTTGTCTTTGCTTTTGTCCAATGCATGTAAATCTGAGGATTTGGAAGTTTCCGGATGTTCAGATTTAGCCCTTCCTTCTATCAAATGTTGATGGTGTCAGGTTGTGCACATAAGGGATGCATATGGTTTTAGAAAAATTGTTTTTCTTTGGATGTGCACATTGATCAAATGTTGATCATGGTTAACTGTTAACCTATAATCAAAATCCCTTCATCAAATATTAAGTGTTCGGATGCCTTCCGATGGATGACACTCTTCCTGCCTCGATCGATGAAGTGTGGGCTTGTCAAAGCAAGGTGCATTAATCTATCTTGGTAAGGGTGCGATCGGATAATTGTGATATCCCACTGTCGACATCGGGTCCAGCTTAACTAGGTGACCTCAAAGGTTGAGTGCCTAGAGGCATAGGGTTGGCATGCACCATATGATGGATGCGAGTAAGGAGTTATTCACCAACCATACAAGAATTGCATGAGGATGCAATTGGCAAGCGTTGCCTAACTAAATAACCGCATCGTGAGAGGAAAGCCAAAGCTGACTCATTGTGTTGGTGAAATACAGATCTTGTCCACTAAGATAGTAGCTCGCATGAACTCTCCGAATTGTTAGTGAGGGCTATCATTTCGAATAAAATAGTGAGAGTGTTTTTAATTGAAGTCCAAATTAAAATAAAGTGTATTTGAAATTTTGGTACTGATTTTATTCTGCATAAATTCTTGTAGAATTCCATGGCAAGTGTTTCACACTCCACTTTGTCTCTGAGAGCCATCCTTGAGAAGGATAAGCTCGGTGGGACTAATTACATGGACTGGTACAGGAACCTGAGAATTGTTCTCAGGCAAGAGCGAAAGATCTATGTCTTGGAAGAAGAAGTCCCCGAGGTGCCGACCGGGAACTCTTCCCGTGCTGAGAAGGATGCTTATAAGAAGTATATTGATGATGTTTTAGATGTCGAATGTCTTATGCTTGCCACTATGAACTCTGAGCTTCAGAAGTAACATGAGAACATGAGGTGCAAGGAGATTGACGAGCATCTCAAGAAAATGTTTCAAGGGCAGGCTCGTCAAGAGAGGTTCGACGTCACAAAAGCGTTGTTTCAGTGCAAGATGGGAGTTCGAGACTCAGTAGGGACTCACGTACTCAAGATGATTGGGTATATAGAGAACCTTGAAAGGCTGGGTTTTCCTCTTGGTCAAGAGTTGGCCACAGATCTGATCCTGCAATCGTTGCCGGACAGTTACGAGCAGTTCGTCTTGAACTACAACATGAATGAAATAGACAAGACACTGCCCGAACTCCTAGGCATGTTGAGAACTGCCGAAATCAATATGAAGAAGGCCAAGCCTGCCAGCCCCATACTGATGGTGCATAAGGGCAAGGGCAAGACCAAGGGCTCTAAGAAGACGAAGGTGGGACCTAAGTCATATCTTGAGCCCAAGTCTTCTGCACTGATGAAAAAGAAAAGCACGGTGAAGGAAGGGAAATGCCACCACTGTGGCAAGGCTGGTCATTGGAGGAGGAACTGTCCTTCGTACATTGAAGGTCTGCAGAAAATGAAGGGAGGTATGACTTCCGCTTCAAATGTTCACGTTATAGAGATAAACCTTTCTGCTCCTTCATCTTGGGTATTGAATAACGGATGTGTTTCTCACATTTGTACAAATGTGCAGGAACTGAGAAGGAGAAGATTGCTGAGTAAAGGGGAGGTGGACCTCCGCGTCAGCAATGGAGCAAGAGTTGCTGCTGTAGCCGTAGGGGTTTACCGTCTTTCTTTGCCCAGTGGGCTTGTAATAGAACTAGATAATTGTTATTTTGTTCCGGCCATAACTAGAAACATTATATCTATTTCATGTTTGGACATGATTGGATTTTCTTTTATAATTAAGAACAACTGTTGTTCTATATTTAAGAATGATGTTTGTTATGCTGTAGCCCAATTGTTTAATGGTTTTTATGTTTTGAACTTGCACCATCTGATCTGTAATGTAGAAAATAATAAAAGAATAAGAACAAATGACTCGAACCCTACATTTCTCTGACATTGTCGTTTGGGCCATATCAACGAGAAACGCATATCCAAGCTCCATAGAGATGGACTTTTGGACTCATTTGATTATGAATCATTTAAGCGATGCGAATCTTGTTTGTTAGGCAAGATGACTAAAGCTCCTTTCACTGGTTATACTGAGAGGGCTGAGGATCTCTTGGGTGTTGTACATAGTGATGTATGCGGACCCATGAGTTCCATGGCTAGAGGTGGGTATTTCTACTTTGTTACATTTACTGATGATTTCAGTAGATACGGATATGTGTATCTTATGAAGTGCAAATCCGAGACCTTTGAAAAGTTCAAAGAGTTCAAGAATGAAGTAGAAAACCAGTTGGGTAAAAGGGTTAAAGCACTCCGATCTGATCGAGGTGGCGAATACCTGAGTCATGAGTTCCGTGATCATCTGAAAGAGTGTGGTATTGTATCACAGCTCACTCCACCTAGAACACCACAACATAATGGTGTGTCTGAGAGGAGAAATCGTACTCTGTTAGACATGGTACGTTCGATGATGAGTCATGCAGACTTGCCTGTTTCCTTTTGGGGTTTTGCTTTAGAGACTGCTGCAATGACATTGAATCGCGCTCCAACGAAAACGGTTCTGAAGACACCATATGAGATATGGACTGGGAAGCGTCCTAGTATGTCGTTCATTAAAATTTGGGGCTGTGAGGCATACGTGAGACGTCAAATGCCTGACAAGCTGGAACCCAAATCGGATAAATGTTATCTGGTGGGATATCCTAAGGAAACGAAAGAGTATTACTTTTACCTACCGTCTGAGGGCAAAGTGTTTGTCGCAAGTACTGGTGTCTTCTTGAAGAAAGAGTTCTTATCAAGAAAGACTGAAAAGGTAGAGCTTGAAGAAGTTCAAGAACCACATGTAGTGAATGAACCGGAATTGGATTCTGAGACAGGACTACAAGATGTTGTAGCTAGAGAACCTGCTCAAGGAACACAAGTCCTACGTAGATCTGGTAGACCGAGGTTTGAGCCTGAGAGATATGGATTTCTCGTGTCTCAAATAGGTAATGTGTTGCTTATGGACCATGATGATGAACCAGCAACCTACCAAGAGGCTATGAATGGACCGGACTCCGACAAATGGCTTGAGGCTATGAAATCCGAAATGGACTCCATGTATGCAAACCAAGTTTGGAACTTGGTGGAACCACCTGAAGGGGTACGACCCATAGGGTGCAAGTGGGTCTTCAAGAAGAAGACCGACATGGATGAGAATGAACATACATTCAAAGGGCGACTGGTGGCTAAGGGTTTCAAGCAAATTCATGGCATTGACTATGATGAGACCTTTTCCCCTGTTGCCATGGTAAAGTCCATAAGGATATTGCTTGCTGTTGCTGCGTATTATGACTACGAGATCTGGCAGATGGATGTCAAAACGACTTTCCTTAATGGAAACCTCCTTGAGGAAGTGTATATGACACAACCCGAGAGTTTTGTATCCCCAGATAAAGCCACTAAAATATGCAAGCTGAATAAGTCCATCTATGGACTGAAACAGGCCTCTCGAAGTTGGAATCTTCGTTTTGATGAGAAAATCAAAGAGTTTGGTTTCATCAAAAATGAAGATGAGCCTTGAGTTTACAAGCGAATCAGTGAGAGCATTGTTGTCTTCATGATATTGTATGTAGATGACATACTGTTGATTGAGAATGACATTCCTACCATGAAAGTTGTTAAGAACAACCTAGGGAACTGCTTTTCAATGAAGGATTTGGGTGAAGCGACTTATATACTCGGTATTAAGATCTATAGAGATAGATCGAAGAAGTTGCTGGGTTTGACCCAGAGTACGTATATCGAAAAGGTGTTGAAGCGGTTCAACATGCTTGAGTCCAAGAAAGGATTTTTGCCCATGTCTCATGATGTGAATCTCTCTAAGGACCAGTGTCCAAAGTCTTGTGAAGATAAGGACCGCATGAAGTTGATTCCATATGCTTCGGCAATTGGATCAATCATGTACGCGATGTTATGTACTCGACCCGACGTCTCCTTTGCTTTGAGCATGACTAGCAGGCATCAGTCAGACCCCTGTGAGTGTCATTGGATTGCAGTCAAGAATGTCCTGAAGTACTTGAGAAGGACTAAGGATGTGTTCTTGGTGTATGGTGGAGAGGAAGAGCTCGTTGTAAGTGGTTACACGGATGCTAGCTTCCAAACTGATAGAGACGACTCCAAGTCTCAGTCAGGTTTTGTGTTTTGCCTGAATGGAGGAGCTGTGAGCTGGAAGAGTTCCAAGCAAGAGACAGTTGCTGATTCTACAACAGAGGCCGAGTATATCGCCGCAGCTAATGCGGCGAAGGAGGCTGTATGGATTAGGAAATTCATTGGCGAGCTTGATGTAGTTCGTAGCATTGTTGGTCCCGTAGTTCTCTACTGTGATAACAATGGTGCAATTGCACAATCTAAGGAACCTAGATCCCATCAGCGCTCCAAGTACATACTTCGGCGGTTTCATCTTATTCGTGAGATTGTCGAACGAGGAGATGTGAACATTTGTAGAGTGCCGACTGAGGAGAATATTGCGGATCCACTGACAAAGCCTCTCGCGCAGAGAAAGCATGATGGTCATACTAGATCGATGGGTATACGATACCTAAATGATCAACTCTAGTGAGAATCTTGTGGATTGCATGTAAACATGTATTTTGTTGGCCATTTGTTCATATGATGAACAGTGTACCTAGTTTTTCTCTTACAATTAATGGCAAGTTCTTTTATTATGAGTTTTTTTTCTATATGATAGTTAAATGTTAACATAATAGATACCCTTAGAATGTTCGCTTCCATGGGACATCAAGTACGTGACTTGAATGTGAGAGCCTATGATTTATTTGAAGCTTCATTCTTAAAAGGTCCCTGGTCGAGTATCATCATAGAAGCTAAGGGTGATGATGGTACATGAAGGCTAGCACGTGCGTTGACTGATGACCGGTTCTCACAGGTCATGATATTGTGATATCAAGTCATCACGTGGGTACTTGTTAGTGAACAAGTTGTACTGGACAGACCCAACCTGAGACTACTCTGTGGATTGTCATCCAATCGTGTCACGAGTAGGTCTCAATTGACAATGGTGTTGTGGTCCTTTGACCTGAAGTCACATCATTCATCAAGTGAGGAAGAGCGTGCTTTGATGTCATCTAAAGTCTTCCTTGAGAAAGGTTGATGATAAGGGTGGTTGTTGGGCATGTTACGAATCATTTGGGTGTTTGCGTGTGAGCAGATATGAGATTTGTCCTCCTGTATGACAGGAGTTGCATCCATGGGCCCTTGATGGAACTGGACTGAGAAATGCATGGCCATGCTTGGTTGAGTCAATATGTGATATTGGACTCACCATTCTCTGGAAGTCCGTCCTGGATCAAGAAACTTGGATTGAGCTATTACGAGGGTGACACAGTTCATGCCTCTAGTTCTTTCCGGATGTAAGAGACAAAAAGACAAAGACAACGCTGATACATTGGTCATAAAGGCTTATGAGTTATAAACTCTTATTGCTTGGGGAGCAATGATGCATTGCTAGATGCCGCTCATTGTTTGTGAGGTTTTTGGTTTGATACTTTCAAGATCAAGTGGGGACTGTTGGAGTTACCATGGTGATCTAGAAAGTGGTCAAACATGTAATCTCACTGCCAACGCGATATGAGCCTGCAGGGTCGCACATAAGAGATGTGGAGAAGTTGGATGATTGACTGTGTTGGTAAAGGTTACCAATCACCGACCTGAATGAGGTTATGGGCAAAGTGTTGCCTTAAAGGATCGTCGGGTTAGACAAATGTTGCCTTCAAGGATTGGTAAGAATAGTCGACCGAGGGTCGACGATAGTCGACCGAAGGTCGACGATCGTCGACCGCGGGTCCACGTGTATCGTCGACCGCGGGTCGACGAGTATCGTCGACCGCGGGTCGACGATCGTCGACCGCGTTCGTCGACCGCAGATCGATGATTATCGTCAACCCACGTTCGACGTGAATCATCGAGTATTGTACTCTGATTCTCGCCGACTGATACTCGCCGACTGATTCTCGCCGATCCTAGGTGATTCTCGCCGATTGATTCTCACCGAATCTGCTAAGTGATTCTCGCCGATTCTGGAACCCTAATTTTCTGGGTGGTCTGCGGATAGCGATATTCCTAAGTCTGTTTATGCCTTTGGTATAAATAGATACTTTGGGTTTTCGGTAATGAGCTCTGATCGAATCAGATGCGATTGTCGGCCCTTTGACCGAGTCGAAAGCGACGGAAGTGTTCCGCCGTTCTTCGTTCGTTCCGCCGATCCCGAATCCCGCCGACGGAAGTGTTCCGCCTCCGTGCTCGCTCTGTCGACCTCCTCCTCTCCGGCGATTGTCGCTGGTGTTGCTATCCTTGGCGCGGACCTAGCAGTCCGTGGAAAAGCAAGGTGCGGTCATTCTCCTTCCCGATTATCCGTGCGACGGAAAAGTCGGTGTTCTCCCGCTCGTGTGGATTTCTGCAGAGACGTGGACATCATTCCACGTAGAACTCGCCACCAGCAAGAACACGAAGCTTGGAGCATCTCCGTTGAGTTGTGACTCAACGCCACCGAGGTAATTTTTGCCTAGTTGTATGTTAACTTCTTGATTCAACTACCATGACCCGATGCCATCTCTTTTGGGTTTTCTTGATGTTTTTATTCTTCCGCTGCGTGCACAAGTGTTGTGTCATCCTCATAGAGAAACCCATCAGCGCGTACTTATATTCTTATGAAAATTTGCTTTAAATTAATTAGACTCTTTTAATTTCATCTTGTCTGTTCCCACTTCAATTAGTGCCTAATTTGAGTGTTCTTAATAAATTTGCAATCGTCTCTTAATTGTAATTCGAATCTTTCTGTTTAAACATGATTGAATAAGTGAGTTTTAAAATCAATCTTGTTTAATTAATTATCAAGAGAATAGTATTTGTATAACTAAATCATTTGCATGTGCATCTCATTAGGTTTTGTGTCGTAAGAATCTTGTTCGTTGGATTGTGTATAGTTTGTGTGCTTGGACATGCAATCTCATTATAGGGTTGGTCATGGCTCAATTACATTCACCGTGGTTTTCTTGCATTGCATCTAGGTTTAGGGTATCATGAGTTCTCCACATATAGATTCGTCTTGTGTCAGTTAGTATCAGACCGATGCTCAAATTTTATTTTGATACACATGCATTGAGTCTATGGGTTCCTTCATGGGTAGTTATCGTCGTCATTCCTCACCTCAATTTAAGGATCCTGAGTATATTTATACCCGATCCCATAGAGCCCCATCAGAGAGATCCTCATGTTAATATGATGATTATTCTCTTTCGTAACACACCATTTCCAGAAATCGTGTCAACCCCTCGGCGCGATTCCAGCATGCTAGAGACGATCACTAAGATGATTATCGTCATCCATATTGCCACACACGGGCTGACTGTGTTGAACCTTTTACAAGACTTGATTATCATAGGTGTTAGATGATATAGGGAAAAATAATGTAAAGGCCCATTTCCCTTTTCTCCTTTAGTCCCACATCTTTTGTATATGATTCTTTCTCCTTCTCTTCTCCTATATATTTGTACTCTCTCTTGTATTTTACACTTGAAGAAGTATATATAAGGTTTGCCCATTGTTCTCTACACGACATCAGAGGGAAACGGTCCGGCCTGTCTCTAACCGCTCGGTTCTCTTCTTCCCTAACCGCTCGACCTATCTGTTTAACCGGGTGGCTTGGTCTTTCTGCTTACCGCTCTGTTTTGCGGTTTCTCTCTTCTCTAACCGCCTCTTTATTTTCTCCCGTGGATCCACCTCCTCTCCTCTACTACGCCCTTTTTATAGCCTTCTTCTCTCTGACTCGTGGACCCCAGTTCCGTTCGGTTAGTTTTCCTTTAACTGCCTTGTGGTCTCTCTATCCCATTTTTTTCTAACCAGTGTGATCTGCTGCTAACCACCTGGCCTTTACTGTTGTTGCAGTCTTCTCCTTACCGCTGCTGTCTGCTGCTAACCGCTCGGCCTTCTGCCTGTTCGCCAATCTCTTCTTCTCGTTGGCCTCGTCCTCGCTTTGCCGTTCTGTCTCCTCACTGCTTCTTGCGGTCTGTTTTAATCCCGCGCTCTGTTCATACCGGTTTGGTGGCCATTCTGACCGTCACGATTTGCCGACTTCTTCTCTCCGCTTCGGCTTCTCTCCGTTGCGACTAGACTTCGACCTCTTCTAGTCGCTGCCTTCTTCTACTCCACGGCTACTTCTACTCATTGCGGCTACTTCTCTCTGCTCTCAGCACTACTTCAATAGTAGCCGTTGGTTCTGTTCGGCTAGCCGCGTGCTTTTAACCGCCTGGTTACTGTGCCTAGCCGCCCAGGAATATGGCTTCAGATTCCACCACTGCTGCAAATTCTTCTCCTCTTCCAGGCTATCCTCGTGGTGCTCCTCTTGAGCTTCGGGATGAGCTACACATCATCACTATTTCTCTTTGTGGCAAGCAAAACTTTGTGGAATTGGTACACTCCGTTCGGCGTGTGCTACAAAGTAAAGGTCTCCTTCATCATCTCACCAGGCCTCCTCCCACTGAACCCACTGATGAGTGGATCCGTGGAGACGAACGGGTTCAATTTTGGCTTCTCAATTCTCTGTAAACCGAGCCCTATCGTATGACTATGTATCATGAGACCGCTCACGCTATGTGGACTGATCTTCATTCTCTCTACTCTGGGAAGGACAGTCTTCAACACTTGTTTGACATTCTTACTGATCTTCAGTACCTCGACGCTGGAGTTACTGGAGATATCACCTATTTTGTTGCGCAAGCTAAAACTCTTGTTAAGGCTTGGATCCAGCATCATCCTTCCACCACGAACTTGGTAACTCAACGACAGCAGGAGGCAGTGGTGATTGCTATGATGATGACCCGCGTTCCCTCACATCTTCATAGTGTCCGCGCTCATGTTCTATCATCCGCTGTTACTCCATCCCTCTTGGATGTGTTCTCGATGCTCCTAAAAGTTACTCCCCCTCCGGATGCTCCACCTTCTTCTCCCGCTCTCCTTCAGCAGCCCGTGGCCACTCTCGCTCGATCTAATCGTGGTCCACCGACTCGTGGTGGTCGCCAGTCTCGGGGATGCGGTCGAGGTGGTCGAACTCTCTTTAAGTGCTCTTACTGCGGCAGGGATAGACATTTGGAGGCTACCTGCTATCACAAACATGGCATGCCCCCTCACCTTACTGCGACGGTCGCTCCCACACCTCCCTCCACAACTAGTGATGATATTGCTGCGTTACATGCTCAACTCCAACACCTTCAAGGATTGGTTAGTCGCTCCTCTAGCTTTGTTGCATCGATCTCCAATGAAGGTATATCTTGCCTCTCACACAACTCTCACTGGATTGTGGACATGGGTGCTACACATCATCTCTCTTCGCAACGTCCGGCTAAATATTTAGATACTACTTACCCCAAGAACATCACTGTGGCTAATGGTGACACGATCCTGGTTTCTAGCACTGTTCATCTACCTCTTACTCCGTCCCTCTCCTTATCCTCGGTTATTCATGTTCCGTGCTCTCCTTTTAATCTCCTTTCTGTTAGCCGTCTTACATAAGATCTTGATTGCTGTGTTATTTTCTCACGCTCTTCATTTGTTGTGCAGGATCGACTAACACAGACTATACTTGGTAGAGGACGACTGTCTAACGGGTTGTATCTTCTCGATGTTTCTCCCGCTGCTCTCACCACTATCTCCAGCACTGATTGACATCGTCGTCTTGGGCATGCTCCTCTTCCGATTCTCAAGAAAGCTTTTCCTACTGTTTCTCTTCATGAGTTTTTTTGTGAATCTTGTATTTTCGGCAAAGAACACCGTGTATCTTTTCCTTCTTCCTGTACTCGGAGCAATGCTCCTTTATCCTTAGTTTATTCTGATATCTGGGGGCCCTATAAGGTCCCTAGTATTTTTGGGTACCGATATTTTGTTACATTTATAGATAATTACTCGAGAGTTACGTGGTTGTACTTACTTCGTGGTCGTACCGAACTCACAACTACATTTCGTACGTTTCTTACAAAAACTCGCACTCAGTTTTCTACCTGTGTAAAAACAGTTCGTACAGACAATGCTCGAGAGTACACTGATCGCACCTTCTCCAATCTGTGCGCTGAGTTCGATATTCTACATCAGACTTCGTGTGCTTACACCCCTCAAAAAATGACATAGCGGAACAAAAAAATCGCCACCTCCTTGATGTGGCTAGATCTCTCATGATCTAAATGTAGGTTCTCCCTCTGTATTGGAACTTTGTAGTTTCTACTGCTTGTCACCTCATCAATCGCATGCCTTCGTCTGTCCTCAACTTTGTGGCACCCATTACTCTCCTTTACTAATCAACGACTCTCTTCTCTCTCTCACACCACGTGTGTTTGGGTATACCTGTTATGTCCACCACCTTGGTCCTACTGACAAGCTAGCCCCTCGTGCTACCAAAGCTATGTTTGTTGGGTACTCCCGCACTCAGAAGTGGTATGTATGCTTTTATCCCACCACTGGTAAGGTGGTTGTGTCTGCTGATGTCTCCTTTCATGAAGACCGACCATATCACACCAGTCCTTCTGATCTCCTTCTTCCTTCTTCGCTACCTCGGCCCACAGTTCCAGTAACGTATTCACTTCCACCACTTCTCCTTACTCCTCTGCTTTCGATTCCTATACCACCACCAGTCCCCTCCAAAGCTCATATCATTGAAGTATACACTCGTCGTCCTCCACGTCCAGATGCCCTGTAGCAGCTTCCCTCTACCGGTGTGATCTCGCGGCCTGTTGATCCGGCATCCTCCTTGACAACACATCCCATGACCAATTATGTCTCTCTACATCGACTATCCCCGCCTCTTCTTACCTCTGCTCTCGCGCTCTCCTCTGTCTCTATACCTAACTCTGTGCAGGAAGCCCTCCAGCATCCGCGGCGGCGTGCCGCCATGAATGAAGAAATGACTGCTCTGTGGGTTAATCACACTTGGGATCTTGTGTCTCCTCCTCCTGCTCACAGTTGTGTTAGCTGCAAGTGGATCTTTACTATCAAACATGCCGCAGATGTGACAGTTGATTGCTTAAAAGCTCGGCTTGTGGCCCAGGGTTTTAACCAACAGTACAACCTTGATTACGAGGAAACTTTCTCCCCAGTATCAAAATTAAATTCGGTTCGGCTCCTGCTCTCCTTATCTGTTCATCGGTAGTTGCCCCTCCATCAGCTGCGTGTCAAGAATGCTTTCTTGAATGGTGATCTTCTTGAAACAGTGTATATGCATCAATCATCCTGGTTTGAGACCATGGGGGAGTCTCGTGTATGTTTACTTCTCAAATATATTTATGGTCTCAAACAGTCTCCACGGGCGTGGTTTGGAAAATTCAGCAAGGCCGTTCGTGAGGTTGGCTTCAAACAAAGCTCGACAGATTCCTCTCTTTTCACTCGTCACCAATCAACTGAGACTATAATACTTCTGGTTTATGTGGACGATATTCTGATCACTGGTGATGACTCAGCTGAGATACACCATGTTAAGCAACATTTAAACTCTATCTTTCAAATCAAAGATCTGAGAAATCTCTGCTATTTTCTTGGACTAGAGGTAGCACGACAACCTGATGGCCTTGTCTTATCCCAACATGAGTATTGCATTGAACTTATGCAAAATGCTGGCCTCTCGGGTTGCAAACCTGCGGAAATCCCGATGGAAGTCAACCATATGTTGCATGCTCAGGGATCTGAGTCTGATTTTCTACTTCCGAATCCGGAATACTATCGTTGTCTTGTGAGAAAACTGATATACCTAATAGTTACAAGACCAGACATATCAGTTGCGGTTGGTGTGTTCAGCCGGTTTATGCATACCCCACTGATTTCTCATCTTGAGGCAGTGAAACGTATTCTCAGGTATCTGAAGACTTTCCCTAGGAAAAGACTTGTGTATAAGTCATCTTCCTCCCTTTCTCTTATTGCATACTGAGATGCGGATTATGCGGGCTCGTTGGATGATCGATGTTCTACTACTAGTTTCTGTACATACTTTGGAGGAAATCTTCTCACATGGCGGAGTAAGAAGCAGACGGTGGTTGCTCGCTCGTTTACTGAGACTGAGTACCGTGTGATGGAGGCTTTTACATCTGAACTAACCTGGCTTGAAAGTCTTCTAATGGATTTGAGAGTTAAATTGTCCTCAACTTCAATGTTGTTTTGTGACAGTCAAGCTGCAATACACATTGCAAAGAATCCTGTGTTTCATGAGCGGACTAAACATATTGAGGTTGATTGTCATTTCGTTGAGAAAATGTTCAATCAAAGGAGCTAAAGCTAGAACATGTTCCTGCGTCTGGGCAAGTTGCTGACGTCCTTACGAAGGCATTGTCTCGCAAGTTGTATTACCAGTTCTTGTCCAAGTTTGGTGCCTACGACTTGTACGCTCCAGCTTGCGGGAGAGTGTTAGATTCTAGGGAAAAATAATGTAAAGGCCCATTTATCTTTTCTCCTTTAGTCCCACATCTTTTGTATAAGATTATTTCTACTTCTCTTCTCCTATATAGTTGTATTCTCTCTTGTATTTTACACTTGAAGAAGTATATATAAGGTTTGTCCATTGTTCTCTACAATAGGGATGAAGGTTACAATAATCATTATTTTGAGAGATATCTCGAGCTTAGGTTTCAGCCAGTCTCAAATCTTTTAGCAACCGGCTCATAGACATGAATTATCAATATTACTTTGAGTTATTCGGTGAGCGTGACATTTGATTTGCGAAGCATACACTGCTAGGTCAGACGAGAGAGTAGTCTAGCATTAAGAGAACCCGCGAGCAAAATCGTCTTCATCGCCTTAGTAGTTGGGTGAAGATGAAGTGTAGGGGTTGTGTTATAAATATTTGTCAGCATCGCTTCGGCGGCCTGCTTGAGTAATTAATTTTCCTTTGGCAAGGATCCATATCCGTCGCTAAGTATATGGATCATTTTGACGAGTTATTAGTGAGAAGAGACATCTAAGAGGAGACAACTATAGCTATTTCTCAATTTCAGTTTGGACTTTGATCAAAGATACATAATGAGTTGACTTATCACTACTTAATGTCCCTCAATCAGAAATGCCAACTCACCCTTCATTATGAGCAATTGAGATCCGCTAAAGTTTTCAAGAGGACTCGCACCCTGATCATCCCTCCATGAGACCTCCTCGCCCGAGGGCACTGCCCCACCTACTCGTGCACCCTTTGACACAAAGGACAAGACTGGTCGTAGGGAATTATCCTAATTTATTTTATATCTGTTCCCACTAATTAACATATTTCTACCATTCACCTCTACCACAACTTGTGTGCTTTTAATTAATTAGACTTATAATTTTAGTTTGTGCGTTATGTACACTCCATATTCATTGAGGTGTGCCCCGACCCAGTGGTGAGTCTCCGTACATCCAAAGAGTGGTCATTGACTTGAAGGGACGAGGACAAGAAAGTCAAGCAAAAATGTCTGAGAACTCTCCTACACTACCGACGAGCTCGCCCATCTAGATTACGCTTCTTTAGCAAACATGTCACCTTAATCCTAGCGGATCTGGCGAGGCGAGCATATTCATAGTTCACTGTAAATCTCATCGCGCTTGAACTTACTTAGCCAGCGAGCTCTTCTCTCCTCCGGCCATGACTTGCCGCCAAACTCGGCAACGAGGGTACGACATAAGGCAACCTCGCTTATGCTGACCACAAACAGCTCACCAGATGCTTGGTACCCAGTATCTCAGGATTCGAGGGCTATTCACTGTCCAATTGCCCCCTAGATTGCCTATAAATAGAACTCCCATGACACATTTTGAAGGCGCGTGGACCCCCCACTAGGTTCCCAAAAATCTCGTCGTGTCTCTCTTGTGCCAAGCACAACTCTGCTTTAGGAGGGGAAGCTCTTATAGATTTCCGAGTACGTAGTGAGATCTTGTCACTACAGCTCGCGAGATCCTGTTTACAGTCAATCAGGGAAAAGCTCTTGCGTCGTCCCGACCATTAGACAAGTAGTATTTGGTCCCTCTCGGTCTGAACTTTGTCAACCGAAATTTTCCTGATTACAACACTTTGGTGCGGTGAACATAGACTGTGATCAAAGGAAGAATATCTAGTGGGAGGTTCAATGCCGAACAAAGACGAAAGGGATTTGGAGTTCGACAATGCGCTATAGGGATTTGGAGTTAGGCAATGCGCGAGCTCCGAGCGAGTTCATCACAAAAACCGACCTCGCGATATTCAAGGAAAGGGTGATGGAGACACTGCGAGTTCTCTTAACACCTACGGTCGAGCTCGCAGTAGACTCGCTGTCAGTCGTCACCCCGGCTGGGAGTGTCAGATAATCGCGGAGACCTGGTAAATAAGTCGTCGCCTCGCCATAGGAGGAGCGAGTACTATTTGACCGAAGTCAATGTATCACTCTTCGAGCTCCTCTCTTTCGTGATAATGATAGTGCTTGTTCGAAGACAACTCGCCAAGAAAGAACGGCGAGCCCATTTTGCGAGGAAATTGTGATCGCGCAAGTCCCGGAGCGATTTCGCAAGTTTGTGCTCAACTAATACACCGGGAAGGACGACCCCACCCAACACCTGCTGTGGTTTGAAGATGTCTCAATTCAGACTATGATCGACGTATTTAAATACGGCCTTTTCGCGATCATTTTCAAAGGGAAGGCGAGTGATTGGTTCCACCACTTGCCCGCAAAGTTTCATCTACTGCTTCAAAAACTTGCGTCGAGGGTTGATGCTGTGATTTGCAAAATCAAAAAGGAGAAAGAGGTCGACCACCATTTTTCTTCTCAAGGAAGGGCTCGACTAGTCATTAGGGTACTACATCGACTGTTTCCACGTGGAGGTCCAACAGATCCATGAGATGGATGGCTACACCCTCCATCTAGCGCTCACCTTCGACATGCAGGAAGGGTTGTTCAGGATGGAGATGGATCAGGATCCCCCCCATTTATTTTGAGGAACTGATTGACCAAGCATGGCAGTACGTCCAGGCAGAAGGCAACAACAAGAACTTTCTAACCTCACTTGTGAGGCTTTCGAAGCAGGATGAACTGAAGTATTTGGGAGGGGGCAGAAGCCAGAGGAAGCCCGCAAGACAAGGTGGAGAGTTTAGGAGGCAGGGAGCTATTCTGGAGCGGAGGTAACCCGAGAAAATGTTACAGGCCCCGATGAATAGGCCTCTCGGAGGCCGGCAGGAAGAGTGCATCGTCCAATCGGAACCGGTCCGCGCCGATCCCCCGAGTGTCAAGCTTGTTTCAACGCGCCAGAGAGGCCTCAGGAGTTCAGGAGACCCTCTAGGTCTCCGCCTCGGAAGGCAATGGCAATTAATCGCCACGCCTGATATCAACGAAGGATGACTCCGGATCGGGAGCATCAATGAGGGAAGGTGGTTCCCTATTGCGATTTCCATCAGGAGGGGCATGCCACCTCGCATGCCAGAAGTTTTTGAAAATAAGGACGGCCAGAGGAGCCAAAAGAGCCCATGGAATGTGGCGAGGTGACCAACAGCAAGAAGAGACGATCAAGGGTGTGTTAACCCCGCCCCCGCTCGAGGAAAGTACGAAAAACAAGTTGATGTCGGAACTCGAGGAGGAATTAACTCCATCCACGAAGTAGGAGTGGAGGCCTCCCACAAGGGTATCCTTCACAACATCTATCAGAGGAGCGTCGCTTCAACATCACAAAGCCCACCTCCGATCGGAGAGATCACATTCTCAGTAGAAGACATGTCAGAGAATGAGGATCGGTTCGACGACGCCCTCATCATCCAAGTAGTTGTTAATCCAAATCCTGCGACGGGGAGTAGTATCAAACGACACCAGTGGAAAGTCATCCAGGAGGTTACTTCGGGTGTCCGGGGGCACTCTCCGGGCGGTCACTATGGTCGCTCGCAGGTACCCTCCACACTAAAGCAGGCGCGCAGTGTTCAGCGCGGGGTCTGGCGATCTCTCAATATGCAGTTCGACAGTACGCTCAGGAGGACGCGACTGGTGTTGCTCCAAGCCACGTGCGGACTCATCTTCTCGATGTCAGCATAAGCGGCACCGCGTCGTTACACGCGGTCTTCTCTCTCAAACCCTCTCCACTCAACTCTTCGTGTACCTCGGATGGCAGCGCATTTAATGATGCATTTAAAGAGGGATTGAATGCCCGTCTTTTCGCGAACTGTCCGAGTGGCCTATCTTTAAGTATAAATAGGGACCAGAGGTTTTCGAACGGGGATGACAGACTTAACCCAGAACCTACCATGATGTAGGTGTGGATACTAAGTATCTTGCTCTTGTTTTCTTCTCTCCTACTCGTGTACTCGCACACACCCTTCGGGTACCTGCTTTTCACCTCTGTAATTCCTTTTTAGCATAATCAAAAAGCTCGCCGCAAGAGAGCGATTCGCTACGGCGGTTCAGTCTGTTGTTCGCCGCTGCCAGCGACACCCTCTTTTCTCCTGTTCGCCAAGCCCACAGGGCAGAGTAGCCGTTTGGTTGTAGTCTCCAATCTCTCCACCGAACTCTGGTTGGTGGTTTAGTGTGGAAGAACTAGGTGGCAAATTTTGCATTAACAGTTTGAACATGCGACCTTCAGATACAGCTAACTGATGAAGTCATCTGATGGCAGGCGGGTAGTCGCCAACCCGCGAGCAACAGCGTGTGACCCGTGCTGAGTTCGATCTTTTACTCAGACCAATCAATTATCTAGTCGCCCAGGGGGAACGCGCTCAGGTCGCCAGGCAACCTCAAAAGCCCGTGACCCCTACTGGGTTGCCGCCACCACCAGTGAATCCGCCTCCTCTTTTGCCGTGCGACTAGGTATTCACACTCGACGACAATTTTTTAGGGAAGCCGCTAAGGGGCTCCAGATTTTGATGATCTGGACCTCGATGAAGAGACAGAGGTCTACTCGCCTTTCGTCCTTGGGATTTTCGGGGAGACCGCTCCCATTGCTTCAGAGAGTCGCAACTTCCTCGCTTCTCGTAGAAAGAAGATCCCGCTTCCCATTTGTAGGCGTTTGACGTGATCGTGTCCCTGTAGGCTCTCACTGTGGGTCTGCGGTGCAAGCTGCTTTCCACACACTTCGATGGAAAAGCAAGAGAGTGGTTCCACAGCCTCTCCCTCAACTCTATCACCTCTTTCAGAGAGTTAAGAAGAGATTTTCTGCGAAGGTTCGCCAACTCCAAGCGGCGAAGGGCGGATGTCAACGCCCTCTTCCAAATTCGGCAAGGACCAGAGGAAATTTTGGGTCTATTCGTAGATCGCTTCCATAGTTTGATTATGGAAGACCCAGATGTAAACCCCCAAGTCTACTGAGTTTCCTTCACCAACGGCCTCAGACCCGGGCTTTCCAAATTTCTGATCTGTGAGAAGAAACCCAGGACTTACGCCAAGCTCATCGAGAGAGCCAACCAATTCGTTGAGGGAGAATTGAACAATGAGGAGTTCATCACAGGTCTCTCAGACTTAGGGGCCAAGCGCCCACAGGGCTCTTCCAGCGACCCTCCAATTCTCCCCCAGAAAAACAACCATATCCGCCAAGAGTATCGGCCCCCAAACCCGCGGGGGTAAAAGTTTCGTCCGCGAGGTCGGCGGGCCTTCCAGCAAACAAGGCCTGAATGC
Organism: Platanthera guangdongensis; assembly: GCA_039583875.1. NCBI lineage: Eukaryota > Viridiplantae > Streptophyta > Magnoliopsida > Asparagales > Orchidaceae > Platanthera > Platanthera guangdongensis. The sequence goes on along the minus strand of CM077147.1, from coordinate 148,909,834 downwards.
CCCCAGCCACAGCCAGGTAATAGCAGCAATCCCCCTCTTTTGTTGGAAGCTTCCTCGGAGCAATCGAGAAGCGAGATGCAGGAGTATACTGATATTGGTATCCCAATGGAAGAAGTCGTTGAAATCTTTAACAACAACTGGATTTCAAGCCCCCAAGGCCCATAAAGGGGGGATTCAAAAGTAGGAATCTCAATCTTTAGTGCAAGTTTCATCGCGACATAGGTTACGACACGGAGAATTGTCGAGTCCTCTGCGACCTATTGGAGAAGTTACTCAGAGAAGAAAAGTTGAAGTATTTGCCGGCAGACAAAATCGGAGAAACCTCATCCCAAAATGGGAAGGAGAAAGTAGGGGAGTGACCAAGTGCCCCTAGATGCAACAACATGGAGCAAGACAGAGGTGTCAAGAGAAGTGTGGAGGAAGAATGTGTGGAGATAGAGGGAGTTGGCTCGCTAGGGTGTATAAGCGATATGTACGGTGGAGCAGGAATAAAATCCTACCGAAAAGGGATTCTGAACGTCTGCAAGGAAAGGAAGTTGCCTCGACATTGTTGGCACCGCCTCTCCGAGGGACTGTGACATTCAAGGAAGAGGATCTTCCTCAAATCACAAACCTGCTCTACGACGCGGTGGTCATTAAAGTTATTTTGGGAGATTATTTTGTGGCTCGTATCCTTGTCAACACGGAAGCCCTGTGAACGTCCTCTTTAAGCCCACACATAAGGTAATGAAGAAAAAAAGACTTTGAAAGCCTACGATGGTCAACTCTACGACTTTGCAGGGGAAAAAGGTGGAAGGAAGCGTGAACCTCACGATCATCTTGTGCGGGATAGCCCGACAAGAATCCTTCCTTCTGATCGATGCTCCAGTATCTAGAATGCAATTTTTGGGAGGCCTCTCCTGGACGATTTCCAAACAAGAGAATCGACTTAGAATCAAGTGTTGAAATTTCCACTGGCCGAGAAATAATCCAGGGTCCGGAGCGACCCCAGGATTGCTCGGGAGTATTATATTTGATCGGTAAACTCGATTGACGAGCACGCCCAACCTCGGGTCGGAGGCGGCGATGAAGTTGGCCCATCTTTCTAGAACTGAGCTGAGCAAACAGAGAATTCCAGTACGTTTGTTTTTTTATTACCTGTCTTGTCGTTGTTATTTGAAGCTCTTCATGTAAATATCTAATGCTTTTTCCATGATGAATGAGTTTTGAAGTTATGCAGGATGAGTACTCTTTGCTTAATACCAAATCCCCTAAGCAAATCAGGAAGACCTGGGATTGACGCTTATGTGCGTTTACCGGAGCCCGCTTGCCCCCCCCCCCTCAGACGTATCCCAACGTCTCGAGCGGAGGTCATCGAGCTTCAAACCCTCCTGCCGGTGCGAGATACTTCTCCCACCCTAAGGCCACTACGATTAACCTTGTGGAGACACTCTCAAGTGGCATATGTTGCAGGTACGAATGTGTTTGCCAATCGCACATTGACTGAGGCGTTGATACTATTACTAGTTCCTTTCTGAGGGCAGGCTCCAAACAACAGGTGGTTTATAACCCTCCAACGTTCTTCAGCGTTGTTTGCGGACGAGAACCCTGAGGATGTCCCTTGCCCGACTGGTACATTTAACCTCTGACAATGGACCCCCCATGAAGAAGGATGTAGGCGGATCCTCAGACGGAGCATCTCTAGTCCTCAATTCCAGTAGCAAGTGCTCGCTCGACAATTCGCAACACTTTGCCAGGATTTGTTCGGCTAGTGCTTACTTGACGATTCGCAACGCTTCGCCAGGGTTTGTTCGGTAAGTGCCCTCGACAATTCTCAGCACTTCGCAGGAATTGTGTACAATATACCCGCCTAATATGCTATGATTACTCGGCACGGAATCGCGTGGCCATTCAAAACTCTTATTCTAAATAGGCGGACACTTGGGATGAGATCGCCTTACTCTCTTATTCTAAATAGGCGGACACTCGGGATGAGGTCGCGTGACACTTCTATTCTTAATAGGCGGACACTCGGGATGAGGTCGCCAAACTCTCTTATTCTAAATAGGCGAATACTCGGGATGAGGTCTTCTGGCTCTTTTATCCTCAATGGGTGGACTTGCCACTACAAAGCTATTTGAGTTTGAAAAAGATACAAAGGAAATCTTCGCAGTGACAAATATAAGGTTCTTTTGTATCTACGCAAAAACATGTTTCTACTATCTATTACAGGAATGTAGAAAATTAAAATTAGTAAAAGGTGCATGGACGCACGATCGCCAATCTTAAAACTTGAGTGGTCGCAATCAGAGTTAACAAATTGAGTCAAAACGAGATCCGTACGATGACAAGCATAAAGCTCAATAATAGTTTATTAAAAAACGGCAATTAAGGCAGGGAGAACGTCCAAAGGCAAGCTCAAAATTATTTAAGTTGATTGCATAAATTTAAAACTAATCAACTAAGCATTGGTAGAGCAAGAGTACCGCAGAGAAGGTGATCTGCCCCAAGTCCAGTGGGCGCGCCGCGCACTGGGAGAATGATAATTTCAGTCGATTGGTGGAGAGTGTATGACGTTGTCGGCACCAATCAGGAGGGCCGAGTTGACAGAGGGGTCGACGGCGACCCAGTAGGGAAAACAATGTTGGATAGCTTCAGTGGGCGCCAATTGGGAGGGATACTGGAGTTGACAGAGGGGTTGATGGCGACCCAACAGGGAAGTCGATGCTGCATAGCTTCAGTGGTGTTCGAGGTGGGTTGCTTTCGGCAGAGGCTTAAGAGCGGAAGCTTCGACGGGAGGAGGTCGTGAATCCACTGATGCCACAGGGGCTGGAGAAGGTGGCACAAATCTTCGGCGATAAGAACTGGGAGGCATGGGTTGAAGGGTTCGTCGGTATCTCAGAGGGACGAAGGGTTCTTCGTTCCTCTGTTTCAACCAGGCTGATGCTCCCATTCTCAATGGCGATATAAATAACAGATTAGTCACTTTCTGATTAATCCCTTCCTATTTTAATACTTGCATATTATTTTCCATATATTGCCTCCTCCCTGATCTCTTTTATTTTTTTGCCTAATGCAGACCTTCTGGATATAAGCAAAACCTATCTATTTAACTTTTGTCCTATTTAGATATATTTAAATTTATGCATCCATAAATAATTTAAAATTGTCTTTCTCGGCCTAACTACCCTAAAGTACCAGACCATTTATTTAGGGTCTCACCGGGTGGTCAAACCGATGAGTCGAACAATTTCAAATAACGTAGATATATGGGAAAAGAAATACAGAACAATAAGTAAAAGCATAATAATAAAAAAGATCCATGACATATGATGGTGTCGGTGGATGCATAAGAGGCATTTGCACTTTCTGCGTGAGGGTACGACCATGTCAATCTTCACCCCAGCCGGGAGGGCGCGAAGAACTATAAGGAACGAGGAGCAAAGTGTGCATAGAACTTCACGACTTGAAGAGAAAGGCGAGGTGATCAGTATAGGCGAGCTCGTACTTATCGCCGAATCAACATAGACAAGTTCGCTGACTCGTCGCCGAAGCTGGATGACATCCATATCTCACTGGTAGAGAGAGGTAGAGGTCCTTCGAGCTCTCAGGGATGCGAGGAGGCTTGTAATAGCCTTCAGCCCTCTGGACTTGACAGAAAAACACTGAGCCAAATGGACCACGCATTATCACAGAAATTTTGTGCCAATGATGTATATAAAAGTACATTATTGAATATATCCAAGTAAAAAGCGGTGAGGCTATTAGAGTTCATTACATCAATTAAAACAACATAAGTAGAAAAAGAAAAAAAATGTGAGTTTTTTAGTCCCCACGGCGAGGGTTGTTGAGATCATCGCATGAGATGTGCGTCGTCCACCAGCCAACCTCGCGAGCAGCCTGCAACTCCTCCTGAGCTTTGTTAAGACCCTCTGTATGATGGCGAATGAGCTCCTTTGTCTGCTGGATGTAGCCAGACATCCTCGCCGTGTCGCATGGAAATCTTGCGCTCTCGGAGAGATAGTGGACTTCGTTCGACAACTGGCGTACCTGATGCTCCACCTAGGCCATCCAAACTTCTAAGCTCTAGATAGAGAAGTTTTTACGCACGGCATTTTCCGGGCGAGGCGAGAACTCCTCGACCAGAGACACTCAAGTCTCCACCGCCTTCAGAAGGCGATTGAGCTCGCTCGCATCCAAGGCCTTCAGCCGTATTTCATGCGAACTGAATAGAGAGAGTAGTGAGCCCTATACTCTTCGAACGATTTGCTTGGATCAACAAGAAACTAGCTGGCTTGCAAGGCTGGTCAGCCTCGAAATGAGTCCTTGGTTGGCGCTAGACTTGAACATATAGTCAAAAATCGATAACTCCTAAAAGGTCCGTACCAGTCGGAGGAGTTGTTGCAGCTGTAGGCGAAGAGCCTCAAGATCCGTACCAGTCGGAGGAGAGCTATCGGTAACAGCAGCAGTAGGCGGGCGAGGGGGGTAGCCATGTTTCTTGTGACAAACGGCTTCAGTATGGCCATCCCGGCCGCAGTAGGTGCACTTGGGCCGTCCGCGGCCACCACGGCCCCGCCCACGGGAGCCCGTACGGCCACCCCGAGGAAAGGAGGGTTGTGGGAGTAAAGGAGGAAGGGCCTGCTGAAGAAGGGCCGGCGAGGGTGGTGCAGGAGCCTCCGGAGGAGGTGGTACGCGAAGTAACATCGAGCAGACATCAGAGAAAGAAGGGGTAGTGGGTGAAGCCAGAACCTGGGCCCGAATACTATGTAGGTGTGGCGGGACGCGAGCCATAATCATAGCAATACAAACAGCCTCCTTCTGAGCGCGTTGGGCAGCGAGATCAGTAGTCGCGGGCTGGTGCTGAATCCAGGCTTCCGTGAGAGTTTTAGCACGGGCCACGAAGGAGGTCATGTCCAGAGCTTTGCCAACATCCAAGGCTTGAAGATCAGTGAAGATGTCGAAAAGGTGTTGAAGGCTGTCCTTTCCGGAGTACAGCGAATGAAGTTCATCCCACATGGCTTTAGCAGTCTCATGATACATGATCATCTGGTACGGCTCACCCTCGACTGAGTTCAGGATCCAGGTCTGGACACGGCCGTCATTGCGGAGCCAATCATCAGTAGACGGAGTTGGTGGGCCCTGGGTAAGGTGACGGGCAAGGCCCTTGGCCTGTAAGACCCGGCGGACAGAGTGGACCCAGGGAATGAAATTAGCCTTGCCAGAGAGAGAAATAGTAGTAATCCGAAGCTCATCCCGGAGTTCGAGAGGAGCCACGTGGTCGGCAGGGGGTTGAGCGGTAGTGGAGTCGCTGGAGGACATGGCGACTGAAGAGCAGCAGGGCGCGGAGAGAACAACCCGCAGCGGTCTGGAGGTCGCGGCGGGCTGGAGGCCGCGGCGGTCTGGAGGTCGCGGCGAGTTGAGTGAGGCCGCGGCGAACAGGAGCAGTCCGCGACAGAGGCCGCGGCGAACTGGGGCAGGTCGCAGCAGCGGACAGGAGCAGTCCGCAAGAGGTCGCGACGAACTGTGGGCAGGTCGCTGGAAGAGGAGCACAGCGGATACAAGCAGAGCTCGCAGCGGACAGGAGCAGTCCGCAAGGGTAGGCGGAGAGAGAGAGTCCGCGAGCAGAGGCTCGAGCGGACAAAAAAGGAGCGAGCTAGAGGGGGGGCAGTCCGCGAGTAAGGAGGCTCGAGCGGATACAAGCAGAGCCCGCAGCGAGCGGGAGAGAGAAGCTAAAGGGAGCAGTCCGCGAGCAAAGAGGCTCGAGCGGATACAAGCGGAGCCCGCAGCAGACAAGAGGGAGCAGTCCGCGAGCAAGGAGGCTCGAGCGGATACAAGCAGAGCCCGCAGCGAGAGAGAGAGAAGCTAGAGGTAGCAGTCCGCGAGCAGAGAGGCTCGAGCGGATACAAGCAGAGCCCGCAGCGGACAGGAATGATCGTCCGGAGCGGATGGAGAGAGGTGGGCCCCACGAGTCAGAGCAGGAGATGGCTATAAGAAGCCTGGGGAGGGTGGAACCACGGAGGGAGAGAAGAGGAGCGGAATCAGAAGGGCAGTCCGCACGAGACCGGAGCGGATGCAGAAGGCAGTCCGCACGAGACCGGGCGGACAGAAGCAGAGGGGCAGTCCGCAGGAGACCGGGCGGACAGAGAAGGGTCAGTCCGCAGGAGACCGGGCGGACAGAGAAGGGGCAGTCCGCAGGAGACCGGGCGGACAGAGAAGGGGCAGTCCGCGGCTAGACGCAACCTCGCTTTGATACCATGTTGAAAGAGCCCAAAGCTTGTATGTATTATTTCAGTATGTAAATACAAGGAGAGAATACAAATATATAGGAGAGAAGAGGGAAGAATAAATCCTATACATGATGTGGGACTAAAGAAGGAGGAAGAAAAATAGGCCATTAAATGAGCCTTTTACATGGGCTTTTCTAATAGATACGAAGGCTCAAACTTTCCAATTAAAGACCCAAATAATTTTTGTAGAGTTAATTACTATTTAGTGCAATTGCTTCGAAAATCTCTTGGGCGTACATCACTAGCGAAAGTACACACGACTCTACATTGGCGTCAGACTCAATCGTGTTCTAATGAGAAGTAAGTGTATATAAAAGCAATGATAGTTAGAAAAAAATACATTGTATCTAGCATTTACAAAGAAATTAATTCTATATCTATTTTTATCCGAGAACACTTACACTCGACTTGGAGGACTCCACGACCATGAGTATACGGTTCACTAACCAATTTCAAAAATTTTATTATAAATTAATCTAATTTACACATCTAAAAATATAAAAAACACAGGAATAACAATAATTAAAGTTATAACGCAGTGGGTGCAACAATGAAATGCAAATGAGCGAAGAAATTAAAAATTGTTTGAAAAAATTGGAGCAGTTTTTAAATGAAAACATCGCTAACGAAATGCATAATGCAAGTTTTTTTTGCAAGCGTGGATAACCGAAAAGTACCCCTCCGGACTTAAACTAAGCATTGTGCTCAATGCAAACTAGCATGCTAAAATACTTGAGGAAAGCAAACAAAAATATAGTTGGGATAAAGATTCATTACCCATGCCCGAGAATGTGGCATTCCAGAAGCGACTGAATTTGATTTTTGTGCTTGTAAATCTGCTCCCAGTTCCAACTTGGTCAAGCTAAGGTATACGCCGTCGGTTTCCTTCCGGAGTCAAATAAACAACGCAACACGATACAAACAATGTATATCAAAAGTTAGCAAAACTAAACCGCGCGTACAATACATGCACATATCCACGGGTATCACACAAACAAACATGCAAACATGAAAAAAAATAAAATTGAAATAAAAAAAGGAAAACATGGGGTGCCTCCTAAGCGCGCCTTGTTTATGGGCTTTGAGGTGGACTAAATACCTGTATTAAGCAGTTTTATAATTTTGTTCGAGCATAAAAAATAGAATAAGAATTAAGAAAATTCAATAATATTAACGGCGCATTCAAAGGGCTCTCCGTCGTAAGGCTTTAAGCATTGCCCATTGACTTTAAAGAATCCCTCGTTTTCATTAAACAGCTCCACAACACCAAATGGAAAGACATGAGTGATGGTGTAAGGCCCGTACCATCTGGATTTGAGTTTCCATGGAAATAGTCGTAACCGCGAGTTGTACACCAAGACTAAGTTGCCACTTTAAACTCCATGTGACGGAAATGCTGATCATGCCACTTTTTGTCCATTCTTTATATAACTTAGAATTTTCATAGGCTTCACGGTGAAACTCCTCCACGACGCAAATCTATGAGAAGCGTTGCTTTCCCGCCTCCGTCATGTTGAAGTTAAGGTATTTGGTTGCCTAGAAGGTACAATGTTCAAGCTCGATTGGAAGGTGGCATGCTTTACCGTACACCAGCTTGAAAGGCGGCGTGCCCATAGGAATTTTGAAAGCTGTGTGGTAAGCTTCAACAAGCTTGTTGGCCCAGTCCTTCCGTTTGGTGTGTACAGACTTTTCTATGATACGTTTTAACTCCCCGCTGGACACTTCAACTTGACCACTGGTTTGAGGGTGATGCACAAGTGCAATCTTGTGATGCACACCAAATTTCTCCAGGAGTGACTCGAAGGGGAGATTGCAATCCTACGATCTAGAATGCGATTCTAATAACATTTGCAGTGACCGGCTTGTCCTTCAAGGTGGAGAATGACTGAAGACATTTTTCATTAAAATGGAAAGGAACATCCTTTCCCAAGTGGTTGCAGCGCGGCTTGGAGATTTCTGAGAAGTTCTTAATGAATCTTCGGTAGAATCCAACATGCCCCAGGAAATTACGAATTCCCCTGATAGAGGAAGGAGGTGGGAGCTTCTGAATGACATCAATCTTCACCAGCTCCACTTCAATCCCGTCTTTGGAGATTTTATGTCCAATGACAATTCCCTCCTTCAACCTGAAGCGACACTTCTCCCAGCTTAAGATTAGGTTTGTGTCTTCACAAAGCCGCAATACCTTGGATACGTTATGGATGCAATTTTCAAATGAAGACCCAAAGAGCGAGAAGTCATCCATAAATATCTCCATGAAATCCTCCACCATGTCTTGAAAGATAGCCATCATGCAACACTGAAAATTAGCTGGGCATTGCACAAGCCAGAAGGCATTCTGCAGAATGCAAATGTGCAATCGAGCACTTAATGGTAGTCTTCTCCTGATTTTCGGGGTCTATGACGATTTGGTTGTATCCAGAATACCCATCTAAGAAACTATATAACTCCTGCCCGACTAGTCTCTCAAGCATCTGATCAATGAAAGTCTGGGGAAAATGATCCTTCCCTGTTGCGTCGTTTTGTTTTCGATAATCAATACACACCCGCCAGTCGGTGACTGTGCGAGTAGGTAAGACTTAAGAGATCATTCTGCTCATTCGTCACATGCTCATTCGTCACAACGGCCATTCCTCCTTTTTTCAGGACGACTTGCACCTGGCAGACCCACTTGCTTTCATTGATGGGGTAGATGATCCCATCGTCCGAGAGCTTAACCACCTCTTCCTTCACTACCTTTTGCATCCTTGGGTTTAGACGTCGTTGTGGTTGGGCTAGTGGTTTGTAGTTATCTTCAGTTAGGATTTTGTGCATGCAGATAGCGGGGTTGATTCCCTTTATGTCGCTAATGGTCCAACCAAATGCTCCTTTATGGGAGCGGAGGACATCTACAAGATGAGTTTCCTCATTTGTGGTCAGCCTAGCTGAGATAATGATCGAATATACACCCTCCTTACCCAGATAAACATATTTAAGATGCTCTTCCAGCAAGGGCTTCATTGTAGGGCATGGAGGTTGAGGTACCAAGTGAGGAATAGGGGAAGACAGGGGTGATGGCCCTGTCCCCAATGTCTCATGATCACAACAAACAAAAGGGTGAGTCAGTGTGAATTGGTAGCAGTCTGCATCAGAGAGCTCGCAAGATCACATATCTTTAAGGCTATAATTGTTTGTGTACTCACTGCTTTGCGTTTTATTCCATTATGCACATCAAATACGGCGGTGGCGTCCCCAATTCGCAAAGTGAACCTTCCACTCTCCACATCAATAAGTGCTCGGGTAGTGTCCAAGAATGGACATCCCAATATTAGTGGGAACTTTTTATCTACTTCCATCTCAAATACAACAAAATCGACTGGGAAGAGAAAGTCTCCAACCTGCATCAGGACATCATCAATGACTCCTTGGGTTTTTTTTGGTTGAATGATCTTCCAATTGCAGTGTCATGCAAGTGAGCCGCAGGGCTCCGATCCCTATCTTATTGAATATAGATAGTGGTATGAGATTGATTGAAGCACCCAAATCATAGAGTGCATTTCCACAGTCTAATTACCCAATTCAACATTGGATTGAAAAATAACCCGGATCCTTGCGCTTTGCGGGGAGCTGGTTTGAAATTATTGCTCAGCAGTTCGCAGATAGGTTTACCAGGTCAACCTTTTCAAGCCTCTTCTTATTTGACATCAGCTCCTTCAGGAATTTCATATAACTAGACATTTGAGTGAGAGCGTCGATAAGAGGAATGCTGACCTGAACACCCGTCATCATATCTAGGAACTTCATATATTGCCCCTCCTTCATGTTCTTTAGTCGATGAGGAAATGGATGGCTAGGTAATGCGACAACAACGGGATGGGGTAACAATGTAGATGGCAGTGGGGCCTCAACAATTATAGACAGCTGAACATCTCCTCCTTATGTAGTAGAGTTGGGAGTTCTCTTCCACAGCGCAACTACAAGGCGTTTAAATTCTCCTATTTGCTAATGGCGGTCTGCATGAGCATACTGGCCAGAGAGTTGAGATTGTCCTGCAGTTTCTGAATCGATTGCCGAAGCAATCCAGAAGCATTCTCAGCCCAATCCGCGAAGGCGCAAAATTTTTGCTAGGCCTCTGAGATATTTACTGTCGTACTCTACTGGATCCGAAACTGAGATGGTGGCACAATCAATAGGAGAACTGTCTGCTATGTAGGAATCAGGCCACTAGCGGCTTGTGAAGGAAAAAGTATCTGCGTTGCCTTGCCGGGAGTCTTCTTAAGGTGGGCCCCACCTTCAGAAGAATCGACAAGTGCGCTCAATGAGAGAGGCATACCGAAATAGAATACTTGAATTAGAGTGGCTTCGTGGATTCCATGTTGAAATCTTGAGTGTTGAAATCTCGTAAACCATTCCCAAGCTTCTGCCAAAGATTCTCCCCCTTCTTGCTTAAAATTCATAATCACAAAGTATTGCTCCGATTGTTGTTGGGGGATACGAAGTGCATTAAAAATTCCTTCTCTAACCGCTCCTAAGTAGGAATAGAATCTCCGTGCAAATCCCAATACCCATTCTTAACCTTTTTCTGCAGTGGGAAAGGGAAGAGACGAGATTTTAAAATGTCATTTTTTGCGCCAACATAATTAAAGGTGCTGCAATTTTCAAGAAATACTCGGGCGTGATGTATAACTTCCTCCTCGAGAGACCCGTTGAACTGCAACGACTGTTGAACGACTTGAATTATGTCCAAGGGAATTTCAAAACTTTTAGGATATGAAGTTACTTAGATCACCATCATGCATGAGACCCATAACAGAAACAAAATTTGTCTGTGACATGAAAGCACGTAAGTACAAAACCCACAGTTATCAACTAAAATACGCGTCAGCTACTTACACTATAGCAGCAAAACAACAAAGTATCAAATGCGATATACAAGGGAGAGACTTTCTCTCGACTCATTTGGAAGAAAAATCAAACGTGTCGTGCTCCCCGGCAACGGCGCCAAAAACTTGGCACGATGCACAATCGAGCGGTAGGGCAAGTGCACCCTCTGTCGTTATCAAACAATAATGAAAACAGAGAGTGACCCCGGAGTATCGATCTCACGCGGAGCACAAGATGGATTCAACGTCCAAGGTAGACTTGTGATCGAAGTCTCTTGATTGTCGGATCACAGGTGGTTTTGAGTTTCTACTAAACTAGTGCATGGAAATAAAAAACTAAATTACCAGTGCTGGTCGTCGTCACCACTTCGCACCCCCACGGGTCGCCGAACTTCGCTTTACAACACGGCTCGTGTCTAACCAAAGATGATGCAACCATCACTTCTTTTCGCCACACACAAGCACAACGCTTAGTGAAAAGTCACAAAACAAGAGGCTAGGACTCCTAGGCTACTCCATGGAAATGGAAAACACACAAAATACTTTAATAGGAAATATTAAGAGTATTCATACATTCCACCATCATCAATACATGAAGAGAAACAAAGTCCAAATCAACCTAAATTGTGGGAGAGGAAGAGAGAGATACAAATAACGCTTGAGACTCTTCTGTGGAGACAAGGGGGGCTCTGGATTGCGACTCCGTGAACCCCTTGCTCGTCGACTGTCGACCGGGGTAGAGGAACCCCTGTCACAAGCTCCCAGTTGACCCGTTTTGTCAAGGGTTTTGCGTCGCCCATGTCTTCTCTTTAGGTTCCAAGCTTGCGGTGAGAGGAATGTTTCTTCTTCTTCTTCCTTGAGCTTTTGGATGTTGGGGAGAGACTAGGGGATGAACCCTGACTCTTGAATATGAAAAATGTCGGAAAAATGCGAAACAAGGTGGAAAAACATGGAACTCCCCGCTGGAGAGACATATCTGCATATTTATAGGCAGTGCGGGAATTTGACCAACGCGCGAGCAGCCCTACAACCAGTGGTCGTGCGCAAAGGAAAATTCCACTGCTCGTGCGAGAAGGAACCTTGGCTAGTGGGAAAAATTTAAGGTTTTGGGGGATAATTATTGACCTCACACGAGCAGTGTTCGTGCTATTATCCTCGTGCGTACATTCGTGATATCCTCGGTTTGTTTTATGCAAATAGTTGCGCGTGACCAGTGGTCATGCGCAGAGGGGGCCACTGCTCGTGCGTGAAGGAAACACACGAGTAGTGACCTCCATAAAAAATGGCCTAGATGCGCAGGGATAACACCACAATCATTGGTATACAGGGGAGACAACCAAAACCGTCAGAAAAGCAAAACCACACAGCCACATCGACATTATCAAAACATAAATAAGAAAAGAGGGGGAAGAAAGATCTCGCTCAAGCATGAAATGCACCTAATAACCCTAATCTAGCATCCGTGCGCTCACGTGACAATCAATTCAATTATAAAGGATTTTATGATGAAAACGACTAAAGCATAAGCACAAAGACAGGAAAACTATGCTAGAAAAGGGGTTAAAACACTATATGATTTTCTCTCATCAATGACTAGGTTAGTTTCTTCGTCGTTAGCGCTCCCGGCTGGTCACCAGTCCGATTTTGTTTTCGATAATGGCTAACTACTCTATTGTTTGGCAAGTAAATTTGTCCATTGTTTCCTGTACTCCTACCGAGTACTCCAACAGTTGTTTACATTTTCTTGTCATGTGCTTTCCTCGTGACCTGGGGACTTGCTTAATTACTTTGAGACGTGCACAAATTACTCCATCTTTAATCTCATATGCATCTTGTAGATCCTAGTAATCTCATATCCATCTTGCACATAAATTGGTAAAAACAATACTGTACAAATGATGATTACCATTCTGATTGTATGTATAGCTACTAGGAATTTAGTCCAAGTTGTGTGTGGGTTGTTGGTTCTCAACAATCACATTTCCGCATTGTGTTATGTCAATAGGTGGTATCAGAGTTTCGACATGCTTGAAGCATAATGAGAATCAATGGCTGGGAAGACAAACACCAGCAGCTTCACAAAGATTAAAGTGTTGGATTATATGAAGCCGTGTCTTTCGTATTGAGGCCTCTTTTTGTATTTTATACTTACACTAAACCTACTGAGAAATTTAGATTTCCCTCCTGGGGTGCTTTATATTATCCGACTTTGTTTGGTCATCGTCTTCTTTCTAACCAATACTTCGAAGTTTCGGAGATTAACACAAGAAAATAAGTTATCACATACCATGTTCTAGTAAAGTTCGGCAAGACATGGAAGGACTAAGCAAGATTCAAGCATTTATAAGTTAATAGTTTATCATTTAGTTTCAACATGGAGGTTGTAGTAAAATATGCATGTTCTTGAAAAGATTATTGTGAAGATCTTAAAAGGCTAAACTTTTTGAATTTATCTGGTCTTGTTTGACTCAAGATTTTACAAATATATTTCAACACAAACAAATGAATCATTTAGAAGCTTTATTCAGAAAAAATCAATCATCTCTCTGTCTTTATAACTTTTTCTCTCTTGATATAACTTTTGAATTTGATATAGCTTTGGAGTTGATTGAGCATTTGCGAACAATGGGTGAGACTAATGCACTCCTACAGAGAAGTAATGTGAGCTCTTCCCTTGCCTTGTCAGATTTACTGTTTTTTATGTCCCGTTTGTTATAAAAAAAACTTCAAATTACATCTTATGTTTCCTTAGATGCTTAAGCGAGACACAGCTTTGGCAACTGCTGCAGTTTATGAGTCTATGTTCGCAGCAGAGGATGGAAAAATACCAGCAAGTTTTCAGGTACAGAAGGAATTTATTTCTAACTGGAAATGAACTAAAGAAAAAATCAGATTCAATTGGAGATAGTAAATAGTGATAATTTCAGAAATATATAACTTGTGATATCATTATCCTAGTACATGATTTTAATCATCATCTTCATCACTATCATTGGCCTTTTCCAACTATTATCAGTGGTTCTATAGATAGAAATCTTGAATAAAAAATGAAGGATACGATCAAGGATGTGAAAGCCATCATAATTATCACATACAATTTTGTAGTCATAGTAGAAAAAGAGTGACAGATTGACAGTCTGAACGGAAAGAATTGAAGGATCCCCATATGAAGTCACGGGGAGAATATCTTGTAACAAATGAAGGGAAAAAAATCTTTAACTTTTTGATGAGATCAGATAAGTAAATGTTCTTTTTATGACGACAAAAATGGGGGCTTCTAGAGAAGTAGGAAGTAATGTTAAACATAATCATATTTTAAATAATAGTTCCTCTACCAATAAGCATTTGAGAAATATCATTATGACGTTCTTGTTCGGGGACAATGAATGGAAAAGGCTGTCGATTATCACATTAAAGCATCATTACACGGGTAACACCTTTTATAGGTGGGCACTAGGAGAAGAAACAAGAAAGAAAAAAGATATATAATAATATGTGGTATTCAATTTTACCCCTCAAGTTTGGAGTATATATTAATCATTCTCGACTGGGATGTCATCAGTGAAAGTATTACAATTTACCCCTTAGGTGATGGTGTTGGCTCCATATGGTTGATACAAACACAGCTCCTTGGTCCATTCACTTACCTAATTACCTACGTAGCCCTAGTGACATTTCCGTAATTACATTATATACCCATTTCTGCCTATATAAGGAGTGGAGGTGAGTTATTTAGGGGGGTCTTAGATCTTTTCCTTGTATAAGGGTGAACAACTTTTGAAGGGATCCTCCCTCAAGCATTGGGTATTGAGCATAAATCGATATATTTTATCGTGTAGTGTATTAATATACTGGTTTTAGTTTGTCGATAACAAGTATCTATTAATGGTCCTTGATAAAATGATTAACTGAAATCAATTGTATCCCCATCTTTGTATTCATTCATTTTTGTGATTAGCTTCAATAAAAGTATCCACAGGAGTACAACCAAGCATGTCAGTTTCTTCCAGAAGGTCTAGGACATATTTTCGTTGCAATATAAAGATTTATTGATTAAACCTTGCAACTTCAATTGCTATGACATATTTTAGTTTTTCTATATTTTTAACTTCAAATTCTTTACACAAACGAGCTTTTATCCGTGTGATTTCTCTCTTGATGAAAATGTCATCTACATATGCAATGAAAACTGACACATTAGTTATTTTTTTTTTATAAAAAGACTATCGTTTTCCCGAAATTCAGCGTCCGCGGACTGTCCTTGGACAACTGCTTCTGTCAGCACAAGATCTCTATATCAATAGCTCGAACGAGCTCACCTGGTGTTACCGCCAACATCGGTCCACATAAATAGTCCATGCAAACTCGAGCATTGTGTTCACCCAACCTCTCTTACTTTCAGTGGTTCATCTCTCCCATTGCCTGTTTCCCTGTACCAGGGGTGTCCTTTTCATTTTTGAACCTGCCCGCTTGGGCGACCCTTCATCAGTATAAATACGGGTAAACATTACCTGCAGAGGCATCCTTGGGTCCCCAATGGAGTCATCAAGGTACTCAAGAGTCTTAACGAGTTCTATTCCCAAACCTTCCAAGTACCGACGAACTCCACTAGTGGTGAACTAAACTATTACAACCACATATTTAATCAATATTATCACGCTCAACTAAGGTTCGGGTTTTGCGAAACTTGGTCTCGCCGACCACGAAATCCATTCTACCCCTACCAATCCAAAGCAATCAACAATCTTAAATACTTAACTCGCCCCACACACCCTCGAGTGTGGAGTTGAAGCATTTTCAACCTCAAAAAAACGAATGCGTGATCTTCAAATCTAATCGACAAACAATTGTTTAACATGGCATAAAAGGAAACAATGGGAGAATCACTTCAGAGAATTTGCAACTGTGCTTGATCAACAACCAGTGCAAGAAAATAAAATAAAAACCACAAATATTCACCATGCAAAACATCAAGAAGCATTTATAGAAACAAAAACATGGAGAGATGGAACTCATCCAAAGGCCCGTCAAACTATTCAACATATCCCAATAGAGGGCGGAGATGGAAACAGAACACTCTCAATCAACGTCGAACTAGAAATAGAAGAGAAAACTCTGTTAATAAAATGTTTGATGGATAGTTTAGATAAATTTTCCTGTTCAGCGACCGACATACCTGGAGCAAGTCTTGATGTACACTTGACACTGTCTCAATATTCATTACTTTCAAACCTATCAAGAAAAAGAAGTGTGCAGTGGCTACAACTCTAGCAGAAACCATTCGAGAAGAAGTAGAGAAACTCCTCAAAGCAAAATTCATCAGAGATTTAATACGTAGAATGGATCTCTAATGTTATAATGGCGAAAAAATCCAACGACAATTGACGTATGCGTGTTGATTTCACTGAAGCTTAATAAGAGCCACCCTATAGATTGTTATTGTTGAGAGAGCACAAAACTTGTATGTATTGCTTGTATATGTAAATACAAAGAGAGAATACAAATATATATGAGAGAGAAGGTGAGAAGAAATCCTATACAAGATGTGAGAATAAGAAGAGAAGAAGGAAATACAATAAAAAAGGGGCCCAATAATGAGCCTTTTACATGGGCTTTTCTAACACTTCCCCGCAAGCTGGAGTGTACAAATCGTATGCGCCAATCATGGACAAGCACTGATAGAAGTGGTGCTGGAAAGAGCCTTAGTGAGGACATCCGCAACTTGTTCAGTCCCCGGAACATGCTTCAGGTCGAGCTTCTTCATTTGAACCTTTTCCCGGATGAAGTGACAATCGACTTCAATATGTTTTGTTCTTTCGTGGAAGACCGGGTTCTTGGCTATATGTATAACAGCTTGGCTGTCACAGAGGAGAGCTGGGGAAGGGAGCTTTACACCAAGATCGGTAAGAAGACTTTCAAGCCAAGTTAGTTCAGAAACCACCGAAGCCATTGCCCAGTATTCTGCCTCAGCCGATGATCGAGCAACGACAACTTGTTTCTTGCTTCTCCAGGTAATCAAATGTCCTCCAAAATATGTGCAAAAACCACTGGTTGTCCGTCGATCATCAAAGGAAACAGCATAATCAACATTAAAATATGCCACCAATGTTGGAGCTGAAGATGAGATTTTGTATATCAATCCTTGACCAGGAACCGTTTTAAGGTATCTGATAATGCGTTCAACGGCCTGAATATGAGATCTTCGAGGGGAATGCATATATCTGCTAACAATACCAACAACGAATGAAATATCCGGTCTGGTTACTGTGAGGTAGATCAATTTCCCAACGAGACGACGATAGTATTATGGATTCTGCAGTAGGAGATCTGAGTCAGATGCCTGAGCGCACAACTTGCGATTTGCATCCATTGGGGGGGTCAATCGGCTTACAACCCGAATAGCCAGCATCATGAAGGAGGTCGAGACAATACTTCTGCTGAGAGAGGACGAGATCATCCGGTCGTCTGGCAACCTCAAGACCCAAGAAGTACCGAAGGGGCCCCAGATCTTTTGTTTGAAAAACTGTGCTCGGATGTAGTTTGACCTCCTGTATTCCTTTCGAGTCGTCTCCAGTAATTATGATATCATCAACGTATACTAACAGAAGAACTGTTCCCGTTGTTCGGTGACGAGTGAACAATGAGAAGTCTGCCGAGCTCCGAGTAAAACCAACCTCCCGAAGGGCCTTACTGAACTTGTCAAATCACGCCCGTGAGGATTGTTTGAGACCATACAGAGCTTTCCTAAGGCGACAGACCTGAGACTCCCCCGTGGTCTCAAACCCGTGAGGTTGCTGCATATACACTGTTTCCTGGAGATCGTCATGCAGAAAGGCATTCTTAACATCAAATTGGACTAGGGGCCACCGACGATGGACAACCACAAAGATGAGAACTCGAACGGTGTTGAGTTTGACCACAAGAGAAAATGTTTCTTCATAGTCAAGCCCCTGTTGTTGGGTGAAGCCACGAGCCCTCAGGCGAGCTTTCAGTCGGTCAATTGTCTCATCAGCAGCATGTTTGATGACAAAAACCCACTTACACCCAACAAGTTTCTGACCCGGAGGAAGGGGGCGAGTGTCCATGTCTGGTTGGCCCAGAGAGCAGTCATTTCCTCCTCCATGGCGGCCCTCCAGCCAGGATGATGGAGCGCCTCCTGCACAGAGGTAGGAACAGAAACCGTGGACAGTGAAATAGCAAATGTTCGAAGGTGGGTGAGAGAGGCGATGTAAAGAGACAAAGTTCGCCATCGGATGAGCAGTAAAGGCGGGCACCGGATCAGCAGGGCACGAAGAAGCCGAGGTCGAGGCCGACTGCATATGGGAAACTGAATGAGGAGGGCGGCGAGTGTATACACGAATAACAGGTAGCTTGGACGGAGCATGAGCTGGGTCAGGAAGAACCTGTGGAAGAGGCGTAGTAACGGGGATGACAGGTCGAGGGAGGGATGGCGGTAGAGGGGTCGGTGTTAGAGGAGTGGGTAGAGGAGGAGAGAAGAAAGGTTGATCCTCCCGGAAGGTAACATCAGCAGATACAGAGACCTTCCGGGTAGCCGGGGAATAACACACATAGCCTTTTTGAGTACGAGAATAGCCGACAAAAGTTTGTTTAGCCGCCCGGGGATCCAACTTGTCCGTCGACGGACCCAAAAGATGGACGAAGCAGGTGCAACCAAAGACCCTGGGTGTAATAGGGAAGGCTCGAGCGGAGGGAAATAGGAGGCTGAACGGAGTTGCTTGGTGGAGAACCGAGGAAGGGAGACGGTTGATGAGAAAACAAGCAGTGAAGACCGCAAAATTCCAATAAACTTTGGTAACATGCATGTGAAATATGAGGAAGCGGACAACGTCAAGCAGATGTCGGTTCTTCCGTTCGGTATGCTATTTAGCTGAGGGGTGTAGGCACAAGATGTCTGATGAATAATACCGAACTCCGCGCACAGATTGACAAATTCGTGGCTAGTGTATTCGCGAGCATTATCAGTGCACAACGTTTTTATGGATAGTGGAGAATTGCGTACGAGTCTCTAGCACAATGGCTCGGAACACACGAGGAAGTTTGGAGCGATCATGTAGTAAGTAAAGCCACGTCATGCGAGAGTAATCATCAATAAAAGTGATAAAGTAAAGATAACCAGAAATACTAGTAAGTTTGAAAGGACCCCAAACATCGGAGTGCACCAAATCAAAAGGAACCGAGCTACGACTACAATGTGCGGGAAAAGAAGAACGCGACTGCTTGCCGAAAATACAAGAATCACATTGAAAGGGAGGAAGAGATACATCAGGAAGCGCCTTCTGGAGAACTGGGAGAGGGACATGCCCAAGATGGTGAAGTCAATCGACGGATGAGACGGAGGAGACGGAGGAAAGGACGGTCGGTGATGCATCGAGTAGGTAGAGCCCGTTTTGCAGTTGACCCTTACCAATGGTAATCCGCGTCCGTCGATCCTGTATCAAAAAAGCAGAGGAGGTGAATGTGACAGAGCAATCCATATCGTTAGTAAGATGACCAACAAAAAGTAAATTAAATGGGTAGCTCAAAACATAAAGAGCAGAGCGAAGAGAGATGAAGTGGTTGAGGGAGATGTTAGCACAGCCGGATGTCGGAACAATCACCCCATTAGCCACGGTGATACACGTCAGATGAGGAGCATCCGAGAACTTGGGCGGCCGCAGCGAGGTGATCTGATGAGTGGCACCCGAGTCCAAGATCAAATGCGGACTGGAGGAAAAACAAGCCATACCTGCAGTGGATGTGGAGGCAACATAAGCGGATGGAGTGCTGAGCAGTACATGGAGTTGCTGGAGCTGGAGGCGAACGACCTCAAGGTCGGGGTCGGTGGCAGAAGAGCCGTCAGCTGCAACAACAACAGTCGGACGAGGAGGGTAGCAATGTTTCTTGTAGCAAACGACCTTAGTGTGGCCGTCCCGGCCGCAATAAGAACACTTTGGGCGACCAACAAAAAGTAAATTAAATGGGGAGCTCGAAACATAAAGAGCAGAGCGAAGAGAGATGGAGTGGTTGAGGGAGATGTTAGCACAGCCGGATGTCGGAACAATCGCCCCATTAGCCACGGTGATACACGTCAGATGAGGAGCATCCGAGAACTTGGGCGGCCGCAGCGAGGTGATGTGATGAGTGGCACCCGAGTCCAAGATCAAACGCGGACTGGAGGAAAAACAAGCCATACCTATAGTGGATGTGGAGGCAACATAAGCGGATGGAGTGCTGAGCAGTACATGGAGTTGCTGGAGCTGGAGGCGAACGACCTCAAGGTCGGGGTCGGTGGCAGAAGAGCCGTCAGCTGCAACAACAGCAGTCGGACGAGGAGGGTAGCAATGTTTCTTGTAGCAAACGACCTTAGTGTGGCCGTCCCGGCCGCAATAAGAACACTTTGGGCGGCCCCGACCACCACGCCCCCTTCCGCGGGAGCCCGAACGTCCTCCACGAGCAGAAGACGGTGCTGGAAGTAAGGGGGAAGGGTTTGCTGGAGAAGAGGGCCGGAGAGGAGGGTGCAGGAATATCCGGGGGCAATGTTACTCGAAGGAGCATAGAGCAAACATCAGATAAGGAAGGAGTACCGTCCGAAGCCAGAACCTGAGCACGGATACTCTGAAGGTGTGTCGGGACACGATCCATTATCATAGCAATGCAAACGACCTCCATTTGTGCTCGCTGAGCAGCAAGATCAGTGGTAGAAGGCTGATGCTAAGTCCAGGTCTCTGCAAGAGTCTTAACACGAGCAACAAACGATGTCATGTCCGCAGCCCCACCAACATCAAGAGCCTGAAGATCGGTAATAATGTCATAGAGGTGCTGGAGGCTGTCCTTGCCGGAGTATAAGGAGTGGAGCTCATCCCACATAGCGTTGGCCGTCTCATGATATATGACCATTTGGTAGGGCTCACCCTCCAGGGAATTAAGGAGCCACGTCTGAACACGACCGTCATTGCACAACTAGTTGTCGGCAGGAGGAGAAGGAGGTCGCTGAGTGAGATGATGAACAAGGCCTTTGGCCTGAAGAACTCGGCGAACCGAGTGCACCCATGAGATGAAATTCTTCTTTCCAGACAGGGAAATGGTGGTGATCCGCAGCTCATCGCGGATTTCAGGAGGAGTCGGGCGGTCTGCAGAGGGGTTAGCCAGGCGGTCTGCAGAGGGGTTAGCCTGGAGGTCTACAGAGGGGTTAGCCTCCTGGCCGGTGGAGTCAACAGAGGATCCCATGTAGCCCGGAGAGGCCGCAGCGAGCAGGCACAGTTGAAAGATGGGGGCGCCGCGGGAGAGAACTCTTGCACGACAAACCCGCACGGTTTATAAACGGGGCCGCAACGGGTAGTCAAGTAGATTAGAGCAGCGACAAGCACTGAGAGAGAAAGGGAGGCCGCGACCTTAGTGCGGATAGACAAACCGCACGGTCACAATGAACACACTAGCGGCCAGAGAATGAGCGACAAGAGAGGTCGGCTCGAACAGAACACGGGATTAGGCGCAGCGGTTAGGGAGAGAGAGCGCACGAGATGGAGAACCAGCGAGAAGGAGAGCTCGAGCGGTAAGGAGAGGCAGCGAGTGGCAGAAGCCGCGAGAAGAGGCCGCGAGTAGGAGAACTTGAGCGGCTAGGAGAAGGCAGCGGGTAGGAGAAGTCGCAAGAAGAAGCCGCGAGTAGGAGAACTCGAGCGGCAAGGAGAAGGCAGCGGGTTGGAGAAGTCGAGCGACAAGAGGGGGGGGGGGCGGCCTTCGTGCGACATGAAGAAACGACACGCGCGACACAGAGACCGCGCGACAAGAAGGAAGCCGCAACGGACAAAAGAGATAGGCCGAACCGGGAGAGGGTCCCACGGCTCAGGGGAGAAAAAAGTCTATAAAAGAGAAAGAGGGGGAGGGGTGGAACCACGGGAGAGAGGGAGAGGATGCGGGTAGACCACAGGCAGGCCGGCGAGAAGAGGAACCCGCGGATAGAAGCGGGTAGGAAAGGAGAGGCCGCAGAGCAGTCTGCGAACCGGGGAGGAAGGCGGTCTAGGTTGTTTGAAAATGGGAGAATGCAGGGACCGGGAACCTGCCTCTGATATCTTGTTGAGAGAGCACAAAACTTGTATGTATTGCTTGTGCATGTAAATACAAAGAAAGAATACAAATATATAGGAGAGAGAAGGTGAGAAGAAATCCTATACAAGATGTGAGACTAAGAAGAGAAAAAGGAAATACAATAAAAAGGGCCCAATAATGGTCCTTTTACATGGGCTTTTCTAACAGTTATCCTCTACATCAGATAGATTCGTTGGTCGACTGAGTTGTAGGGTTTTCGGTGATGAGTTGTTTTGATGCTTTTTCAGGATATTACGAAATTTGTATACACGTTCTAAATATTCCTCATACATCCCTCATCACGAACAATGGGTGCTATTATTATCGGATTATTGCCTTTTGTCCTCAAGAAAGTCGGTGCTAAATATCAACAAATGATGGATCACGTGTTTAAAAGTCAAAATTGTCGCATTATGGAAGTACATGTAAATGATATACTCATCAATAATAAAAATCTTAAGGATCATATTTGGAACCTCATGGAGACATTCTTGACTTTCAGAAGATATAAGATGAGACTCAACCCAACGAATTGCATATTTGGTAAAGGGAAATTCATGGGTCATTTGCTAACATCCCAAAGCCTTGAACCCTAAAATCGAAGTAATCATAAATATGCCACCTCCCCAAATTTCAAGAGAAATACACCAACTAATAGGAAGGATTGCTGGTCTCAATTGTTTTATTTCACGATCAGGTGATAAATCTGCACCGTTCTTTATGACCCACAGTGGAGCATAATGATTACCAAATAAAGTCGCAATTTTGGGATCATTCATCTAATTTGTCACAATTTATTTGATGAGTGTCAACAAAACAGGCGCACCCAAAAACATGAGGAAGATAAGATGTATGGACTAAGTTTTTCGAAGACAAACGAGCAGTATGGGCAACATACTGAAGAACACGAGATGGAAGGTTATTAATAATCTGTCATTGTCAACACTCAACAGTGCTTCTCACAAGTAAGACTTGGGAAAATGCATGGTAACCATAAGAAATCAGACAACCTCTACGAAATGCTAATTTTACCATTAAATATCCCATCAAATTGAATGGAGGTATAAACACATTTTTTGAAGATATGGTGGTGAGGGATGTGCACGACGTTGATGTCATCTTTGAACATCAACAATATAGGGAACATTAGAGGTGAAGAGGGTATTGGGATTTGGCTCTTGGTACAAAATGTACAGTTCCTCACATTCCTACCATTTCTAATATCACATAAATTTTAAGGGAAAAATATTTCTCCATGTACAATCTTGGGCTCGCGGGAGGGGGCGAGGAGCTGAAGAGGCGAGTGGGACCATGCGGTCCACTCGCCGTAGGCGAGACGGGGCTCGACTGGGTAGGCGAGACGTCTCTCGCGACGCGGGCTGGCCCTTGATGACGAGATGTCTCTCGTAAGGCAGGAGACCTGCGAGACGAGCAGGTAAGCTCGTCTCGCCCGTGGGCTATTTTCTCGCTCGGCGTAAGAGGAAAAAAAGTGTTTTTACCTTCTTACCCCCAAGGGGGAGTTTACTCTGTTGGAACACCCTATTACTAATTTGGGTCAGGATCACTATGTCTCTAGGAAACCTGTTTTTGACCTCCTGTATAGCTCTAAAAGTCAATTAGAATTGAGTCTAAGGGTTAGAAGTCTGAGTTTGGAAGCTGCCCTCAAGACCAAGAATTTTCAGTTTGAGACTAAGTCATATCGTCGAGCTCAGCACGACGATTCGTCGAACTCCAATCGACGATCGTCTAGCTCAACTTCGATGGGTCGTCGAACTCCATTCGACGATCGCTGAGCTCAACTTCAACAAATCGTCGAACTCCATTCGACGATCTGCGAGCTCAGTTCGACGATCTTGACTCAGTATTGGATCTCTATCTCTGAGCTCAGTTCGACGATCTTTGAGCTCAGATCGACGATTTTTGTTGCTGTCTAAGTCCATATCGCTGAGCTCAGTTCGACGATAGCAGAGCTCAGTTCGACGTTTTCTGATGAGTTAAAGGATTTTTCAAGATTCAAATTCAGATCAGTTAAGGAGTTATTCAGCAATTAATTCAGAAGATTTTCTAGCCGTTTTCATTTATTCTGGACCAAGTTTCAAGGGATTATCAAGGAATGTTTCTTTGGACTTTCCTCCAGAAGACATTTGCAATTAATGATGCAATTAATGCA
This sequence comes from Platanthera guangdongensis, assembly GCA_039583875.1. NCBI lineage: Eukaryota > Viridiplantae > Streptophyta > Magnoliopsida > Asparagales > Orchidaceae > Platanthera > Platanthera guangdongensis. Next base: position 148,885,451 of record CM077147.1, on the reverse strand, counting down.
GGACAACGACTATTCTTGACAGATGATGTTTTTCTCTTCAGTACCAGTGAATAAAAGACAAGATTTTTGAATCTCTCTCAGACACTTATCCTCAGAACACAGACAAGAAGAACAAGAACAAAATATTCTCTGTCTCAAAGAATTCTCTCAAGAACACACATCCAAGGAGATCAAACTTTCTGAAATCTTCTGACCTCTCTTGTCTCAAGTGTTCAAGGCCAACATCTTTCAAAGACTCCAGACACCTAACATTTCAGCTGTTGCTGAAATCATCATTTGCTGGAGATCAACTTCTGAAGGCATATCACCCTACAGCAAAGCTTCTTTTCCTGAACATCTCAAGGACTCAGGGGGAGCTTTGACACCATCAAATCCACATAGTCTTCTCAGCTGCTTTGAGAAAGAGAAGACTTCCATAAATCTCTCATCCCAATCTCTGTAAAGGGTTTCTCAAACTCACTTCAAAAGTTTGATTTTGGTTTTTGAGCACCTTGTCAAAAGCTCATTGGTGGCAAGACACCTGAACAAAAAATCTGATTTGGTTTTTGAGCACCTTATCAAAAGCTCATTGGTGCCCAGGACACCTGATCAACTCATCCTGCAGTGGATTCCTACCTAGGGTGGTAGAAGAGTGAATGTACCCAAGTTTAGGGGAACCACTATAGTTCCTTGTGTCATCTGGATTGCTTGTCTTTATCTTTTGTTTCTGGCTGTGATTGTTTTATGATTAGTTTAGTTCTGTGATTAGATTTAATAATTGTTTCCCTGCTCACTCAGATTATAACAATTGTTGTAAAAAGTTTTCAAGCACCATATACTCTATTCACCCCCCTCTAGAGTATATCAGATCTAACTGCACTTTCAATTGGTATCAGAGGGAGGTTGGTTAAACATACCACACCTTGGTGGTTGCACAGGCTAACACCTGAACCCAAAGATTCCTAGTTAGATCTGTTTTTTTGAGTTTAGTATTAGATTTTATTTTCACAAATCATGGCCCAAAACAAAGATTATGCTAGCACCAGACCTCCAGTGTGCAATCTATCAAAGTTTGCAACTTTGGAAAGCAAGGATCAGATTATACATGAATTCTATTTACGAGGATATTTTTAACTCTGTTTTGACAGTCTGTCCAAGACCTCCAGAGAACTCAAGTACAAATGTTGTTTCACCTCCATCAGGAACAGATGCTGATATCAAGAAATGGAAGGTAGCTGATGCCAAGGCTATGAACATCTTAGCCCAGACCATGTCTGATGACATCTTTCAAAAGGTGGTTGAATGCAATTCAGCAAAGGAAATCTAGGATAAACTCTCTGAAATAGTCTCAGGCTCAGCTGATGAGAGAAAGGACAGGAGATCCCACCTCATCTCCCAATATGAGAATTTCAAGAAGGGAGAAGCTGAGTCAGTTGGAGATATGTACAACAGGCTCAGTCTAATAGTCAGTGAACTCAGGACCTTGGATAAAGAGATCTCACTAACTGAACTTAATGACAAAATTCTAATGTGCTTCTCTAGCACTTGAGATTCAAGAATCTGGCCAATCAAAGATGCCAGAAGTTTGAATGAGATCACCACTGAAGCTCTATTGGGTAAGCTCAAATCTTATGAGCTACTCATTAAGAATAGAGAAGAAGAACAGAAGGCTGCCTCACCAGCCACAAGAAAAGAGAAGACAATAGCCTTCAAGGCAACTGAAGATCAGTCTGAAGACAAAGTCACAGGCAATGATGAACTGCTCAGTCTGTTGGCCAAAAGATTTTACAAGATGGCCAGAAAGGACTTCAGAAGGAGATCATACAAGGAGCATGATAAGCCAAGGTATGATAAGTCAATTAATAATAAGAAAATTGTCTGCTTTGGTTGCAGGAAACCAGGGCACATTGTTCCTGACTGTCCAGAAAACAAAAACAAGGACAGAAGGGACAAGAAAGAAAGAAGAAAGGAGAAAAACTCCAAGAGGAATGTCAATGACAAACCCTCCTCAAGCAAAAACAAACACACAAGAAAGGAGTTTGTTGCTGAATCCTGGAGTGAGACTGAAGAGGAGTCAGAAGCCTCATCCAGCTCCAGTGATGATGAAGATGATGCAGAAGAGAAAGAGTTCTGCATGATGACAATCAATGCCTCACAACATAATTCAGATGAAGAAGAGTCAGAGTCGGATTCAGAGACTCAACCTGAAGAAGATCAGGTAATTAGTTCATTTGATTTCAATTCAGAGGACTTTAAATCTGAGTTTAAAGCTTTATGTTTAGACCTGCTAAAATCTGAGAAAGAAATTATCTCTCTCAGAAATCATTTATCTGAACATAATACCTTAAAGTCAGAAAACCTCAAACTCTCTCAGGAGTTGGAGTGCTGTAGGGAGCAGATAGCTTAACTGAAAGGTGAGCTATCTGAGGCCAAGAAGCTTGAAGAATCCCTTAATGAGAGAAGTATCAAGCTGATGGACATCACAAGCACAGTGAACTCCAGATTTAATAGTACACTGGGCTTGGGTGCTTCATCCAGCCAACCCATAGTTCTAACAACTCCAATCAAGTTCATTTCTGATAAAGGAAAGAGAGTTGTAGAGGTAGCTAGGAAAAATTCTGATCTGCCCAAGAAAACTAAGTCCCAGCAGAAATCGTCGAACGGAGATCGACGATCGCCGAACGCAGATCGACGATCGCCGAACGCAGATCGACGATCTCAGGCAAAATCGTCGAACTCAGGTCGACGATCTCAAGTTCCTGAACTCTGCCATAGTCGACCGTCGAACGGAGCTCGACGATCTGACCCAAGATCGTCGAACACAGCTCCACGATCGTCGAACAGAGGTCAGAGCTCTGGAAATTCTTTCAAGGGCAAATCAAAATCCAATCCTAGGGGTCCTTCATCCCAAATCTTTAATCCTTATACTGAATAGATTATACCTCCAAGGAGATATCATCCTGAAGGTTATAAGAGTCAACCTGGGATGTCTTTTATTTCAGAGTTTAAAGGTTATCAACCTAGGCCCAAGGTAAACTGAGTCAAAAACAAATGAATTATCTTATGTGCAGGTGAAGACCTATCCAACATCTAACCAACAATGGTACTTGGATAGTGGGTGCTCTAAGCACATGACAGGAAACAAGGACAACCTCACATCCTTTAGAGCCAAGCTTGGACCCAAAGTTATCTTTGGTGATTCAAACTTTGGACAAACTAAAGGATATGGTGCAGTTCAGATTGGATCAGTAACATTCAAGAAGGTAGCTTATGTGGAAGGACTGAAACACAACTTAATAAGCATCAGTCAGCTGTGTGATGAAGGCTACCAGGTGACCTTCAGCAAAGCATTATGCAAAATCAAGTCAGAGAACAACACAACTGTGTTGACAGGTAAAAGGAAAGGTAACATCTATTTAGTAGATTTTCTTTCAACAGATGTAGATATTTGTCTGTTCAATTCTGTTTGTAGACCAAATATTTTATGGCATAAGAGACTAGAACACATAAACCTTAGAACTATTGCTAGGCTATCCAAGAACAACCTTGTTAGAGGACTACCTTCTGGCCCCTACAAGAAGGAAGGACTCTGCAGGGCTTGTCAATTAGGCAAGCAAACTAAAAATAGTTTTAAGTCACTTAATAAGAGTGATTCACCTAGGATATTGTATCTGTTACACATGGATCTTTTTGGACCCATCACAGTACAAAGCCTAGGAGGGAAATCTTACACTTTAGTAGTTGTAGATGACTTCTCAAGATTCACTTGGGTGTTCTTTCTGAGGAAGAAGTCTGATAACTTTAAGTGTTTGACAGAGTTTCTCAAATGTATACAGATTGAGTTCAATACTCACATTGCCCTGATCAGAAGTGATCATGAGACAGAGTTTGATTCTCTTCTTATGCAAGAGTTCTGTCAGAGTGAAGAGATCAGACATACTTTCTCAGCTCCTAGAACTCCTCAACAAAATAGGGTAGCTGAAAGGAAAAATAGAACCTTTATTGAATCTGCCACTACATTGTTGTCAGATGCTCATCTTCCTCTATCCTTTTGGGCAGAGGCAGTGAACACCTCCAACTATGTGCTGAATAGAAGTTTGATACATAAACTAAAGGGAAAGACTCCCTATGAATTACTCAAAGGGAAGAAACCTAAAGTTGATTATTTTAGAGTTTTTGGTTGTATTTGCTATATACATAATAATGACAAGAAATATTTAGCAAAATTTCAAGCTAAAGCTGATGAAAGAGTGTTTCTGGGATACTCCATGATCAGCAAGGCTTATAGGGTTTATAATAAATCATCTCTAAAAATTGAGGAATCTGTTCATATATCATTTGATGAATCTAACATGTCTTTCAAGTAGAAGATCTCTTCTACCATAGAACCTTTGCAGGAACACTCTCTTGTTGAAGACTTGAACAAGTTACAGGTTACTCAAAAGGATGAAAGCAGTGAAGATGAAGAAGGTATTCAACATATTGAAGAACAACTTGAAGAGCCAGTTGTTGTACCACAAGAGGAAACAACAACACCGGTTGGTGAACAATCAACACCCCCTGTTGATTTAGTAACATCAAGAGACCATCCAATTTCCCAAATAATTGGAGACATCTCAGCTGGTGTGCAAACCAGAAATCAGGTCAACCAAAACCTGTTGCACACCTGCTTCCTATCTCAACTTGAACCTCAGTCCATTCAAGATGCAGAGCAAGATCCACACTGGATCATTGCAATGCAAGAAGAGTTGCATCAATTTGAAAGGAACAAAGTGTGGGAACTAGTGCCAAAGCCTAAGGATCACTCCATTGTTGAAACAAAGTGGGTGTTCAGAAACAAACTGGATGATCAAGGAGTAATTGTAAGGAACAAGGCAAGCTAGTTGCTCAGGGATATTCTCAAGAAGAAGGAATAGACTATGACCAGACTTTTGCACCAGTTGCAAGATTGGAAACCATCAGAATCTTTTTAGCTTATGCAGCACATAAAGGATTCAAGGTATATCAGATGGATGTCAAAAGTGCATTTCTAAATGGAGACATCAAAGAAGAAGTATATGTCAGACAATCTCCAGGTTTTATCTCTCCAACTTATCCTGATTATGTTTTTAGGTTGAACAAAGCATTATATGTTCTCAAGCAAGCTCCTATAGCATGATATGAGACCCTAGCATGCTTTATTTTGGAAAATGGATTTATAAGGGGTAGAGTAGACCAAACTCTTTTCATTAGAACTCATAAGTCTCATACCCTACTAGTACAGATTTATGTAGATGATATTATTTTTGGTTCTACTGACTCAAAATTGTGCAGAACGTTTTCCAACCTAATGCATTCTAAATTTGAAATGAGTAGCACGGGTGAGCTATCCTTCTTCCTAGGATTGCAAGTCAAACAGCATGCTGAAGGACATTTTTATTTCTCAAACCAAGTATGCAAATGAATTGGTTAAGAAATTTGGCATGTCTGAAGCATCTTGTATGAAAACACCTATGCCTACCAATGCTGTATTGGATGCTGATGAACATGGGAAACCTGTTGATCAAACAACATATAGAGCAATGATTGACTCTTTACTGTACCTTACAGCTAGTAGACCAGATATAATGTTTGTTACATGTATATGTGCTAGGTTCCAAGTAAGCCCTAGAGAGTCACACCTAACACTAGTAAAGAGGATTCTCAAGTATGTTAAGAGTTGTCCAAATCTAGGTCTCTGTTATCCAAAAGATTCAGCATTTGATTTAACTGGATTTTCTGATGCTGATTATGCTGGATGCAGAATTGACAGGAAAAGCACCAGTGGAACTTGTCAGTTCCTTGGTGACAGACTTGTCTCTTGGTTTTGTAAGAAACAAACTTCTGTGTCAAACCTCAACTGCTGAAGCTGAATATATGGCTGTAGGCAGTTGTTGCTCACAAATCTTGTGCATTCAAAACCAACTCCTAGACTATGGCTACAACTTAGAGAAGTCTAAAATCTTTTGTGATAACACTAGTGCTATTTCTATAGCTCAAAATCTAGTCCTCCATAGTAGGAGAAAACACATAGAAATTAGACATCACTTCTTAAGGGATAATGTTGAAAAGAATAAAATTGAACTGCAATATATCCCAACTGACTTACAAAGGGGAGATATTTTCACCAAGCCCTTGGATGAAAAGAAACGCATCTTCTTCCTAAATCAGTTAGGAATGTTAGATGGAGGAAGTCTTAAATAATATCCAAAATTTTAAAAGTTTAAAAATTGACCAAGACTAGACAAACATCTTGATTTTTTCTTAGTATCTAGAGTTTTTCTGGTCTCTGAACTGCGCTCGACGATTTTCCCCCAGATCGTCGAACGGAGATCGACGATTTCCGAAATCGTCGACCTGAGTTCAACGTTTCTCAGATAGTATGAACTATCTCTTCCGGTCAGCGATCGTCGAACGGCGCTCGACGATTTTGTTCTCTGTACGATCGTCGAACAGAGCTCGACGCTCTCCAATATCGTCGAACGGAGATCGACGATATTGAAGACTCTTCAGATTCCTTTAGAAGCTCCGATCGTCGAACTGAGTTCAACGATCTTTCCATTTCTGCATCGAACCCTAATATAAAATTCATTTTTCGCCGTCGTTCTCCTTTTGCGCTTTCGATTTCTCTGCAAAAACTTTCTTTCCCTCCAAACATTTCTGCACTTGCTCGTTTTGTTTGTTGAATCTTTGCAGGTAACTATGGACGTTTCTGTTGCTGTTCTCGCCGCCATGAAATTTGATGCTGGCTTTGACATTGACATGGAGTCCTTCAGCACGACAGATCAGGTTTTCCAGGACATCTTGGAGTTGTTCAAAGAGCAGAAACTTGCTACAATCATGACCACCAGGATTAAACTTGCTGCTGATGAAATTAAAAAGTGGGTCTACACTGCCCACAATCAGGATCAAAACACAATTGTTGGATCAATCTCTGGCACCCAGGTACCCTTGACCCCAGCAATTCTAACAGAAGTTTTTGAGTTGAGTTCTGATGGAGATTCTGCTGATTTATCTGGAGAAGAATATGCTGATTTGCTTGCAAGAATGAGTCATTATGAAGCTAACCATAGCAAGCTGCTGAAGAAGAATCTGTGTGTGGAATATAGATTCCTTGGCTGATGTAGTTGGGAAGGTCCTATTGGCTAATCACTCTGCCCATCATACTATTTCCAGGTATCAGCTATGCTTAATGGGAGCCATAGTGGACAAGAAGAATTTGAACTGGGGAGAGGTATTCTTTGACCTAATTAAAAAGAAAATTAACAAGAGTTTTGTGAATTTTGGGAGGATCTTAGGTCTTTTTCTGCAAAACAGATGCCCTACATTGCTAGTATCTTCTGGGATACACATAAATGCTTCAAAGAGACCGTCCTGTGCCCTATTTGGTAAATGGGACAGGCAGATCATCAAGCCCAGCTGGCCCTCTTCCAGCACACCTTCAGGCACCAGGACTGCCATAAGTCACTTCCCCTCAGGTCTCTGCCCCTGCAGATGACCTGCCTGCTGATGCCTCTCCTCCTCCTCCAATTCCATCCACCATTCAAACTCCATCCACTATCATCATCTCCAGCCCTTCTCGAACATCTATACCATCTCCAATCCCTACTCTACCAACAACAAAAGAACCATTCCATCCACTATATTCCTACCCTCAACCAGATATTGCCACTTCACCCTTCATTCCCTCATTCAATCTCATTGATGATTCCTTCATGGATGACTCACCCTCATCATCAACATCTTACCAAGACCTTCTGCAAGAGATCATTGATCAACCCACCTTCACATCATCTATCTCCATCCCCCTGTCCTCCATCACCACTTTACCCACACCTCAACCATCTCTTCCCCAATACATCAGCTCTCCTCTACCATCACCAATAGCTCCTCCTCCATCCTCTACCTCTGCTCCAGTCACTGCTGAGCAAGTAGATCTTCCAGCCCTTGCTGACAGGATATATGAATTGCTAGCCCCCAGGCTATCTCTTCTCTGGAGATGGCTCCCTTACTCCAGTTGGAGCTCTTTCTGACCTCCTCTTGGCAATCCCTCCAGTGTGCCTTTAGCTTTGTCTGAATCTAGGCAGGGGGAGTCTATGAAGTGAGCTTGCCTGCTGTGTCTTCTGTTGCTTCTGCTGTGCTCTTCCTCAAGCTCCAGCTCTTTTCTGCCAGGTCTCTGCTGTCAGCATTTGATTCAGCCTCCTCAGTTGTCTTCCAGAGACAGTTGCATCCCTCAGGATTTGCAAGGCCCTTGTGCCCCCATGTTGTGACCCCAACCTCATAACTTCTTTTGTCAATTCAGTATAGTGTGCTACTCCTGCTGAAAGATGGTTCTGTTTCATGCTGCTGTCCCTCCTGCTGAAGATAGTGTTGATGTATCTGCTATTAGTGCTGTTAGTGTTGCTGCTAGGCAGTTTCTGCTGGGGGAGATGCCCTATTCCTCCTGCTGCTGATATTGTTGTTTCTGAAAGTGACTGTTGCTGCCCCAACTGCTTGTTATTATTACCTGCCACACCTTCAGTATCTGCTGCTGTTGCTGCTGCTTCAACTTCTGCTAGTATTACTGTGCTTCAACCTTGCTTCTGCTTCAACTACAATTGCTAGTGTTGTATCTTGTTTCAACCTCTTCCTCATCTGCTCCAGTTCAAGAAAGACTTGATGAAAAAGATTGATGCTCTTTATGATGAGCAAAGTTCTGAAAGTGATGAGTTCAAGACAGATTCTGAGATTCTTCTCTACCATTGCCAGGAAGAGAAAGGCAAGGAGCAAAGCCATGAAGAGGTACCTCCACATCAAGGACAACATGATATTTCATATTATATTCTTCATGACTGTCCTGGATGCAGTATTCAAAGAATCAACTCAAAGCCATGAAGAAAAAGAGGAAATATGAAAAAGGATCTTCTCAATTTCAACATCCTCATCCTCCTCCACCACCTCCTCCTGATTCATGCAGGTGCAGGTGGAATCAGCTTCACCCTCTGCTAGAAGCCAAACCCCCTTGCCTCTGCCAGATCCTATCATCAGGGGAAGCCAGTCCAGGGGTTCTCAATCCAGAAGAGGAAACTATAGAGGAAATCAGAGAATTCCAGTTTATTCTAAAGTTCAAGGCAACATCCTTACTCCAGGGACAATCCAAATAGATATGAGCACAGTGCCAGAGATCCTGAAAATAATCTCTGCTTGGACTGCAAGGATGAAAAGGCACTGGACCAGATTAAGAAAGCTAGAGAGCAAGGCAAAAACTCCTCCAACATCACTACCCTTTTCATGTCTGTGATACCTGCATTATAACAGCAAACCTCTTTAGGTGCAGCAGATGACACAAGATCAAAGAAGGAAGCTCTCAACCCCAATAGAGAAATCAAACTCATTAAGAGCAAGGTGAAGAAATGACTATGTAAGGTGACATTCATTTTGACTTCTGATTATTATCTGAGATGATATATGTCTGTGGTTCTGCAATGTCCAGCTTATTGCTTTTCTGTATTATTGCTTGTATGTTGTTATTTAAGTTTTCCAAATTCTGTAAATAGTAATCCTAACCCAAATAGGGGGAGATTGTTGGAACACCCTATTACTAATTTGGGTCAGGATCACTATGTCTCTAGGAAACCTATTTTTGACCTCCTGTATAGCTCTAAAGGTCAATTAGAATTGAGTCTAAGGGTTAGAAGTCTGAGTTTGAAAGCTGCCCTCAAGACCAAGAATTTTCAGTTTGAGACTAAGTCATATCGTCGAGCTCAGCACGACGATTCGTCGAACTCCAATCGACGATCGTCTAGCTCAACTTCGATGGGTCGTCGAACTTCATTCGACGATCGCTGAGCTCAACTTCAACAAATCGTCGAACTCCATTCGACGATCTGCGAGCTCAGTTCGACGATCTTGACTCAGTATTGGATCTCTATCTCTGAGCTCAGTTCGACGATCTTTGAGCTCAGATCGACGATTTTTGTTGTTGTCTAAGTCCATATCGCTGAGCTCAGTTCGACGATAGCAGAGCTCAGTTCGACATTTTCTGATGAGTTAAAGGATTTTTCAAGATTCAAATTCAGATCAGTTAAGGAGTTATTCAGCAATTAATTCAGAAGATTTTCTAGCCGTTTTCATTTATTCTGGACCAAGTTTCAAGGGATTATCAAGGAATGTTTCTTTGGACTTTCCTCCAGAAGACATTTGCAATTAAGGATGCAATTAATGCAGGCCAACGGCTATTCTTGACAGAGGATGTTTTTCTATTCAGTACCAGTGAATAAAAGACAAGATTTTTGAATCTCTCTCAGACACTTATCCTCAGAACACAGACAAGAAGAACAAGAACAAAATATTCTCTGTCTCAAAGAATTCTCTCAAGAACACACATCCAAGGAGATCAAACTTTCTGAAATCTTCTGATCTCTCTTGTCTCAAGTGTTCAAGGCCAACATCTTTCAAAGACTCCAGACACCTAACATTTCAGCTGTTGCTGAAATCATCATTTGCTGGATATCAACTTCTGAAGGCCTATCACCCTACAACAAAGCTTCTTTTCCTGAACATCTCAAGGACTCAGGGGGAGCTTTGACACCATCAAATACACATAGTCTTCTCAGCTGCTTTGAGAAAGAGAAGACTTCCATAAATCTCTCATCCCCATCTCTGTAAAGGGTTTCTCAAACTCCCTTCAAAAGTTTGAGTTTGGTTTTTGAGCAACTTGTCAAAAGCTCATTGGTGGCAAGACACCTGAACAAAAAATATGATTTGGTTTTTGAGCACCTTATCAAAAGCTCATTGGTGCCCAGGACACCTGATCAACTCATCCTGCAGTGGATTCCTACCTAGGGTGGTAGAAGAGTGGATGTACCCAAGTTTAGGGGAACCACTATAGTTCCTTGTGTCATCTGGATTGCTTGTCTTTATCTTTTGTTTCTGGCTGTGATTGTTTTGTGATTAATTTAGTTCTGTGATTAGATTTAATAATTGCTTCTCTGCTCACTCAGATTAAAACAATTGTTGTAAAAAGTTTTCAAGCACCATATACTCTATTCACCCCCTCTAGAGTATATCAGATCTAGCTGCACTTTCATACTCTTCTACCCCAGGTAATTTTACCCTTTTGCCCTTGATGGTCTGCGTATAGCCCTTCAAAACAACGGAGTTTGGCTGTTGGCAGACCTAGCCCAGGGTATTTTGGTAATTTCAGGTCGGTTCAGTTTGGTTATTGGCAGATGAAACTCAGAGGCCTATAAATGGACCGATAAGGTGCCTTGAACAGGTTGTTGAACCCATCTATCTTCTTCCTCAAAGGCACCTAGCTTAGCATTGGCTAGGGAGGGGGAGAACTTCTGATTCTCCCGGGTAAGAAGCGGGACCTCCGAGGTGAGACCCTCGGTCTGTTTCTGGTTCTCACGTCGAGAGGGCGGTTTGAGAAGAGTAGGTGTGAGCTGCAACTTCAGGTCCGAACTCTAGGCGAAGTCGGGTTTCTGGCTTCAACATTTTAGGTTCGGTGAGCGTGGACCGCAGCTTACACACAAGAATCTTGAGCAACCTCATGGCGGGAGGACATGGAGAAGAAGACGGGGACGGGTCAGAGAACCCGGGAGGATTTGTTGGAAGGGAGGAATTCATGGCGCCCATCAAAGACATTATGGACATGTTACATGGGATCTCGTGGCAGGGCGATTGCTCGACCCCGTTACCTCAGGCTCCTGCTCTCGCGCTACAGGATGAGCTCGTCTCGGCAAGAGTAGGAGAAGATGCCCCCGGGAGGCGGCCCGGGAATGAAGTGATGGTGGAGGGAGGCGGGCGGGACCTGGTGGGAAGGGAGTTGTTCCCAAGCCCCGCGAGTGCCGTCTCTCCAGGAGACGTTGTCGCGCGAGTGGGGGCGGCGAGACCAGTGGCGAGAAGGTGCCCGTTCTGCGAGTTGATCCTATTAGCTCCAGTCCCAGAAGGGTTCAGGGAGCCCGAGATGAACTACTACGGGGGAAAGGGCGATCCTCTCCAGCACTTGCAATGGTTCGAGGACGCGGTTTCCATCAGGCCGATGACAGACGCATTCAAGTGTCGTGTTTTTGCCATCAACTTAAAAGATAAGGCTAGGGACTGGTTTCATCAGCTCCCTACGAGCTCGATATACTACTTTGAAGACCTAAGTAGAAGCTTTCAGTTCCGCTTCTCAATTTCGAAGAAACGGAATAAGAATCCGGAGTCAATTTTTCTGATTAAGCAAAGGGCGGACGAGTCCCTGGCCCAGTATGTAGACAAGTTCCAGGAAGAGATGTTGGATATTCAGGAAGTGCCTCGATTTGCCCTCCAGATGGCCTTCACCGTTGGACTATGGGAGGGTTTCTTCAAGATGAGCCTAACTCGGAAGGCGCCACTGTCGTTTGAAGGATTGATGGAGAAGGCTGCGAAAGAAATAGCCATGGAGGCAGCAAACCCGACCTTTGCTAGGAAGTTGGCAAGGCTGACGGAGGTCGAATCAAGAGAACCAGGAGGAGGAAGACAACAAGAAGGGAGAAGAAGAGAAGAGCCTAGAGCGCCGACGTACCAAGAGCTAGGATGGAGACAACATGGAGGCCCTGCCCAAGGGCAAGGAAGAGGTTTTCCCCAGGGGGAAGGAACTAACAAGGAGGACCCGAAAGGTTTAACCAGCATGGGTGGGAGTATGGTCCTAGACCACCCCTACCCCCGCCGCAACAAGCTATGACTATCGTCCGAGGGAGAGGTAGAGGCCGAGAGAGAGGAAGAGCAGGAGCGGTGGTTGGAAGGAGGAGGAACCCTCAGGAGGGGAGACGAGGGGAGGAGGTAGCGTTGCCATATTGTGACTTCCACGAGGAGGAGGGTCACGCAACGGCTACCTGCCCGAAGTTCTTGGAGATGAGAAGAGCTAGGGGAGTAGGGGAGCAGCAGATGCCGGTGCGGATAGTGGAGGTGACAGGTACTGGGGAGGAGGATCGGTGTGTGGACCGAGCGGATGTAGGGGACCGAGGTGGGATCAGAGTGATCCATAGGGGAGTGGGGATTGAGGCTGCCCGTAAGGCGAGCATTCATACCATGTACCGTCGGAGCGTAGCTGCGACGTCACAAGCCCCTCCCCCGGACGAGAAGATCACCTTCCCTCGAAAAGACATGCCGGACCATGAAGACCCCTTCTGTGATGCGCTGGTGATCCGGGCTGCCATCGAAAACTTCACGGTGTCGCGGATCTTGGTCGACAACAGAAGCTCGGTAAATGTTATCTTCAAAAAGACGTTTAATGAGATGAGTGTGGAGGTACGAAGGGTGCTGGCAGCGGATGGTCCGTTGTTCGGATTCTCAGGAGAAAGGAAGGAAGACGAGGGGGGAGTGGAACTCCAGGTGACCCTGGGGTGGCTATCCAGGAATTGCCGTTTTGTCATTGTGGATGCCCCCAGCAGTTACAACATCATTTTTGGGCGCCCCTTGATCAATGATTTTAGATGTGTTCGATCCTCTTTCCACCAATGTCTGAAGCTCAACGCCGGAGGTACCCAGATCAGAGTACGAGGAGACCCAAAGGCAGCCAGAGAATGCTATGTGACGGCGGTGAACACCATCTCTTGGCAGGGAGAGGCCGAGGAGATGGCGAAGAGGATGAAATAATGACAGCAGGAGTTCCGAGGCGATGTAGAGGAGGAGAAAGAGGGAAGGGAGGTCGAAGGAAATGAAGAAGTAGAGATGGAGGGAGGCATTGCGGTGGAGCCGAAAACGGCTAGAGAGAAAGGAGGAGAGAAGCAGTCGAAAGAAGGTGGAGGGAGGAGGAAAGAAAAAAAGAAAGATGGAGGAAGCAAGAGAGTCGTCCAAGGGGAAGCCCGATCAGAGAAGAGGAGAAGTTCACTACTGGAAGGAGGAAGCACCAGCAAGGTAGAGGTGGAGAAGCTTCAGGAGGAAATGACTGTGGCTATTACGGAGCACGAGGCAGCGAACCATAAAGCCAGAGAACAGGAGGATATGCTGGGGGAGCAGGAGAAAGAGGAGTCGTTAAGGTTGAAGGCGGCCGTGGAGGTGCTCAAGATGGAGATCCTCACCAAAGAAGGGAGAAAAGAACATGCAGAGGAGCCTCAGTGGGAAAGCTCAATCCCAACTGGGAAGGTCCCCTTGTAGTGAAGGAGGTCTTGAAGTCAGGAGTGTACCGCCTCCATGATGTGGACGGGCTGTCTTCTTTCATGACATGAGAGTAAAAAGGATGGATGGCAAGACCCCGAGCAGACCCGCTGACCAAGCTCTCACCTAGCTGGCAGCACTGTAGCCTGTAGGCTTACTCGGTGGTTGGAGATTGTTTAGAAAGGAGACCCCGAGCAGACCCGCTGAATAGGCTCTCACCTAGCTGGCAGGATTGTAGGCTCACTCGGCGGTTGGAGGTTGTTTGGAGAGGAGACCCCGAGCAGACTCGCTAACCAGGCTCTCACCTAGCTGGCAAGACTGTAGGCTCACTCGGCGGTTGAAGGTTGTTTGGAGGGGAGACCCCGAGCAGACCCGCTGACCAGGCTCTCACCTAGCTGGCAGGACTGTAGGCTCACGCGTCGGTTGGAGGTTGTTTGGAGAGGAGACCCCGAGCAGACCCGCTGATCAGGCTCTCACCTAGCTGGCAGGACTGTAGGCTCACTCGGCGGTTGGAGGTTGTTTGGAGAGGAGACCCCGAGCAGACCCGCTGACCAGACTCTCACCTAGCTGGCAGGACTCTAGGCTCACTCGACGGTTAGAGGTTGTTTGGAGAGGAGACCCCGAGCAGACCCGCTGACCAGTCTCTCACCTAGCTGGCAGGACTGTTGGCTCACACGGTGGTTGGAGGTTGTTTGGCGAGGAGACCCCAAGCAGAACCGCTGACCAGGCTCTCACCTAGCTGGCAGTACTGTAGGCTCACTCGGCGGTTGGAGGTTGTTTGGAGAGGAGACCCCGAGCAGACCCGTTGACCAGACTCACCTAGCTGACAGGACTGTAGGCTCACTCGGCGGTTGGAGGTTGTTTGAAGAGGAGACCCCAAGCAGACACGCTGACCAGGCTCACCTAGCTGGCATGACTGTAGACTCACTTGGCGGTTGGAGGTTGTTTGGAGAGGAGACCCAGAGCAGACCCGCTGACCAGGTTCTCACCTAGCTGGCATGACTGTAGGCTCACTCGGTGGTTGGAGGTTGTTTGGAGAGGAGACCCCGAGCAGACCCGCTGTCCAGGATCTCACCTAGCTGGCAGGCCTGTAGGCTCACTCAATGGTTGGAGGTTGTTTGGAGAGGAGACCCCGAGTAGACCCGCTGACCAGACTCTCACCTAGCTGACAGGACTGTAGGCTCACTCGGTGGTTGGAGGTTGTTTGGAGAGGAGACCCCGAGTAGACCCGCTGACCAGGCTCTCACCTAGCTGGCAGGGCTGTAGGCTCACTCGGTGGTTGGAGATTGTTTGGAGAGGGGACCCCAAGCAGATTCGTTGACCAGGCTCCCATCGAGCTGGCAGGGCTGTAGGTTCACTCGGTGGCAAGATGAGTGATAAGATTTCCCCAAAGAAAAATATCTTAACATGCAAGAAAACGAAGAGGGTAAGATGCAAATGAGGATGGACATCCCCAACCAGCGCTCGGGATTGAGGATCTCGCCTGTGGCGAGTAGGCGCTCGCTGGCAAAGGGTAGATCTCGCACGAAAGGTTAAAGAGGGATGACCTCACAAGAGCGGGTTGATCTCCTGGGTCTACTCGCGCTAGATCGGTCTCGGGGCGAGACGAGGAGAAAAAACCAAATGGTCTCGCGCACGGAAAAGGCGAGGTGAAGACTAACGACACGCCCTAAACTGATTCTGAAGCGAGATGGCTGAGAGCTTTAACTCGCGAGTAGAAGTGGAGCAGAGGGTTATCCACAATGAATAAAGTAAAACAAAATAAAGGGAAAAAGAACATAGAGCGAGGTATAACAAAAGTTTCTATGTTCATTACAAAAAAAATGGAGGGAGACTTCCCATGAAGGAGCATTTTGATGCTTTCAAAAAAATATATATGTATATAAGTACACGTAAAAGAAACAAAAGGGGGGAGGGGAGAAGTCCCAGGACACACTGACGCCTCTTCATTACTCTTCACTAGAAGTAGAACCGTCATCCGTCTCGCCGTAAAGCTGGGGGACTAGGTCGCGGGCGGTGACCATCTCGGCATCTTCTTTGACAACTCCCAGCTCTTTCATCATCTTCAAGACGAGCTCGACCGTCTTGATATTGGCGTCTCGGCAAAGGTCGTCGACCTCGTCCAAAGAAGAATGAGTGGGCGGGGTGCTTGGAGGGGATCTGGATGAGAGTGAAGCAGGATGCTGTCCAAAAAGCGGGCGTTCTGGGCCTTTAAGTCTTTGTTCTCCTCCTCCAGAGCCGCTATGCGCGAACACATTCGATCGGCCGTCTCGGCATCCTGCGAGAAGGCTATCAAATAACAAAAATTTACGCGAGAGTAAAACTAGCACGGGGATAAACTGGCAATGGACAGAAAAGGCTTACCACGCCGCCCTGGCTTTGGGCGAGAAGGTTGTCGGCGACCGCCAGCCTCTTCTCGAGATCATCAGACTTCTCTAGTTCTGCGGCCAGGACCGTCTCGGCTTCCTTCCACTTCTTATTGTTGAAAACAAGGCGGCGCGAGACAAGGGCCGAGTGCTCCATGGAGCGAAATTGGGCTTGGGCGGTCTTCAAGACAAGGTCTCGCGATGACTCGTTGTCAAAGGGCTCAGTACCAAGGCCGCAATAGAGCCCATAGCCAAGGGAGAAGGCGTGGCTGGTGAGAGGGTCCCTCTCCTTGCAAGAAGGAAGGAGAGTGGACACCGACACACGGTTCGAGTCCTTCTCCCTCAGCAGGACCGGGGCGCCGACAGCGTCTTTTACCACATGCCCCATATTATAGTTTTGATGCGAGGAATGGGGTGGGCGACTGGAGGAGCCCGTTTTGCGAGGGGGAAGCTCGGCGGATTGAGTTGAAGTGGTGGCGGTTTGGTCTAGTAGTGCCGTCTCGCGAGAGGGAGAGACGGCTTGGGGGCGAGGCGATTGCGATTCTTCCACTGAGATGGGGGTCAGAGATCTCGACACCTCTTTCCTTTCCTTGGGAGCAATTTCCTTTTTCCCTTTCGGCAACGACACTACCTTCTTGATCTTTTTCTTGGGACTGTGTCGAGAAGAGGCGGCCTCATCTCCTGCTCTTTTCTTAGGGGCGGGGGTCAGCGATCCCTTCGCCGCCTCCGTCGCCATGCTGGCGAGGGAGAGACCTTTGGATGGCCCTGCACTGCTCAGATAGGGGGGATGGACGGGAACAATTCTCTCTCCTAAACAAGAAAGCGGTTAGAACAGAACAAAGGCATGGTAAACATAGACTAAGGGGGCGCGAGTGTACCTTCACCGGGGAAGACGAGAAGCAACGATTCGAGATCTCGCCGTAGGAAGTTAACTTCAAAATTCTTCCCTGCGAAGAAATCACAGAGAGCCTTTTTCGCGCCCCCGACCTTGGGGGTCTCGTAATATACCTCGGCGGGCGATACTGGGGCAAGTGGGACGCCTCCCAGATTCCCGCGAATGAAGATGAAG
Source organism: Platanthera guangdongensis (assembly GCA_039583875.1). NCBI lineage: Eukaryota > Viridiplantae > Streptophyta > Magnoliopsida > Asparagales > Orchidaceae > Platanthera > Platanthera guangdongensis. Next base: position 148,867,913 of record CM077147.1, on the reverse strand, counting down.
CTGGTGAGCCAGTGGTGGTTTTTATTGGGGGTCTCGCACACCTTTAATCCCTGGCCGGTGAAGTATGATACGTCGTTGTCTTTGGCGTGGTAGATAAACAGTTTGCGGAAGACGGTGAGGCTAAAATCGATGCGCTCGCGGCACATGTAGCTAGCGAACGCAACCAACACCGAGATGGCATTCAGGTTAAGCTGCTCGGGGATGACCCCGAAATATTTCAAAACCTGTTTTACCTCTGGCCAGAGGGGGAGTCTTAGCCACGGCTCGAAGTGCGAGACGGGGAAGGCGAGTTCGCCAGGATAGAAGGTATTAATCGACTCGCCGACCTTAGGCGGGCGAGACTCATACCCCTCCTCCAGGAACTCGCTGGTGAAGCGGCTATAATCCTCTTATGAGATTTTGCCAGGGGGAAAGTCGTGGTCAACGAATCTCCTGCCGCAATGGCTGCGACCCTCGCCCTCTTCAGCCTTCTTCTTTCCCATGGAAAGCGAGACGGCATAAGCAGAAGGAGGTAGAAAAGTGGGTGGTGGGAGTGAGACGCAAGAAGAGGAAGGCGAGGGGAAGCAGGCGAGAACTCCAGATATCAGAAGTAGCTGGAAGCGACAGCACATGCGTGAAACATCTAGATCCGGGGGGAGATATTTATAGCGGATGGAGAGAGAAGAAAAAATGTGCGGGAAAATGTGAAGAGGCACGAAATTCCGCGGTGATCTTTCCATGAGACAATGAAAAGAAAAGGTAGCAATTAACGCAGCTATTATAAAAAGCCCAGCATGAAAGAGGTTAATAGAATACCATCATTAATTATTTCGTTCCGCACGAGGCGGACATCATATTCACGGCATTTGAAATAATAAGTTATGATTATACAAGCGGGACAGTAAATTGATAGAAGCCACAGACTTATAAAACATAATTACATAAGCGAGACGACAGAATAAGCGAGACAGGGTGGATGGTCTTCAGTTCTTGTGCCACCTCCAACGACCACCGCGAGACCCCGCGCATGGGGGCCGTCCAGGGATGTGAAAGGCGCGAACAACATCCAGACCGCGGCGCGCGAGACGAAGCTGTTGGTCGATCTCGCTAATGATTGTCTGGGGGTCGGTCTCGTCTATTTCAACCCCAGCGTCGATCTCGGAGGATAGGCGGGCGCACTCAATTTCCAGCCAGTCAATGCGCCGGTCGGTGGCTTGCTTCTCCCGTTCCATCTCGCGGATGATGTGTGTATATTTCCGCAGCATCCCGGCCGTCCTGCGGTTCATCTCCAGCGGATCCATAGGATCGCCCAGATAGTCTTCAATCTCATCTGGGTGAGGAAGAAGCGAGAGGGCTGGCGGCCCGGAGAAATCCTGAGCTGCCGAGTCGATCTGTATACCTACACAATAAAAGCCGAAGATCAGAATATATGATGGTCTCGCAAGAAGGCTTGGAGGCCGCGAGCTGTATGGATGAAAGGGCAAGGTTAGTTCATTTACTTGGGATGCGAGGGTTACCCACAAGTCGCGAGAGGTCGTCATTCTTCGCGGTAGGGGGCGAGGACTGCTGAGGCGAGTCAGAGTCTTGATATTGTTTGTCGGTAGCATCAGGGGGATTCACAGGCATGGGGGGATTGGCGGGTCTCCCTGAAAAAACATGGTTAATAAGCGAAACGATAAAAGAAAAGTGAAAAGATAGAGGCGAGAGGAAGACTCGAGAATCACCTGTCTCTCTCCAGAGGGTGTGGGAGGAAGTGTATCAACTCTCAAGGGTGTCGAAGTAGTCGCGCCTGCCGAGAATTGAGGGCCGGCGGTTTTTGCTTTCTTCATGCGAGATGATGAAGGTGCAGAAGCGGGGGAGCGAACCAAAGCGGGAGCCAGGGCAACCACATTGGCCTTGTTTTGCTTCCGGACCATCGCGAGACGCTCACGGAAACTCTGGCTATGAGACATGTTGATGGTAGAAGAGAGGAGGAAATAAGAGAGGGGGCAATCTCCATGATGAGATGGGGACACATATTTATAGGCTCCAGGGGGAGGGCCCGCCAAAGATTCGCATAAATCAATCCCAACGCCGCGAGCCTCGGTTGGACTTTCTTTCCGAGCTTGGGGCAACCTCAAAAAGAGCGAGAATTGTGTACAACCTTGGCCTCGCGGGAGGGGGAGAGAGGAGCTGAAGAGGCGAGTGGGACCATATGGTCCACTCGCCGTAGGCGAGACGGGGCTCGGCTGGGTATGCGAGACGTCTCTCGCGGCGTGGGCTGGCCCTTGATGGAGAGATGGCTCTCATAAGGCAGGAGACCTGCGAGACGAGCAGGTAAGCTCGTCTCGCCCGTGAGCTATTTTCTCGCTCGCCGTATGAGGAAAAAAAGGTGTTTTTACCTTCTTACCCCCAAGGGGGAGTTTACTCTTCTACCCTGGGTAATTTTACCCTTTTGCCCTTGATGGTTTGCGTATAGTCCTTCAGAACAGCGGAGTTTGGTTGTTGGCAGACCCAGCCCAGGGATTTTGGTAATTTAAGGTCGGTTCAGTTTGGTTATTGGCAGGTCAAACTCAGAGGCCTATAAATAGACCGATAAGGTGCCTTGAACAGGTTGTTGAACCCATCTATCTTCTTCCTCAAAGGCACCTTGCTCAGCACTGGCTAGGGAGGGGGGGAACTTCTGATTCTTCCGTGTAAGAGGCGAGACCTCCGAGCTGAGACCCTCGGTCTGTTTCTGGTTCTCACGTCGAGAGGGCGGTTTGAGAAGAGTAGGCGTGAGCTGCAACTTCAGGTCTGAACTTTAGGCGAAGTCGGGTTACTGGGTTCAACACTCCACAACTCAAAATATGGTTAAATAACTAATAGAGTTGCGTCACAAGGACAGAACATGTAACACCAAAAAGAGAAATAGCCGGGGAACATGCAATTGTTCCTTTGTTAGTGTAGAAAATAGAGAAACCTCCAACCTTGTATATACTTCTTTAATGTATAATTACAAGTATGAATACATTTATATAGGAAGAGAGTAAGAAGAGAAGATCCCAATCCAAGATGTGGGACTAAAAAACAAGAAATAAATGGGCCTTATAAATGGGCCTTTACACGGTCTTTTCTAACACTCCCCCGCAAGCTGGAGCGTACAAATCGTAGGCGCCAAGCTTGGATAAAAACTGGTAGTATAACGGTCTGGAGAGAGCTTTGGTCAGAATATCGGCAACTTGATTTGTAGCAGAAACATGCTCCAGATCTACCTTCTTTGACTGAACTTTTTCCCGAATAAAGTGACAGTCAACTTCAATATGCTTTGTGCATTCGTGAAATACCGAGTTCTTGGCAATATGTATTGCTGCTTGACTATCACAAAATAGGATCGCCGGTGATGAGAGACGGACACCCAAATCTCCCAGAAGACTCTCAAGCCATGTTAACTCGGACACTACCGAAGCCATGACCCGGTACTCAGCTTCAGCAGAAGATCTAGCAACCACATTCTGCTTCTTGCTACGCCAGGTTATGAGATGACCACCAAAGTAGGTACAGAAACCAGATGTAGAGCGCCTATCATCAACAAATCCTGCGTAATCAGCGTCCGAGTATGCAACGAGGGATAGTGATGTGGATGGCTTGTACAGAAGCCCTTGTCCTGGAGCGTTCTTGAGATACCGAAGAATGCGCTCGACAGCTTGAAGATGAGATGTCCTAGGAGCATGCATAAATAGGCTCACGACACCTACGACAAAGGTGATATCTGGTCGAGTAACTGTGAGGTAGATCAGTTTCCCAACCAGGCGTCTGTAGTATTCCGGATTTGTAAGTAGCGCATCAGAGTCAGAACTATGGGCCGAAAGCCCGTGATTAGCATCCATTGGAGTATCTGTAGGTTTGCATCCCGAATAACCAGCATCATGAAGAAGATCCATACAATACTTCCTTTGAGATAATACAAGGCCATCAGGCCGTCGTGCAACCTCAAGCCCAAGAAAATACTGTAGGTTACCAAGATCTTTGGTCTGAAAGGCGGAGTTCAACTGTTGCTTGGTCTGTTGTATTCCTGTAGTGTCGTCTCCAGTGATGAGGATATCGTCAACATAGACAAGTAGAATCACAGTTCCGGTTGGCTGGTGTCGAGTGAAGAGAGAGAAGTCAACCGAGCTCCTAGTAAAGCCAATATCGCGGACTACCTTGCTGAATTTGTCAAACCAGGCGCGCGGGGACTGTTTGACACCATAAATGGATTTCCGAAGATGACAAACCCGAGACTCCCCCGTAGTCTCAAACCCGGGAGGTTGATGCATATAAACAGTCTCCTGGAGATCACCATTGAGAAAGGCGTTCTTTACATCCAGCTGATAGAGAGGCCATTGACGGTGCATAACCAAGGAAAGAAGAACCCGGACCGTGTTCAATTTGGCCACGAGAGAGAAAGTTTCCCCATAATCAAGGCTGTGTTGCTGAGTAAAACCCCGGGCCACGAGGCGGGCCTTCAAACGCTCAACAGACCCATCTGCGGTATGTTTGACAACAAAGACCCACTTGCAGCTGACACAGTGGTGGCCGGCAAGAAGGGGCACAAGATCCCAAGTCTGATTAGCCCAAAGAGCCCTCATTTCATCCTCCATGGCCGCCCGCCAGCCTGGGTGTCGAAGCGCCTCCTGCACAGTGTTAGGAATAAAAATCGAGGCAAGAGAAGAGGCAAAGGCGTAGAGAGGTGGAGCGAGCCGGTGGAGAGAGACGTAGTTGGAGAGTGGATGGGCCGTAGAAGCAGGAGCAGAATCCGCCGGGGCCGGAGTATCGCTGGGAGCAGGGAGCTGGGGCAGGGAACCATCCTTGGAGCCGCGACGAGTATAGACACGAATAACGGGCGGAGGAACTCTGGGAGCAGGAAGAGAGGAGGAGGGTAGAAAGGAAGGTGTCGTGGGAACCGCAGGGCGAGGCAGAGCAGGAGAGGAACTCGAGGAGGAGGAAGGTAAGTGAAAAGGCTGGTCTTCGCAGAAGGTGACATCCGCGGAGACAACCGTCCGGGTAGTGGAAGAAGAGTAGCAAACATACCCCTTTTGAGTACGGGAGTAGCCCACAAACATATATTTGGCCGCACGAGCAGCGAGTTTGTCTAAGGGAGGGCCAAGAAGATGAACATAACAAACGCACCCAAAGACCCGTGGTGGTAGAGAGGTGGGTTTGGTAGTAGGATAGTGGAGGTCGATAGGAACGGTAAAATCAAGAACAGAAGAAGGGAGCCGGTTAATGAGATGACAGGCTGTGGAGACGGCGAAGTTCCAATATTCGATTGGAACCTGCATTTGAAACATGAGGGAGCGAGCAACATCGAGTAAATGACGATTCTTTCGTTCGGCCACCCCATTTTGTTGTGGGGTATAGGCACACGAAGTTTGATGGATAATGCCAAACTCGGTGCAGATGGAGGAGAAAGCGCGCCCGGTATATTCGCGAGCATTATCAGTGCGGAGGATTTTGAGTGGAGTGGCGAACTGCGTACGGACTTCAGTAACAAAGGCACAAAAGACAGATGTAAGCTCAGTACGATCATGCATTAAATAGAGCCACGTAGTACGCGAGTAGTCATCGATAAAAGTAACAAAATATCGAAAACCATAGATACTAGGGACCTTATAAGGACCCCATACATCAGAATGAACTAATGATAACGGAGTACTACTCCGGGTACATGTAGGGGGAAAACAGAACGGTGGTGTTTGCCGTAGATACATGATTCACAAGAGAACTCCTGTAATGGAACATCAGAAAGAGCCCGCTTGAGAATCAGAAGAGGAGCATGGCCAAGGCGACGATGCCAGTCAACAGAAGAGACGGCGGAGAGAAGAGTGGGTTGAGTATCCAGGAGGTAAAGCCCATTCACCAGCTGCTCCCTACCAATGATACTCCGGCTGCGACGATCCTGCATAAGAAAGGAAGAAGGAGAAAAAATTATTGAACAGTCAAGGTCGTTTGTCAGGCGACTAACAGAAAGTAAATTGAATGGAGAGCCCGAAACGTGAAGAACCGAGGGAAGAGAAATGGCCGGGGTAAGTTGGAGGGCAGCAGCACCAGAGACTGGGAGGGTGTCACCATTGGCCACAATGATACTTGGGGGGTGAGCCAACGGGAGATATTTGGAGGGCTGCCGGGAAGTAATATGGTGAGTAGCACCGGAATCAATGATCCAGTGAGGGCTGGGAGAGAGACAGGTTATACCTTCCGCAGAAAAGGTCGCAACCGAGCCGGAGAAGCGGCTAAGAACACCCTGTAGCTGATGGAGTTGGGTGCGGAGCTCATCAATATCATGTTGGGTAGTGGAGGCCGGATCCATGGCAGGAGCAGGAGCAGCAAAGGAAGTAGCAGCGAGGTGGGGAAGGAACCCATGCTTGCTGTAACAGGTGGCCTCAAGATGACCACCCCGGCCACAATAGGTGCATTTGAGAGACGAGCGGCCACCACGGCCGCGGCCCCTGGAGGGAGGCCGGCCTCCCCGAGTGGAAGAGCCACGAGCAGGAGGTGGAGTGGGAAGAAGAGGCTATTGGAGAAGAGCAGGGGCAGAGCCAGAAGGGGCCTCCATAGGAGGCGTAACGCGAAGTAGCATGGAGCAGACGTCAGACAGTGACGGAATCGTCGTGGAAGAGAGGATCTGGGCCCGAACACTATGCAGGTGAGGCGGGACCCGGGATATCATCATCGCGATGGTAACCGCCTCTTTCTGGGCCCGTTGAGTAGCAAGATCCGTTGTAGGAGGCTGATGTTGAAGCCATGCCTCTGCTAGGGTCTTGGACTGAGCAACAAAGGAAAGCATGTCGCCAGGAGAACCAGGAGCAAGATTCTGGAGGTTGGAGATAATATCATAGAGGTGCTGAAGACTGTTGTGCCCAGAGTAAAAGGAGTGGAGCTCCTCCCACATTGCCTTGGCCGTATCATGATACATGGCCATCCGATAGGGTTCGGTGTCCATAGAGTTGAGGAGGCACGACTGGACCCGACCGTCATCACGTAGCCAATCATCAGAAGGGACAACATGGGTAGTCCGAGTCAAGTGGTGGAGAAGACCCTTCGTCTGCAGTACACGACGAACAGAGTGGACCCATTCAACAAAATTGTGTTTGCCTGTCAAAGAGATAGTAGTAATGTGCAGTTCATCACGAAGTTCAGAAGCCGGAGGAGCCTCACGGGCCGGCGGAGCAGAAGTAGCAGCAGAGGCGTCGGAGGCCATCAGGCTAGCAGAAGAAGGAAGCCGGGCGGCTTGACAAGGGAGGTCGTGCGGCTTGGAGAAGAAGGAAGCCGCTCCGCTAGCAGAAGGGAGCCGCGCGGCTAGGAGAAGAAGGAAGCCGCTCGGCTAGCAGAAGGAAGCCGCTCGGCTAGGAGAAGAAGGAAGCCGCTCGGCTGCAGAAGAAGGAAGGAAAGTCGCGCGGTTAGCAAGGAAGAAGGCGCAGCGGCTGGGAGAAGGCGCATCGGCAAGAAGGACCGCGAGCAACTTGACAGGGCGCGACAAGGGGAGGGGAGAGGCAAAGACGGAAAGACCGCACGGTTAAGAGATTAACCGGAGCGGCAAGGTGAGAAACCCGCAGCGGCTAGAAAGAGACCGCGGGAAGCGGGAAAAAAGAGGAGAAACCACACGGTTAAGAGAAACCGCAGGTGCAAGAAGGAAGCCGAGGGAAGCGAGAAGAAATGGGAAGACCGCACGGTCAGAGAGGAAGATCGGGCAGGAGAGAAAAGGGAGATAAAGTGGACCCCACGTGAGAGAAGGTTATAAAAGGGGGAGAGAAGAAGGAGGGGAGAACATAGGGGAAGATGGAGGAGAAGCGGGTAGAGAACAACAGGTCGCCAGAGACTGCGGCTTGGGCAGGAGAGAAAAACAGGCCACGCGGTCAGCTAGGGACCAGACGGTTTGCAAACAGACAGGCAGTTAGAGAGAGACCGGTGGCTTTGATACCATGTAGAAAATAGAGAAACCTCCAACCTTGTATATACTTCTTTAATGTATAATTACAAGTATGAATACATTTATATAGGAAGAGAGTAAGAAGAAAAGATCCCAATCTAAGATATGGGACTAAAAAACAAGAAATAAATGGGTCTTATAATTGGGCCTTTACACGATCTTTTCTAACAGTTAGCTTTAGTAGACAAAATGTCATTAGAATCAATAACTTTTTACTTTGCACTATGGATATCATCTTTGAACATTAACAAGATAGGGAACATTGAAGGTGGAGAGGGCATTGGGATTTATCTCTTGCTACAAAATGTACAGTTCCCCACAATTCCTATCATTGCTAATTCGTTGCTTCGTAATCAGATCCTGAAAAACATAAATATTAAGGAAAAAATATTACTCTACAACTCATATGGTTAAATAGCTAATAGAGTTGTGTCACAAGGATGGAACATTCAACACAAAAGAGAGAAATAACATGGGAACTGTTGAGAGTGCCCAAAGCTTGTATGTATTATTCAAGTATGTAATTACAAGGAGAGAATACAAATATATAGGAGAGAGGAGAGAAGAATAAATCCTATACATGATGTGAGACTAAAGAAGGAGGAGAAAGAAAACAAACAAAGAGGGCCATTAAATGAGCCTTTTACATGGGATTTTCCAATACTCCCCCGCAAGCTGGAGCGTACAAGTCGTATGCGCCAAGCTTGGATAGGCACTGATAGAAGAGGGTACTAGGTAGAGCTTTGGTGAGGATGTCAGCAACCTGTTCAGTACCCGGAACATGCTTGAGCTCGATCTTCTTCATGTGGACTTTCTCTCGGATGAAATGACAATCTACCTCAATATGCTTCGTTCTTTCGTGAAAGACCGGGTTCTTAGCAATATGTATGGCAGCTTGACTGTCACATAGGAGGAGAGCTGGTGAAGATAGTTTAACTCCAAGGTCGGTAAGGAGACTCTCAATCCATGTGAGTTCAGAGACCACAGCAGCCATTGCACGATATTCTGCTTCTGCTGAGGATCGAGCAACCACTGCTTGTTTCTTGCTTCGTCAAGTAATCAGATGTCCTCCAAAATATGTGCAAAACCCGCTAGTAGATCGTCGATCGTCGAGGGAGCCAGCGTAGTCGGCATCAGAGTATGCCACTAGTGTAGGAATGAAAGATGAGGTTTTGTATACAAGTCCTTGGCCAGGAGCTGTCTTAAGATATCTGAGAATGCGTTCTACGGCCTGGAGATGAGAGCTTCGAGGAGAGTGCATATAGCGACTAACGAGTCCCACAGCGAAAGATATATCAGGTCTTGTAACTGTTGGGTAGATAAGTTTCCCAACTAGACGACGGTAATATTCTGGATTTTGTAGAAGAGAATCAGAGTCTGAGCCCTGAGCACATAGTTTGTGATTTGCATCCATGGGAGTGTTAATAGGTTTGCAGCCAGAGTAGCCCGCATCATGAAGAAGATCCAAACAGTATTTTCGCTGAGAGAGAACCAGACCATCTGACCGTCTGGCCACTTCCAGACCGAGGAAGTACCGAAGATGTCCCAGATCTTTAGTTTGGAAAACGGAGCTCAGATGTAGCTTAACGGCTTGTATGCTGTCCAAGTCATTTCCAGTAATAATGATGTCGTCGACATATACCAATAGGAGAACCGTACCCGTTGCCCAGTGACGAGTAAACAATGAGAAGTCAGCCGAGCTTCGAGTGAAACCAATTGCTCGGAGAGCTTTGCTGAACTTGTCGAACCATGCCCGAGGGGATTGTTTGAGACCATATAGTGATTTGAGAAGGTGACAAACCCGTGACTCCCCCGTGGTCTCAAACACGGGAGGTTGTTGCATGTAAACAGTTTCCTGAAAGTCGTCATTCAGGAAAGCGTTCTTGACGTCGAGTTGAAATAAGGGCCATTGACGATGGACAGCAACAGAAATGAGAATGCGGATCGTGTTGAGCTTAGCGACCGGAGAGAAAGTCTCGTCATAGTCGAGCCCCTGCTGCTGGGTGAAGCCACGAGCAACCAAACGAGCTTTGAGTCTATCAATGGTCCCATCAGGGGCATGTTTGATGACGAAGACCCATTTGCACCCAACAGGTTTCTGGCTGGGAGGAAGGGGCACCAAGGTCCAAGTCTGGTTCGCCCACAGAGCAGCCATCTCTTCTTCCATGGCAGCACGCCACCCAGGATATTGAAGAGCGTCCTGTACAGAAGTAGGAATAGAGACCGAGGATAGTGAAGTAGCCAAGGTCTGAAGAGGGGGAGAGAGACGATGGAGAGAAACATAGTTCGCCATCAGATGAGCTGTAGAGGCCGGTACCGGAGCAGCAGAACACGGAGAAGCCGAGGTCGAAGCCGACTGCATAGGAGCAACGGGAGGAAGAGAGCGACGAGTATAGACCCGAATGACGGGCGGTCGAGGAGGGTCAAGGGTGGGAGGAGGCGGAGGAATGGTGTTAGGGGAGTGGACGGGGATCACTGGCCGTGGGATGGAGGGTGGTGGAGAAGGTGGTGGTAGAAGAGGTGGCACAGGAGGAGGGAAGAAGGGTTGATCCTCCCGGAAAGTAACATCAGTAGATACAGAGACCTTCCGGGTGACCGGGGAGTAGCAAACATAACCCTTTTGGGTGCGAGAGTAGCCGACGAAAATATGTTTGGCCGCACGGGGATCCAGTTTGTCAAGAGTGGGACCCAGGTTATGGACAAAGCAAGTACAACCAAAAACCCGGGGTGTGAGAGGGATGACGGGTGCGGAGGGAAAAAGGACGCTGAAGTGGGTAGCGTTCTGTAGAACCGGTGATGGGAGACGGTTGATAAGAAAACACGCGGTGGAAACCGCAAAATTCCAGAATACTTTTGGAACGTGCATGTGAAGCATGAGGGAGCGAGCAACATCAAGCAAGTGACGGTTCTTGCGTTCGGTGACCCCGTTTTGCTGCGGGGTGTAGGGACAAGAGGTCTGATGAACAATACCGAAGTTGCCGCAGAGCGGCAAACTCATGGCTAGTGTATTCCCGAGCATTAGCAGAGCGGAAAGTTTTAATGGCGGTAGAGAATTGCGTACGAGTTTCTAACACAAAAGCCTGAAAAACACGAGGAAACTCAGAGCGATCATGTAGGAGATACAACCAGGTGGTGCGAGAGTAATCGTCAATAAATGTTATAAAATAACGATAACCAGAGATGCTAGAAATTTTGTATGGTCCCCAAATATCAGAATGTATTAGATCAAAAGGAGCAGAGCTCCGAGTACAATGTGCGGGATAAGAAGCACGAGGCTGTTTGCCAAGAAAATAGGAATCACATTTAAAAATAGGAAGAGAGATGTCAGGAAGCGCCTTCTGGAGGATAGGTAGAGGGGCATGCCCAAGCCGACAATGCCAATCAGTAGAGGAAACAGAGGAAAGTGATGTGGGAGAGACATCGAGGAGGTAGAGCCCGTTCTGCAGTCGACCCCTACCAATGGTAATCTGCGTCTGCCGATCCTGTATCAAAAAACCAGAAGAGGTGAAGGTGATATAACAATTCATATCAGTAGTAATACGACCAACAGAGAGTAAATTAAATGGTGAGGCCGACACATAAAGAACGGAACGAAGCGAGAGAGAGGGATGGAGGAAGAGATCAGCACATCCGGAGACCGGAACAATCGCACCATTGGCCACAGTAATAGACTGGGGATGAGGAGCATCAGAGAACCGGGGCGGTTGCATGGAAGTGATGTGGTGGGTGGCTCCCGAGTCCAGGATCCAGCGAGAGCCGGAAGAAAGACAGGCAGTACCTGCAGTGGAGGTGGAGACAATACCTGCATGGGAGGTGGAGGCAATGGAAGCAGAGGGAGGGTTGAGGAGCCCCTGGAGTTGTTGCAGCTGAAGGCGAAGAGCCTCAAGATCCGTACCAGTCGGAGGAGAGCTATATGTAACAACAGCAGTAGGCGGGCGAGGAGGGTAGCCATGTTTCTTGTGACAGACCGCTTCAGTATGGCCATCCCGGCCGCAGTAGGTGCACTTGGGCCGTCCGCGGCCACCACGGCCCCGCCCACGGGAGCCCGTACGTCCACCCCGAGGAAAAGATGGTGGGGGAAGTAAAGGAGGAAGGGCCTGCTGAAGAAGGGACGGCGAGGGTGGTGTAGGTGCCTCCGGTGGAGGTGGTACGCGAAGTAACATCGAGCAGACATCAGAGAAGGAAGGGGTAGTGGGTGAAGCCAGAACCTGGGCCCAGATACTGTGAAGGTGTGGCGAGACGCGAGCCATAATCATAGCAATACAAACAGCCTCCTTCTGGGCGCGTTGAGCAGCGAGATCAGTAGTCGCGGGCTGGTGCTGAATCCAGGCCTCCGTTAGAGTTTTAGCACGGGCCACGAAGGAGGTCATGTCCAGAGCTTTGCCAACATCCAAAGCTTGAGGATCAGTGATGATGTCAAAAAGGTGCTGAAGGCTGTCCTTGCCTGAGTACAACGAATGAAGTTCATCCCACATGGCTTGGGCGGTCTCATGATACATGATCATCTGGTACGGCTCACCCTCCACCGAGTTTAGGATCCAGGTCTGGACGCGACCGTCATTTCGGAGCCAATCATCCGTAGGAGTTGGTGAGCCCTGGGTGAGGTGACGCGCAAGACCCTTGGCTTGTAAGACCCGGCGGACGGAGTGGACCCAGGGGATGAAGTTGGACTTGCCAGAGAGGGAAATAGTAGTAATCCGAAGCTCATCGCGGAGTTCGAGAGGAGGAGCCACGTGGTCGGCCGGGGGGTGAGCGGTAGTGGAGTCGCTGGAGGACATGACGACTTGGAGGAGAAGAGGCGGGCAGAACCAGCGGATTGAGGCACAGCAGACAGCAGGGCGCGGCGAGAACAAACCGCGCGGCAAGCAGCGGGATAGAGGAGGTCGCGGCGAACTGGATGAGGTCGCGGCGAACTGGATGAGGTCGCGGCTGTCAGGAGCAGTCCGCGGCAGAGGTCGCAGCGGTTTGGAGCAGATCTCAGCGGACTGGGGCAGGCCGCTGAAAAACCTGTGGCGGACTGAAGAAGAGACCGTGAGGATGAAGAAGCCACGCAGCAAGAGAGAAGAGGAGCGTGCAACGGACAAGAGGAGAGTCCGCAGCGAACAGGAGCAGTCCGCAAGAGACTGCGGATAGGGAGTCCGCGAGCAAAGAGGCTCGAGCGGATAGAAGCAGAGCGGGCTAGAGTGGAGCAGTCCGCGAGGATTAAGAGCAGCGGGCTAGAGAGCAGCAGTCCGCGAGCAAAGAGGCTCGAGCGGACACAAGCAGAGCGTGCAGCGGACAGGAAGGAACGCCCGGAGCGGATAGAAGAGGTGGGCCCCACGAGTCAGAGCAGAAGATGGCTATAAGAAGCCTGAGGAGGGTGGAACCACGGAGAGAGAGAGAGAAGAGAGGCGGATGCAGAGGGGCAGTCCGCAGGAGACCGGAGCGGACAGAAAGGCAGTCCGCAGGAGAGCCGAGCGGACAGAGAAAAAAAAAAGGCAGTCCGCAGGAGACCGGAGCGGACAGAGAGGCAGTCCGCAGGAGAGCGAAGCGCACAGAAAAGGCAGTCCGCAGGAAAGACCGCAGCTAGAGGGAACCTGGCTCTGATACCATGTTGAGAGTGCCCAAAGCTTGTATGTATTATTCAAGTATGTAATTACAAGGAGAGAATACAAATATATAGGAGAGAGGAGAGAAGAATATATCCTATACATGATGTGGGACTAAAGAAGGAGGAGAAAGAAAACAAACAAAGAGAGCCATTAAATGAGCCTTTTACATGGGCTTTTCCAATAGGAACATGCAATTGTTCCTGTGTTAGCAATGGTAGACAAAATGTCATTAGAATCAATAACTTTATTTCGACCCGAGAAAAAGGTCTTGTAGATTGAGAGTCAATAATCTAGTATGTATTGGATGTGGATGCAATATTTGCACTATGGATATCTAATGTAGTAAAGGCAATAGAGGAGTCAACAACCGTAAAACCACCCGGAGAGCGCATCAGATGGCAAAAGGTATCCAAGAAGTCATAAGAAGAACCTCTTACGGGGTAAATGTTCAGAGTAACATCCTCATGAAATTTACAATTATGAGCAACATATTTTGACGGAGGATCAGACTGTCTGCTACCCTTATGACCACTGCCACAATCCCTACAACTAGTTCTTCTACTTAATGAGGAAAAAGGAGGTGCAACTGATAACAAGACTGTCTTATGGCATCAGACTGTAATTTATTGTCGGGTGTAGTATTTTGCACAAAGTGTTTGTTCTTCTTGAATCCCTCTTTCTTCCACCATGTTCGCAAGTTTTAATATTCGTTGCCGATGGTGCGGTGATTATAACCATTTTAGTGATAAATGCTCTACTGGAGATGGTAGACATAGTTCTCGTGGCCTAGTGTATGGAGCACCGTTCTCTTACGACCCTTCATACTCTATGCCCAAGTCTTATGGCCACTGGTCCTCGCCGCAATTACCATTTTTGTATTCCTCTTCGGCCCCGCAAGGACCGAGGAGTAATACAAAACGGTGCTTGTTTTGTCGAAGCACAGATCATGCTCTGGAGGATTATACCGAGTATCTTCTCCAATTGGACGAGGATGATGAACCGGATATCCGGATCATCCCGACTCCTACTTCTTACGGCACACCTTCTACCAATGGTTATGTATCTGTGTCACCTTCATGTTTTGAAGGGAATGATGTGGATACAACCATCAGAGTTGTGATTGATCTATGTTCCAACATGGATGAGCCCATTTCCCCTGTCCATTTATCATTACCCGAGGATTCGATTCTTTGTGAGGGATCTGTGCTTGATTTTTATCAGATCACTATTCCTCCCCCTCTTGTGCATACTACTACATTCTTCTCTGACGACATTATTGAGAATGCTTCGCAGGATAAGGCAGGTTATTTGTGTGTTGTGCCTATTCCTACGGAGGAGAATGTTTTCTAAGGTGAAGAGGATTCCTACCTCAACACCAGTGGAGGAAGTCCAAATCTTCGAGGAGGCCACTGATGATCCTACAGAACCCTGCAACATTGTCGACGATGCCGACAGTATCCTACTGCTTCAAGGACCAAGTGAACAAGGGATAAGGTGAAAATCACCTTGGTCTGCCTATAGCACAACCTCACCACCAGACTTAGGGTTTGACCTTATGGCTTCAACTTGACTTCATGACCCCACCATAACACCCTAAACCCCCTTGGGTGGTCCATAGGGTCACTAAGGACCCAATGGGGACAGGCAAAGTGGCCAAGTTGGCCTAAGTCCAACCTAACCCTAAATGGGTCAAACTGGCCTACTCAGGGTCAATTGACCTTCCCTTAGCTAAGTGAACCCCACACATGCCTTCCTAACACTAAAGTTAGGTTAATGGATGACCAAGGACCCAGTGGGGTCAACCCAAGAGTCTAGCTTGACTAAAGTCAACCCTAACCCTAATTTGGTCAAAGTACCCTTCGTAAGGGCAAGTGACCTCCAAAGTGCCAAGACAACCATACCCAACCATTTCTAGATCTTAGGGGAGGCCAATGGGTCACCAAGGACCCATTGGGGTCCACCCAGAAGGTCATTTTGACCAAGGTCAACTCCACCCTTGAAATGGGTCAAACTAGCCAAAAATGGCTAGCTCAAGCCCAATCCACTTGGGCTAAGCCTAATTAAGGTGGCTCATTGGTTTATGGGGGCTGAGAAACATCAGATTTGCCATCTAATTTCGGCCAAGGTGACTAGGAGAGAGAAGAAGCTTCATTTGCCCTTTAATGGAGGAGAGAGAAATGGGAGGAAGACCATTCATGGCCAAGGAAGACCAAGAGCCCCTCCCTCCACCTCCAAGGGGGCTGATTCAACTCCCCATTCAATCTGGGGAAGTTCAGGGGCCATTTTGGTGGTTGTTCACAGCCGGAACTGTGAACCCAACCATGGCCGAGCCAAGCTTTCAATGACCATTAATGGCCATTGATGGCTTGACCTCTCCCCTCCTCAACTGGTGTTTTAAACACCATCAGTGATATGAGAGGAGCCCTTCCCACCATTTACCCGGAGATTTCGAGCCCTTCTACAGTGCAGTTGCAGAAACTCGAGCGGCGCCACCACCACCATGGCAACCCGGCGATCAACTCGACTCCAGACCACCAATAAGGTCCTCTCCTCCTCTCTCTATGGGTAGATCGTAGCAATCATTAGGGATAAAAATCGGGCTCAATTGAGCCCGATCGGGAAAGGAGTTTTCCTGGTTTTTCATGAAAAATCGAACTCTCGGCATCGCCGGAATCCACCCCTCCGGCGGCTGTGCCGCCGCCTGGCGATAGCCACCACCTCGACGAAGGTGGTGGTGGTGGCCGGCCGGGGAGGTGGCTGGGTGGCCGGCGGCAGCGCTTGGAAGTTGCTCCAGGAAGATGCAATCGGGGCCGTCGGCTGGAGGTAGAAGATGACCCAGCGCCGTCCGATCATGCGCCAAGATTCGTGCGAGATTTAAATAAATCAAACTATAGCATTTGTATTTTTCTGCCACACTTTATACAGTCAATGCTTTTAATTATTAAAAATACCTATAGCCCTCTAGTGAAAAAATGATAAACATCAAAGTTGTAGCACTAGGGGTGTACTTTAATTTAAAATTGGTTTGAACCAATTTGGACATCTGGTTAGACCAGGGCACTTATTTTGGTGGGGACTATATCTAGGGATAGTCAGAGACTAAAAGTTGTGCCCCCACTTCATCTGTTGTCCAAATGACCTAAAATTTTGACAGAGAGTCATTCTAACCTATATCTAGGTCTTGTCCAAAAATGGGAATTTTTGGAGATACTTTTCCTATAGTTTTGGAAAACATTTAATAAATCATGTACTAATTAATTAGGTGTCTTAAACACCTCAAAATCCCCCAAAAGTTTGGGTGGTGATCTTGGGGAGTATTTTAGGGCTCTGTTAAAAATTTCGTCACTTTTGGGTTTGGTTTGCTAGGGTAATTGTGTAGCCAAGGGTTGGCCCCTTTTAGGTCAAATTGGGGTTAAGTGCCCTAGGTGCTCTTGAGTTGGCCAACCTCACCCAAAGGTGATGGACCCTGGAACTCAGTTGTATTAGCACACAAAATACCCCATCCACTGATATTGGGAGGAGGTGTAAGGGTGGAGCCCTAGGATACTAAGGTAGGTCCTATGTGTGCAAACCTAGGGTTTGAAGGTTAAAGGGTCAAATGACCTTGAAATGATTTGTAACTTGGTGGAGAAGACTTTATGGTTGTCAAAGTCCTCTGGTAAAAATATCATGAGAATTGGAGGCTGTTAGACTCCCCAAAACCCTAACCCTAGTTTAGGGCACAAACCTTATACATGTGAGATATACCATCAAAACTTAATGAAAAGCTATGAAACTTCAGTAGTCTGGTCATAGGGTTAATATGAGCTCCTGGTAATTTTAGTGAGAATATTGGAACAATATATTTGGTACCTCCTTTGTATTTCATGGATTTGCCCTTGATAGTCATTTATTTATTTTGGACTCACTGCTCATTGGTAAATTATGAAAATTGGGCAGAGGAAGTTTTAGATCATTTTACTCATACCTGAATTTTGTTATAATTTTTAGATGTATATTATCAGTACTTCCTTCACTAGCTCACAATTATGCAATTATGTTCAAAAATAGATTCAGAGTTTAATGATAGTTAGAAAATTATGAAACTTATACAAAAGTGCACTTAGGTCATTATGCTCATGAACAAAGTTTTTCATAATTTTTAGGTGAATATTTTCAGTAGTTGCTTCATTGATTTATGAAAGTGAGATATTGACCAAAATTAAAATTAGAGTTTATTATCCACTGAAAAATTTGGAAACTTTGCCAGGAGTGTTTTTATGGCATTATAGTTATGCTTGAATTTTCTTATAGTTTTGGAAGCTTATTTACAGCACTTGCTTCTTTAGCTGTTAATAATGTGATTATATTTAAAATTATGGATCAGGGGTTTAAACCTTGCAAAAAATTTGGGAGACTTGAATTTACTGTTAATTAGCTGTCTATTATTTTATCATAATTTTATGAAGCATTTTGCATGACTATAAGGGCCACTTCATATACAACCCGGGGCATTTGGATTTTTAGGAGAAATTAAATACATGCCAAATTAATTTGGAAAATTCTAAGTGTCTGGATTTAGGCTAAATATGTCATGATATGCCTCCATTAATTATCTTAGGGTGTTTGGATGAGGATTTAAAGTACCTCCTATCATGCACGTCATATAGCGTATGGTGGCCTGCATTTAGTAAAACTGCGGAAATCGAGTCAACATGGGGAATGGTCGTAGGAAGATGGGATTGTGGTTTACTGATTTTGGTGAAGTGGATTGGTGTATACCACTGGAAGCTGAGATGGGAGTGTTGGGTTGGCTAGAGTTAGGAGGTGCTCGGGATCGACGAATGATCGTCCTTCCTATGGAGGGAGGGAGAGAGAGAGAGAGTCAAAACACACTAGGGTTAGATCCAGAGTAATATTAAAAAGGGATCGGGAATCGGGTGTTAACCAATAACAGTAAGTGTCTTGCGAAAGGGAGCTTTGGGGTTCAGCCCATCGTAGTTCCTAGTGCCCTCGAGAGCCCTTCACGGGGAATACCTTGAGCAGTCCTGAGCTAACCTAAACCGTAAGTATAATCAATGTTTAACAACAATTAGTATAAGTAAGGTTTCACAATTCACACACCCGGTAGCTCGGGAGTTTGGTTAGGCTGGTTTGATTAGACATCCGAACGGTAGGTTCGGAAGGTAGATGTAACAGATGTGATAGTCCGGGGAGCCGGTGGCTCAGAAGGATTTGGATACATAAATAAGTTGGTGGGTCTTTGGTATCGGACGGTCGTTCACACCGACGTCGATATGCTGACTCGGCGGGTGTGGTTGACACTTAGCCCAATAAAGTCTGGTGGATATGACCAGCACTAGTACGTGGTGACTCTAGGTTGTGTCCTTCTAGAGGCGTACGTAAGGGCTAGGCCTGGCAGTGTGGATTCCCGCCTAGGAGTGGGGGGCCCGACCCACTGTCTCTGTTTGTCACTACGGAGGTTCTTGGGAGTAAAGCTAGCTGCCCAAACGAGGAGAACTAAAAGTCTGGGAGCATAGAGTCGTGTCGTGAGTTGCACTTGCATGAATTATGGCATAACATATCACTACACTCATATTTGCATACAACCGACACCCAAACGTATAAATTGGTATGAGAATTTTTATACGATGAGAGTCTTGCAGAAGATCTCTTAACTTATAAGTTTGTATGAGCATTCATATAAGTTAAGGTTACTTACATCTTAATATGTCTTTTTTACATGTGCTGCTTGTTCTACTTGTTTACCTTACTGCTTGCTATCATAGAACTGCTAGCTTGTACCTTTCTTCCTTAACTATATATACATTATAATTAACTGCTAGAATAGTTTCACCGTCACCTGTTTTGCTTACTCTCCACCTTCATAGTTTTCCTTTCCTCCTCCCCGCTCGGTGCCTAGGAGCCAAGAGGGAGGGGTAGGAGATGATAGGACTTAGTCTTTTGACTAACGGTTTTCGGACCACAACATTCCAGGGACTCCGGATGGGAGACAGGGAGCAGCAGCAGGGGACACAGCACCAGCGGAGTACGGTGCTCATGGAGGTGGGCCAGTCTAGCACACGAGCACCAGCTACTGGTTCCGTGAGTGATTAGTTGCTTGGCTTCCGCGAGTGTTGTAGTGAGGATTTGATGTACCGGGCTTGAGCCCGTTTATATTTCCTCGTACTGTTTTATTTCAGTACTTTTATTATATGTGGACTTGATGTGATTTTCCTTTACATATATATTACATGTGATTGTGGACTATGTGTATACTTCTCTTTCTCTTTGGTGATCGTAAAGGCCGGCAAGATCGACATTTTGTAGTGGCGAGCTTCCCGAGTGTCGGTGTCACCGCAAAACGGCGGTTCTAGGCATAAGACTCCGTGGTTTTAAAAGAAAAGAAAGAAAAAGGGGGTATTACACCCCTCACCGCCCCTCTCCTCCTCAAAACCGACCCCCCTAAGGCCCGACCTGCCCTAGCCGGCCACTCCTCCCCCTTCCCCTTCGTGTTTCCACTTCCCATCGTTTCGAAAACCCTACATCTATTTTGATCTAGTGCTACCACCCTCCGATCCATCATTTTCATCCGTATTCCCCTTCTCGTAGCCCAGATCCGCCGTCAAAACATTGGATCGATCCACCTACACCCGGATCTATTTCCTAGCGTCCGGATCTCTCCGTTTCCGGCCAGTCTCCCCTCTTTTCCACAACGGGCAGCCACCTCGCCGTCACCGTGCTACCGTTCTCACCTCCGATCGCCCGTCTTTACATCCGACCTTCAAATTCTCCAGTGCCTCGGTTCAGCCCTCTACGTTGTGAGAATTTGTGGTATTGTATTTTGTGATTTGACATTTTTTATTTGGTATTTTATCATATTGTGCTGTGATTATTGTTGCCTAGAAATTGGTTCTCTTATACAAATAATTGCTGGAGGAATTATTCGCCGCACGCTTGTTTAGGCCCTCGGAGCGGAGGAAGTCGTTGTCTAATTGCTAGAAATTAATTATTTGTTTCTTTATTTCAATTATTTGCGTGACGTTATTAATTTCATTGCTTATAGTAATTGTCGTTGTCGACCGACATCAACCTTGCATGTAGCATTGCATTAGTGTATCACCCCTGCACCTGCACGTAGAGTTGTAGTTTCCGAGCAACACTAGCCTACCCTACATCATTTTTGTATCAGAGGGAGGTTAGGCCATTTGCATGTTTCGTAGTGGTAGGTTTTAAATAGTCTTTGAGTTCATTTATGTCTAGTTTTCACCGACGGCAATCTCCCCTATCTAGGGATCCTGAGTCTACTTATATCCGACCTCATAGAACCCCTTTAGAGAAACCTTCATGTTATCATTATGATTATCAACGTTCCCCGTACACCATTCCTAGAGATCGTGTCGACCCCTCGACATAATCCCATCGTGCTAGAGGCAATCACCATGACGAGAGGTCATCACGTCTTCATCATTACACCTCTCCGCGACTTCACGATGATAGAATTGAATATCGCTCAGGTCAACGCCGCTACACATATCCTCTAGGAGAGGAACTTGAGTTTGGATATGTGCGACCTCCACTGCACGTTCATAGAGCCCATACGCACCCACGAGCACAATCCTATTATGTTAGGAACTACCATCAAGACGACCCTCAGGAACCCTATAGAGGTCACCATCGGTAGGAACACAATACATGTAAAGACCCTCCTAGTGTTCCACCAATAGAGTTACCTGAGGCTGAATTTATGCGATTAGTTCTTGACCGCTTTGATCTTTTAGAAGCTCAATTTGATCACCTAACATCTACATTACCAAAAAAGCCTAGGGATTTAGGGCAAGCCACCGATGCGGCGAGTATTGCTCCCACCGAGATAAGAGACCCGACACTTGCTTCTGATCCTTCTCAATTTGATGAGATTCAGTGCTCATGTGATCTTGAGGTTGAACCTGATCATGACCTTATGATACAAGTGAAGAGTGATACTGACATGACTAGTGAGCATAGTCACGTGGGTGAGGACAAGCAACCTAGTGACGCTGTGATGGTATACCCATCCTTTTCACCTCACCTAGACCTACACGTAGAACTAGTGCCCCATTTGAATAGAGACACGGTTCTCGACACTATATCGATTGACCCACACATGAGTCTGGGCACCCCCTACTCTTCCCTTAGTACTGTCTCAGTTCACTTCACTACTGAAAGTCGAGAGTATAGTGTTGATCTCGTAGTGGTTATGTCACCCATGCATGGGGTCACTGCCACTTTCGATGGTACTCATTGGGAGGACCTTGACCTTAGTGACGAGTCCTATGACGAGCCCCCTGTTGAGCCTCCTGATGATCCGCCACATCTTGGTGAGGTTGAGACTCCGGTGAGCCACTCAGGTATGACGCCTCTTTCATTATCATCTCTGGCCTTGCCCCAGAGAAGGGACCTTGAGTGGAGCATGACATATGTAGGGCCTACCTTGAGTCCACTTGAGTATACTCATATTGTGAGGACCTACGTTATGACGCCTCAAACTCTGGATGAGTTTTGGGACACGTCACCCGCTGAGCCACCCGATGAGTTCTTTCTTGTCTGGGACGCTCACCATATTCTAGAGTCACGACTTCTAGTCGGTGCACACGATTTTCACTCAGGTGGTCGTCTCCTTCATGATGACTTTTCTTACACACCTACTGGGGACCCCCCAGATGCGCTACGTTCCCCGCGGGACATTTGGCTCTTTACGAGCCCGTATTTGAGTATAGTTGTCTCTCACGGTCATCTGAGCACTCGTCACACAGATGATGAGTTTTTCTACACTCCGTCGTAAGAACCTCATGATAAACCACCACATTTGAGAGACATCTCAGCATTATTAGATTTTTCTATAAGAAGTGTATCATGTCTGTCGTGTTATCTTTGCATCATTTGCATTACCTGCATGAGTCTGCTGAGTCTTTTGCAGGACAGTTGCATGAGTCGGTTCGCCGACGAATAATAATAAGCAATGAAAATTACAAAGCCCATGCAGATAAGCGAAGGCGAGAACAAATATTTAATGTAGGCGAGAAGGTAATGGTGCGAGTCCGCCCCGAGAGGCTCCCTTTGGGGCCTGCCAAGAAGTTAAGTGTGAGGCGAATGGTTCCGTACTCCATTATTAGTCATATTGGAATCAACGGCTACCGACTTGACATCCCGGCCAGTATGAGAATTCACCCTGTGTTTAATGTTGAGGACTTGACTCCATACTATGAGCCTCATGAGTATGTGGACCCGAGCAGTGGAGGTACTCAGCCACCCCCACCCTACAGTTGTTGCCTTACCACTCTCTTGCCCCACCTACGTCTGATGGCTACCACAGTCCACCCCGTGCTACCACCCACCCACCCGGGGATTCGTCTTATTTGGTTTCACCACCAGCACCGCCGATCGCAACGGGTTCCACCCTTCGAGAGATGAGCGATGAGAGCATCACAGAGTTCAGATTCCACCAGTTTGTTCCTACTTCAGATGGGTCGCGATGTCGCTACTTGGTACGTTGGCGGGACCGCCCCGAGGCAGTTGACGTTTGGATATTTGCAGCAGAGCTTGATCGATTCGCCCCTGGACTTCGACTTCAGCACGACCGTCTCCTTTCGCCGGAGATGATAGCTTTTCAGTCTGGGGAAATTGATTGGCGAGGACACCCTTCCGCCGATGACACCTGGACGACTTCTGGTGGATCTCTTCGAGTTGTACTTGACGATCAGCGAGAGAATTCCGATCCCAATTCTTCGGGAGATGAATTCTTTCAACTTTCCATATATGTCGTGCTCGGATCGACGATCAGACTCCACGATTGTGTCCGGAGCATCGCCGCGAGTCAAAATACTATATTCTTTATATTTTCTCAGTTTATTTTGATGTATTTTAAGGGCGAACCCACCGACCAATCATAGCCGTTGACGGGGAAACCCTAATGTGTCTTTTCTTATAAATAGGAGGTATGAGGGCTGATCTAAGGCATTGTTGAATTTGGAGAAGAAGTATTCCTGGATTCCAACGATCCCTCCCTGGTGTCGACGTCGCGGAGCCCTAGGTGATGACTCCTAGGCCGCCAAACAATAACATCAACATGCAAGGGCCTATGGAGTTGCTTGTCCCATCTTGCATCAATAACATCCCATATAGGTTGATAACTAAACAATGAAAAAAATTCAAATAAGTTAAAAAGACACAAATAAATAATGCTACATTTTATTTAAAAACACTTACTATTTCTGCACACCATCAAAGGCCTGTGCAATTTTCTCTTTTCCCCTATCCATTTCCTCATAAATGAATCTCATGGCAGGCTTCTTATCTGAATCAACCAATCGAAGCACCTTCATCAATGAATATGCCCCCTTCAAGCAAATAACAATATTCTTCCAAAACTCTCTATCCATAATCACATCGTCAATCAATTTTCCATCTCTAGAAGCTGCAAACCAACTACCTTTCCATTCATCTGAGTTAAACATTTTTATCAATGCTAGTTTCTTGTCATGAAGGCATCCCAGAGTTAAGTATGCAGTGACAAAGTGAGTCATTATGGCCTCAATAAATTTTTATCTTTTGTAAATTTTTTCAAGATCGATATGAGATTAGTTCTAGAATAAATATAAGTTGTAATTTTTCTCGCCTTTGGAGTTGTCTCATGATGCACAACTATCTTCTTCTCCATATCTTCCAACATCAAGTCAATGCAGTGTGCGACACAAGGTGTCCAATACAACCTTTTCCTTTTAGCCATCAACATTTCTCCGACAACTTTGTAGTTTGCAACATTATCTATCACTACTTGGACAACATCATCTTCACCAACCTCCTCAACAATGTCGTCAATCATCTTAAAGATCTTCTCTGTTGTTTTAGTCGTATGAGAAGCATCAATAGATTTGAGGAAAACTTTTCCCATATAGCTGTTTACTAAGAAATTTATTAGTGTTCTTCTTCTTTTATCCGTCCACCCATCGATCATTATTGTGCATCCCAACTTCTTCCAATGAACTCTATTTTCAGCAAGAGTCTCCATTGTCAAATCATACTGTTGTTTCAGATATTTGACCCTAATTTCATGATAAGATGGTGGTTTGAAACTCAATCCATGTCTTGAAATAGACTCATACATCTTGTGAAATTCAGCACTCTTTACCACATTAAATGATATTGCGTTGTTGTTGATGAATGAGGCAATACCATTACGTGCTTTCTCTCGCACCCCCTTTTTAAAAATGTTGTTAATTGTTGATTGTGTTTTTTCACTTCTCTTGAAAAAACTAGCAGAGTTTTTATCATCTATTTTTCTTTTCGCACTCCCACTTGACTCTTCTTCCGCAGGGGTGACTGTTTTCTTCAATAGTCGATCTTGCAAATCAACTAGAATATCTCATAATTCTTTTTTCACATCTTCTGGCACGGCTCTACAAGTTCCAACATCTTTTTGTGTTCTTCCAAATGATGTTTTAACAGATAGATCCCTCCGGTCACCAATTTCTCACAAAATTTGCATTTTATTTTCCTAACATCTCCCTCTATTGGAAAGCCATACTTCCATCCAACATCACTTCTAGATCCTGCAGCAGTCTTTTGCGTTCTATATCCCATACGAGCATCAACATTGTTGCTCCCAGATGCACTATTCAAGCCACCGCTTGAAGTCATTTCTAAAATAATTAGTAGTGTTAAGTTATTAACAATTTAAAATAATTTGAACAAAATAGTAGAAAGGAACTCATTGCTTCATTGCTAGTGTTAACAATTTAAGAAACTCTATACCTAAAAACAATTTGATTTCTTTTAATAACGTCAATCATCTTGAGTTTTATCTAGGTCTATCACAAACCCAAGATGTTTGATTGCAAATTTTGCTCTAAATTTATAATCCGGGTTACTACATAACAAAACCTTTTTTCCTTTTTTGGATCAGCTTACTGAATTCAAAAGGAAACACCGGTTCATTCATGTAAGAGACTAGAAATGGAACCAAAATAGAAAATGAAATGCGAGGAGTCATGTTAATTACAAAGTAGAAAATGAAATGATATTGGAGAAGCTCTTCTCAATTTTTCGATCTTATAATACAATAGAGAATGCATAACGGATTTTCTAAATTCCAAATAGATTTTTTGAAAACAAACTTTTTTTATCATACTCCTACAAAAAAGTTTTATCAAACAACATAATCTAACAAATCAAGTATAATAAAGTTAGAAGAGAAGAATTTCATTATGAGAAGTTGAACAATTATTTTTATATTTGAGTTAGCAAGAGAGGTAAATTGTGATGTAGTATGGAAAATTTGATGTTGGATAATTGATATTTATTGTAAGTAGGTTATCATAAATATAATAGATTAGTTCATAAATATATTGCACACAAATAAAAAGACAGTGATAGAGTGAGGATGCACAATGTATTGATAAATAACCAAATGTAAATAAAACACCAGCAGGGTTGAAACACAGGTAAAAGAACATTAGTATTTTTTTATCAAGAGTGTAACTAAAAAATAATAATTAATTTCTCTCCATGATTTGTATGGTAGGTAGATGAAATACCGGTCTAGTTAAGGAGAAAAGTATATAAATATTTTGATCTATTTTCACATGCAATTATTAAAGATGAGACTAAATCGGGATGACAAGAGGCGGCAGAACAGCTCGACCGAACAGCTGGAAGGAGAAGAAGAACTAACACCAGATCGGGATGGCAAGAGGCGGCAGAACCCTTCTCGGGAGAGTAAACACCAACGGAGGCGGCATCTCACTGTCACGCGCAGGCGGAATAGGGCGGCAGCGACGTCTCAGTGTCGCGCGCAGGCGGAATAGGGTGGCAGCAGGCAGCGGCTGCTTCGCAAAGCTCGTGGGAGGGGAGTGTCGGGCCGAACCCTAGGGAGAAGAGGCGATTTCGTTCTCCATTCGTTGAAATTCCTGCGACGGGTTTGGGTTCAATAACACCATGAGTTAATATATGATTGTTTAGCAGAAGCTGCGCGGTAAGATCGTTTAGGATCGTAGGATCGTACGATCCTACGATCCTAAACGGTGATCCTACCGTTTCTACGGTACACGCGATCTAGGCTCCCCCGAAGATCGTATCCCCCATAAAAATCGTATGATCGTACGATCTTACGTGCAAGATCGTGATTTTGACAACATTGTATGAACCCATTCCTATTGTCTATTCCTCTCTAGCCTCATTGTGCCCACCCATCTTTTGATTCAACTCTACTATTATCTCACTAAAGTTTAAAATCCAATCCTAGTCGCACACCAAAATTTGAGCTCTAGCTTATGTTTTATTTTCATGTTGGGGGTGTTGATGTGATGATCATATTTGGGGATATGTGGTTGCGCTCCAAGGTATATTTGTGCTGAAAAATGTCGTGACATGGAAAAAAATGAGAAATGAAAATGAAAAAAAGTGTAACAAAATTTGTGAAAAAGTTAAAATGAGAGTGTACTTGTGAAAATGTGTAATTGGGAGTAGGCGATGCACACACTCATGTAGACAAGTCTAAGTCTCGGGGTGTGGTGCACCCACATGTATATTGTAGTGCGTGGATAGCTCATTTCTCAGCTCATTTGGGTTAGGTGTGTGAGCCACTGTGTTTATCATTATATACCCTATCTAAACCGAAGCCCCAATTCTAAACCTAATGTCGTACTGATTCATGCGTTGAACTAAATCAATGCCACGGAGAGAGTGCTAACAGATAAGCTTATGGTCATCGACATTGATGAATTTTTTTAGAGGTTGTCCCGAGCCCCGTTCTTTGGCTATGCTCACCTCAACGATCAATTTATTGTCTCCTTACGTATGACCAGAGGATTCTCTACGATTCTGATTATGAGTAAAAATAACATATAGATACACATATTAGAAATTTATAATCTTGTAAGTTCTTTCTACTAGATTTTTACACACGCGAGTATGCGACTTCACATGGTACTCCACACTCTTAGTTGCTATGCTAGCTTGTGTTTTTCTAGTCTGTTTGGGAGATGGTTTGCTCGGGACGAGCAAATTGTTAAGTTTGGGGGTGTGATGAGTCCGATATTTATAGTGTTTATCAGACTCATTTGAGCTAGTTTTCACTCACTTGCACTTCATTTTAATTCCTTATTTCTTATATTTCGCTTGTCCACAATTCTCATGTGAAGTGCACATTTTGGGCCCGTGTTGGTGTGCATTTGCGCACTATGCTGTTAGGGATAAGCACATGGTGGTCCCCATTGCTTTTTCTGTTGTTTTTCTTTATTTGCATTTTTGGAGGTATGCTTCAGACGGGTATATTTGTTAGGCAGGTTGGTAGATCCCCCTTGTTGCCCAGTTTTTTCTTGTAGGACTCGTACGGCTTTGCGTTTTTCTTCACGCATGATCAGCGCGACCGTGCGATGCCTACATAGCCCGAATGTGGTGATCTTCCTCGAGGCCGTGCGATTTGTTCTCGCATGGGCTATTTTCCCGTGTGTGATCAGATTGCACGACCTTCTCTTTTTGTCTAAATATTTTATGTAATTATTGCCCATGCGATTTATTCATGCAAGGTTTGATTCAACCGTGCGCGAAGGAAATCACACAATCTTTCTGTTTTCCTGTATTTTTTTGTGATCTGACTTCAAACGTGCGTTTTGTTCTCGCACGGGCTGTTTTGTCTGTGCGTGATCACAATCACACGATCTGCTGATGTACTAGGCTGGGCAATGTCTGCACTTTAAATATCGCACGATGCATACACGGTCGTGCGTTCAACCCCGCGTGCCAAGTTTCTGATGCATTTTTCTATTTAAGTCGTAGGTTTTGCCCTATTTGGGGATCACATCTTCATTCGACGATTTTCTTCCGCCGCAACCTAGGGGGAGAGCTCTGACATTCTTCTTCCTCCTCCATCCATTAGGCCTTCTGCCCTAGGCCACCTCCATCATCAAAGAGTTTCCAATGAGAGGATTCTTGCCCTATTTTCATCATCAAGCATGGAGGGATTTGCACCAAAAAAGATCGGATCGTGAGACGAAGAAGACGGGTCAACTAGGAGGAAGTGACAACCCTCTTCTACCCCAGACGTAGTTATGGACCGAGCTAGGATGCGGATTGACAACCCCGTAAATCCTACCGTGAATCTCAACGAGTCTTCGGATGTGGTTGATTCCCTTGCTCCTCCCCTCTTGTTTTGATGTTTGTAGCTAGATCCTCATTTTTTTGATGATGTGCACTGTAAACCCTTGTTTGTAACTTCTATTTCATTTTATATGAATGCATTTGGTTTATATGTGTGTGTGAGGTGCGCCGCCCTTCCACCACCATCATCCTCACTCCATGACGCAACCCTACTCGTCCATTTTGCGAGCCTACTCATCCACTCCTCTTAACTTCTCCTCCATTCTGCTTGACTACTCTTCCACTCTGCAAATGTCCTCGTCCACTCTGTTTGCCTACTCGTCCATCCGTCAAGCGAAACAGTGCATAGCAGCCTGCATAATCCACCACCTTGCGAAGCTGTGTCGGCCACCACATTAGTAAATTTAGTTTGTTTTATTTTCTTTTCGCAAGCAAAACCAAACCCATCGTGATTCATCCAACCTAAGGACTTCAATTTCTAGTCCTTCCTCGAAAGTAAACTCTACCGTTTGTAAGAAGATTTCAGCTTTAAAAGGTCACAGCGGAAGAAGAAAAAAAGGGGAGAATTAGACAGAGCGGAAGCATAACTTTGCTTCTCGCTCATTGCCCATCAACCTTTTGCAACCCACCACCGCCATAATCCCTGCCGTCTCATCCCCGTTTGCGATCCCTCCACTGTCGGCCGTCTTGACTCCCCCGTTTGTGTTCTCTCCAGCGCCGGACTCTGCGAATTCCCCTCCCGTTCAAGCTCGACTACCGCTGCCATGGCTGCCTGGGAACGGGACCACCAGGTGTCGTCAACTTCAGCAGTTCCCTCCGCAGCCTGTGAATCTTTCAGCGCCGACATCCCCCGATTTCTCCTGTTGCCGAACCAGTGATTGATTCTTCCTTGTGCAGGAAAGGCTTGGAGGAGCGACTACTTCGCCGCAGTTTACTTGGGTATACTCGTTTCGTCTCTTACGTTAGTAAAATTTATGTCTTTCAAATAATTAATTTCTGAGCTTGCCTCTGCGTTCTTACTATTATTAATATCATTTATCCATAAGTTGTTTGCAATTTTATGCTTGTGGCCGTGTAAGTTGTAATATGTTATGTTCAAATCAGGGTAGTATTGTATTTTTACTTTGTTTTTTAGGTTTCCCTTAATCAAGCATATAAGAGTAAGGGACCAGCATTATCAAATGATCGAATACATTTTCTACATTTCCTTTCCACTTGGTATCGGATCAGAAGGAATAACCCGTGCCCTACTCCTGTCGAGGCGAAACACGTGCCCCCTCCCGTCGCTCTCGCCGCCGCTCTCCCGTCCCGTCGCTCGGTCATGCCGGGCGACACTCCTGTCGACTGCTGAGAGGAACGCCGCCGCCGTTCCTCCATGAAGCAACCCGCCTCTTCTTCTTCACGATATCGCGGGTTGTGCCGCCTTCTTAGCGCAGTGTTGCTGTCGTTCCAACCTGCTAGCGATCCAGACTGCCGATCCCGTGAAGCCTGCTGTCGATCCAGTTGCTGTCGATCCAGTCTGCTGCCGATCCAGACCGTCGATCCTGTGGAGTCTGATGCTGTCGATCCTGTGCTGCTGCCCCGGGTTGCTGTCCCGCTTCTGGAATTAGGTGCTGCTGATCTGTTGTGTTCCTTTGGTCGGTATGGGTGAACCTGATTCATCAGTCTCTTCTCGAGGCGTGATCCAGTCCCCGATGGTTGAGCCTCAGTGGCCCCATGACCACTCTAGCTTCTTGAAGATTACCACGGTTTCTCTGGATGACATGGATTACCTGGAATGGTCTCGTGCTGCTCATCTTGTCATCTGGAGTCAAAAGATGTTCGGCTATATCGATTGGTCGATTACGGAGCCTCCTGTGTCTGATCCCTACTGGAAGCGCTGGGATTCTGACAACTCTCTGGTTGTGTCTTGGCTCCTGCATTCGATGTCGCCCAAGGTCTATCAGTGCTATATGCTGATGGACTCTGCGTTCGAGATCTGGACTCGTGCTCGTGAAACTTACTTTCAGATTGGTAGCTCCATCCAGGTTTATGAGCTCACTCGCCGCATTTTGGAGCTGCGTCAACGGTCGATGACTGTCTCATCATTCTTCTCAGAGTTTGAGCGCTTGTATCAAGAACTGGACTACTTTGCACATTTTACTCCATCGTATACAGCGGATGCCGTCCTGTTGAAGCAACGGGAGGACCATTTCCGTCTTCATGTCTTCTTAATGGGGTTGAATGTGAAAAGTTATGTGGTCCGGACACATGTTCTACACCGTTCTCCTCTTCCCTCCCTCCGTGAGGCGTTCAACATAATTCTGGGTGATGAAGACCGCCGCAAGTCTCTCAGCTTTATGACTCCTCCTGATCGTTCCGCCTTGACGAGTGTTGGTCGTGGCCTCATCCCTACTCCTGCATCTTCAGTGTCTATCTGTGATTATTGTGGTTGACGGGGACACTCTCGGGAGGCATGCTTCAAACTTCATCCGCATTTGACTCCTCCTAGTCATGGTCGTGGTCGGGGCCGTGGACCTAACCGTGGGGGCCATAGGCACAGTGGCTACCGTTCTCTTAACACTGCTTACACTACTGATGTCTATGACGAGTCCCAGTCTTCGGCTTCCTCCTCTCTTACTGCTCATGAGTTGATGCCTTTCGCCGCTTGTTTCTCTCTCAATCTGATCCGGTCACTGGAAGCTCTACTTATCTTGCCACTGTTGCTATGCCTAGTGCTCATGCGGCCACCACCTCACCTTCTGAATGGGTGCTCGACTCTGGTGGCACCCACCACATGACTGGTTCCGCCTCAGGTTTTCTCTCTTATACTCCTTTGTCTGGTAAGGAGAAAGCTATTTCTGCTAACGGATCGTTGTCCTCTATTGCGGGCAAGTGCAACATTTCTTGTTCTCCGTCCATATCTCTTACCTATGTTCTTCATGTTCCCTCTTTTCTTCGCAATTTACTTTCCATCAGCAATCTTACGAAATCTCTTAACTGCTCCGTAACATTCTTTCCTGATTCTTGTGTTTTTCAGGAACTGGGTACGAAGCGTAACATTAGCAGTGGTAGGTGCAGTGACGACTTGTACTACCTGAACACTCCTTGTTCTCAGTCTCTTTCCAGTTCTACTGTTACTGCAAATGATGTTCATCGTTGACATCTGTGCTTGGGACACCCATCCTCCGTCTACCTGCAAAAAATATTTCCTGTTTTTTTACCGTTTCTTCAGAATTTTTCTTGTGATATTTTTGATCGGTCTAAACATGTGCGACAGATCTCTTCACATCATTATTTTCCTAGTAGCACTTTTTTTGATGTTATACATTCTGATGTTTGGAGGACGTCCCCCGTTGTATCGTTGACTGGTTTTCATTGGTTCGTCACCTTTATTGATTGTTTCTCGCGTACTACGTGGGTTTATCTATTAAAAACGAAAAGTGACATTTTTTCGTATTTTCAAGTCTTTCATAATATGGTTAAAAATCAATTTAATGTCAATATTCGTGTTCTTCGAAGTGATAACGGGGGGGGATGACGATCGTGGTTTATTTGGCGCTTACCTCTCCTCTCACGGTATCATCCACCTGAAAACTTGTGTTTACACATCTACTCAGAATGGAGTGTCCGAACGGAAAAATCGGCATCTCCTCGAGGTTGCCCGTTGTCTCCTCTTGACGATGCAACTTCCTAAACCATATTGGGGTGATGCGGTGCTTATTGTTGCAAATCTTATTAATCGTCTTCCTTCTCGTGTTCTCACCTTTACTACTCATCTAGCACGTCTCTCTACCTCTAGCGTGGTTCATACTTCCCATTTGCCCACCCCGTGTTTTTGGGTGCGTCTGTCACGTGCATGTGCACCAAGCTCAACGTGACAAACTTGATCCTCAGGCTCAACGCTGTGTCTTCCTTGGCTATTCCTCCACGACCAAAGGGTATCGTTGTTATCACCCCCCTCCCGGCGTATGTTTTGCACCATGGATGTTACTTTCCGTGAGGGGGAGGCCTACTTTCCATCCCCGACTCATGTCCTTCGTCAGGGGGAGAGTACTTCTACTACGGATGATGTTATTGCTGTCCCTCTGCTTCTTCTCTCGTCATCCTCCTCTATCCCTTCACCTACTTCTACGAATGTTCCCAATGCTCCTATCCCAATACCGGACTCCTCTACTATAATCTCTCATTTTCCCAATGTACACCACCGTCGTTCAGGTACACAGGTCACCGCCGCTCCGCCTCTACCAGTGCCGACTTCGGACTCAGATTCTGATGATGCCGACCTGCATATGCCTTTTGCCTTGCTAAAAAAGGGTAAAGCTACTTACACGCAACATCCGATTTCTAATCATGTGACTTATAGTCATCTTACTCCAATTCATCAGACCTGTCTCATCTCCCTCTCTAGTTGTTATTCCCAAGACATGGCAGGAAGCATCGGCAATACCGGCTTGGACACAGGCTATGCATGATGTGATGTCCGTCTTTGACAAAAATCATATGTGGGACATCTCCGCTCGTCCTTTAGGAAAGAAAGCTATAGGTTCCTGGTTGAGACCAGCCCAAATCAGATCGTCGCAAAAGTCCCGACGACGCACCCGACCAGTCCTCTAGCGACATAGAGTCTTGCATTTTTTTATTGCCTCACTTTGACAAGTTTTGTAATTTTGCAACTTTTACGTGTGATATATATATATATATATATATATATATATATATATATATATATATATATATATATAAATTATCTATTAAACTTAAAACATAGATATAAACATATAATTATATATAAAGAGGTCAATGTTATCAATTAGGGTTAATTCCGGTTCAGAGTACAACAAGCAGCCGAAACAACGGCACAGTAAAGAACCATGTTCATCTTCCCGGTTTCCCCGATCCAAAGGCACGAAGCCCTGTTCCTTCCTGATCTCCCGGTTCTTCCATGGCGGTTCGACATCTCCCAACCGCAGCACTTCCCCGACATTACCGCTGCACGCGTGAAATCCCTCGGCGCCGCCACATCCTACAACTGCCGGCCACGACGCTCCATTTCCGTACTATGAAGCTCTGCCATGGTCGACCCCTGCATTCTATTAGTTTTTTTCACAGTTTTTTGTTTTTCGAAACCCTATAAAAGGGATTTGTTGTAGTTAATTTAGGGGATGGGTGATGAAGATGAAATGAAATTTGAAGATTGCTGTGAATATTATTTACTGTGAGGTTGATGTGGCTCCCTGTAGAAGTTAGGCGTGTTTCAAGCTTCGTGTGAGATTTGATTAGGTTAGGATTACTGCAAGCTTCCGATTAGAGTTGGGGAGATGAGTTTACTGTTCTTCCTTCCCGTTGAATAGTTTACTGTTCTGCTAGCTTCCGGTTCGTGTGAGCTGTTAATTTTTTTCTCTGTTTAGGAGTTTAAAAGATGATGTATTTCCAATTTGTTAAGTTTTGTAAAAGGAAAATATAATGTTCCTGTAGAGGTTCAGTTGTTTAATGATTAAATTACTGTGATAATTTTACTCCCTCCCGTGAAGGGATCTGTGTAGGAATTGTAGTTGAGGATGAACAGTTAGATTGTTAGCTTGATGCTTGCCCGTAAACGGTGGAGGGTGGAAAGATCCCGGGCATGGTGACTTGTTTGCTTTGAGATTTCGTGGATTCACTTTGAGTGCTTGAGGTTACGAGGATCCACCTTGAGTGTGAGAGCGAGT
Organism: Platanthera guangdongensis; assembly: GCA_039583875.1. NCBI lineage: Eukaryota > Viridiplantae > Streptophyta > Magnoliopsida > Asparagales > Orchidaceae > Platanthera > Platanthera guangdongensis. The sequence goes on along the minus strand of CM077147.1, from coordinate 148,833,606 downwards.
GAATTTAGATTGTTAGGTTTGTGGCTTCCTTAATTTGTTGAGTGATTCTGTGGAACCACCTCGTGTGATGAAGTGATTTAATTCTGTGGTGCCCGTATACGATAACTGCCGACCTTGGAGTGGGAGATCGAAGGTGACGAAGAGTTTCTCGCGTGATCGTCATCGACTTCGAAATACGGAAGACGTCTTTTCCGTAGGTAATTGTTTTTATCTTTTCCTTTGTCTGTATCAAAGTTTTCTCATTAGGGTAAATAGACTCATTGCTGTATTTTCGCCCGAGTTTTGTCCGCAAACGCTATGTTGAAAACTCCAAACGGAAGCGTATTTGAAGTTCACAATTTTCGTTGCGCTACGACAAGGGTAACAGAACGAAAGTTGCGAACTTGCTTCACTGGATTTAAAATCGAACCATTATTTAAGAAAGTTCATTTTGAAATGAAGTAATTTTGTGCTTTCATAAAAATTCCAAGTTGCGTAATTTCTTAAGTGTTGCGCCCGCTCTAAAATTTGCAAAATTAACTTAATCATTGCATGCATTTAAAGTTTCCTAGAAATAGCCGACAGACGCGTAAACCCTACGCGTAGTCCTGCATCAGTTCCCGGTTGGTCTTCTTTGTGAAGCATAACCAAGATGGCAAGGTGGAACGGTACAAAGCGCTTCTTGTCGCTCAAGGATACACCTACACTCAAAGAGTTGATTACCCGGAGACTTTTGCTCCTGTAGCAAAAATGGACTCTATTTGGGTTCTGTTATCATGTGCAGCTTCTCTAGACTAAGAACTTCATCAACTGGACGTGAAAATGCGTTTCTCCACGGTGAGCTTGAGGATGAGGTGTACATGAAATTCCCTCCTGGTTTTATAAAGAAAGGAACTGAAGGGCTCGTCTGCCGGCTAAGAAAATCTTTATATGGCCTGAAGCAATCTCTAAGGGCCTGGTTTGAAGATTCCTCACAACAATGCTCAAGTTTGTGTACAAGCAAGCCCAATCAGATCATACCATGTTCATCCGGAGACGTGAGCAACGTGTTGTGGTTCTCATTGTCTACGTGGATGACATCGTGATTACTGGAAATGATACAGAGGAGATCGTCAACCTCAATACCCTTCTATCGACTGAATTTGAAGTGAAGGACTTGGGACGCTTGCGATACTTCCTGGGCATCGAAGTGGTTAGATAAGAGCGGGGTATCTTTATATCCCAATGGAATTACATATTGGATCTCCTAAAGGAAACTGGTATGCTTGTTTGTTTTCCTGCGAACACCCCTATGGAGGAAAATCACAGGATTGATGAAGATGGTGATGGTGATCATGCTGATGTATCACGTTACAAAAGATTGGTCGGAAAACTTATATATCTATCTCATACACGTCCCGACATCATGTATGCAGTTGGTATTCTTAGCAGATATATGCATTCTCCTAGAATCAGGCATCATGAAGCTGTATATCGTCTACTATGGTATTTAAAGAAAACTCCTTGTCGTGGCCTCCTATTCTCTAGGAACAACAATTTGGAGATTGAAGTCTTTACTGACGCTGATTAGGTCGGTTGCCAGGATGACAGGAAGTCCACAACATGATACTGTTGCTTTGTTGGTGGTAACCTCATGACGTGGTAGAGGAAGAAGCAGAATGTGGTGGCCACGTCAAGTGCAGAGGCAAAATATCATGCCATGGCCCAAGGCTTATGTGAGTGATTATAGCTACGTACCGTGTTACAAGATTTAGGCTTCCCTGTGACAACTCCTTTCTCCTTATTTTGTGACAATAAGGCTGCAATTAGTATTGCTCATAAACCGGTTCAGCTGTTAACCAAGAAATCAGTGATCCCTCCCAAGGTAGCCAGCTTGCTAGTCGCGGCCTGCTTCAGATTCTCCCTGGAGGTCGCGACCAGTCAGTATGGGCGGACAGACTTCTCTGTCTGCCAAGGTTGCGCGGCTAGGGCGGTCTCGTTGTTCTGACCGCCCAGGTCGCGCAGCAGCCGCCTATTCTGCAGGGGGTGCAGACTGCTTCCTCAGTCCACCCCTGTAGGCCGTGCGGTTTGATCAGTTAACCACATCATGGTTTTCCCCATTCCGACAGGTGAACTACCCAACTGTGGCGGACTTGGATGCCTATCCGCCGAGACCGCTATTTAGCCGCATGCTCGGCAGGAGTCGATCCACCAGCCACTTCACTAGGCGACCTGTCTCCAGGTCGCTCAGCATTAGGCGACCTGCCTCCAGGTCGCCCAACAATGACAACTCTCCAGGTCGTCCATCAGCAGGTGCGACCTACTCCATTTCAGTCAGCCCGGCAGTAGGAGAACTGCCCTCAAGGTCGCCAACAAGGGCGACAACCTCCAGGCCGCCCAGCAGGGGTGGAAAGCCTTCCCATCCGACAGGAGGCGGACTTCAGCGACGGCGGCGACCTGCTTCTTTAGCCCGCCACGTCGCCCAGTCGGTCAACTCGCCCGCCTACAGATCGCGGACTCTCTCAGTCCGCCCAACGATCGTGGACCAGAGTCAATCAACATACATCTTGCGGATTCGTCTTCAGTCCGCCAGGTCGTCAACTCACCAAGAGAAGCCTCCAGGAGAGGCAGACTCGTCTTGTCCTCCGCGGGTTGGGCGGACTCTTCCAGTCCGCCACTAAGTCCACCTTACTACTAGCACGGTTCCTTGCAGCAAAGGCGGGCTCACTACGCAGTCTGTCGCTCGACTTTCCAACCGCCTTTCCAGTAAGGGGCGGACTACTCCTCAGCCCGCACACCTTGGAGCGGGCTCACTCAGCACAGCAGAGGCGGACTCGCCCCAGTCCGCCATGCCGCAGATCAACTCCAGGACGTCCCCTGACCGCGCGACCTGCCGCGAGCTCCGCGGACTCCAAGTTCTACTCGTATAAATCACCGACTCACCGGGGGTGACGTTACCAAAAGCTGTTCCCTCCTCGGTCCTATAAATAGTCCCCCATACCTCTCATTCGGGAGGACACAGACAGGAGGACAACTTCCGACAAGGTCAAGCATCAGACCTTGCGGACTCCGCTTTCCAGCCCGCGCGGCCTGCCGACCTTCTCTTCTTAGTCCGCGCGGTATCCTCTGGCATCTTCTTTCATTAACCGTCAGCTTCCCCCTATGTACCATTTATTTGCTTTCTATGTAAAGGTGCAACTCAAGCTGTAATAACTGAATATTAATCAAAGGAAAGCCCGTCGCAAGAGTGGCATTTAAGCCGCGGCGGGCGAAGTCTGTTGTTGTCGCTGCTAGCGGCCCCCTCTTCTTCTCAACTCACTTCTCACGACATCAACCTGCAAGCACAACCATCAAAGTAACCGTCTGATCGACACTTCTTGATCAACCTTCCCGACCATCTCCACACTCGGAGCAACAACCTCTTCCTCTCCTCTATCCCCGCAACCCTTGATCAAGCGCTTGCTCCACTCTTGACCACTCAGAAGCTTTTCCTTGCAACCTCAGCAACCTCTCCGTTATCCCCGCAACCTTCTTCTTCAATCAACCTCTACACCTCATCTTATCCTGTGAGACCGAATACACCCGTTAGCTACTGGTGCCCGCGACAACCTTTTCCTCTCTCCGTTTCCACGCATAAACACCAGCACGACAAGACAAAGCATGTCGAAGTTTATCAACACTTTATTAAGGATCACTTGGATAAGAAATAGTTATTACTCCGTTCGTTCACTCCCGGGATCAGCTGGTCGATGTCTTCACCAAAAGCTTGGGGTGTGATGTGTTTACCGATGATATCCAGAAAATTAGGATAACTGATATCTTCCGTCCGGTCCGACTTGAAGGGGAGAGTTGTAATATGTTATGTTCAAGTCAGGCTAGTATGGTATTTTTACTTTGTTTTTTTAGGTTTCCATTACTCAAGTATATAAGAGTAAAGGACCAGCATTATCAAAACATCGAATACATTTTCTACATTTCCTTTCCACTGTGTAAACTCATGGAAGCTTCAATCCAAACGAGTACTTGTAAAGTTCCACCCGAGCGTGATTAGCGAATCTCGTAAGATTCAAAGCAACGAGTTTGATTTGCCCGCGTAAATCCGATTTGGCCGCACAACCCGCTTGTTTTCGAAATTAAAAATTCAACTTATTTTCAAATCCCAATTTCATTTGTTGATGACTAAATTATTGTTTTACTTGAAAAATATATTTAACTTTTCAAAATCATAATCGAGTATACATCAGTTTGATATCAGAGGTCTGTGATCCAGTCCTATCGCGAATTACGCTATTGTTTTTTTTAAATTGTTTTCAAAACAATTCTATATTTTTTTCGATTTTATAATCTATTTTCAATAAATAAAAATTATCATCATTTTTAATTTTGAGTTTTTAAATTTTGAAATTTTTTTACTTTCCTCTTACTCGGGACCTTTCCTTTAAATTTTTTTTAAAATAAAAATACCTGAGTATTTTTTAACCATCTAAAATATTGGGAATTCTTTTAATAAAATTAATTATTTTAATAAAATTTAAATTGTTTTCAATGGATAAACGAGCAGATCACTTAGAGACAAGTGTCGGAGATTTAGCTCATTGCAAACGGTGGAAACTCTCACCGCCAACGTGGGTAGTGTCACACATGTCATGAATGGGTGACACACTTCGGTTAATAATATCCATTGCACACTTCGGTTTACTCTTAGGCTGAAGGGATCGACGCTAGTTTTGTGGAGCCAATTAGAGAGGTCTCGGTTCAATTTCGGTATGCCTCCCATCACTATGTCGGCAGACTTTAAAACACAACTACAAAAGCGATATGTACCCCCCGACTATTTGCAAAATCTCTATCGTAGATTCCACAATCTACGACAAGACCAAATGTCAGTGGATGAGTACACCAATGAATTCCTAGTTCTTCAGTCTCGCCTTGACGTCCGAGATGATAGTGATATGACCGTCTCCTGTTATCTGAACTGGTTACGATATGCCATTAAAGATCAACCAGAATTATTTGACTATAAGGACTAGGAAAGATCTCGAGCCGCGCGCGTAAAGTAGAGCCTTCCCAGAAGCGGACATCTTGAGCTAGGTCTACTGATAGGCCTCCACCGACTCACACTTATCTTCCTGTTAACTAGATTGTTGGACCGTCTCGACCGACAGTTTCCACGAGTACCCCAGTACTTCCTGCCCCATCCGCTTGAGTCAAGGAAGTTATAGGCACTAGAACTCATCTTGAAACGTTTCATTGTTTAAGTGTACGGAGCCGAGCCATAAATCTTCTGAGTGCCCGTGACACCACTTCGTCGTCGTCACTGATTCTGAGAATGGATCAGAACCTGAGTATGAGGTCTTCCTCGGTGATTACCAGACTGACCCGACTCTTGAGATTAAGTTAGAGAGTGAGTACGAAGTTGAGGGTTCCTCGTTTTATGGGGTATTTTGGAAAACATTGTGAGCCCGACTAGGTACCAAACTCGAATTTAGCAGTGCATATGACCCTTAGACCGATAGACAGACTGAGGTCATTAATAGAAGTTTGAGGAACCTTATTAGGTGTTTGACTTGGGAGAATACAAAACAATGAGATCTTATACTGACACAAGTTGAATTTGCATTCAATAATTCTACTAATCGTTCTACTAATAAATCTCCTTTCGGTATTGTTTACGAGTTCCCTATACCTCATATACTTGATCGTCACTTCATCCCGAATCTTGAACGTAATTCCTTTGATGCGCAAGCACATGTTGATTATTTAAAATAATTGCATGAAAATATTACTAATAAATTCCGAGCAACTTCTGAAAAATATGAATCCCTTGTTGATCGTCATCGCCGGGAGTTATACTTTTCAGAAAGAGAATACGTGTTTGCTTATTTCAGAAAGCAGAGATTCACTCCGGGTACTTACCATAAGTTACAACAGAGAAAGTTTGGCCCTTTCCAAGTTCGAAAGCGCATCGGGGAGAATGCTTATCTCCTAGATTTGCTCGTTGAATTCGATACCTCACCGATATTTAATGTGGCCGATTTAACGCCATTCTATGGAGATCCTCCTAGTTCCAACCCGAGTCCACCTACAACAGCTCCGGAGATTCCACCTGACTTAACTCCAGTACAGACACCCATCACTGAGGAGATAGATCAGGTTCTTTATGTACGAGAGTTTCATACATGTCACAGGACTTAACAACGCTACTTGGTCTCCTGGCAAGGACGAGACATTACAGACAGCTCTTGGATCAACACTGATGAGCTATGCTGACGACTCCCAGATCTCCCTATTGCTTGTTTTTTAGAGTTCTCGCCGGGGTCAAGCTCTTTCAACCCTGAGGGAATTGATGCATACTGCGACACATTATAGTTTCTCATACATTTATTTATGCATTTTTATTTCATGTATTCATTTTATTTTATGTACTCATTTTATTTCTATGCTTGTGTTATTTTTCAGCTCATCGGTTTGGCCGGCCATTGAGATCATAAATAAATATGTTCGATATTATTAGTAGCAGGAACATATGGGCATGCCTAAATTATTTGAGAAAACATAAATTTAAAATTCAAAACCGTGAAGGCTATTGTATTTAATGTTTGGAAACTGTAGAAGAGTGATGTAAACCTTGTATATACTTCTTGAATTCCAAATTACAAGTATGAACACAAATATATAGGTGTTGGTGTTACCATTGTGATCTGTAAGTGATCAAGCATGTAGTCTCACTGCCAACGCAATATGAGTCTACAAGATCGCAAATGAGAGCGTTTGGAGAAATTGGAGGAATGAATTATGTTGGTCTTACTCATATGTGATGAGTGAAGGACTAAGCACAACCAGGAGTTAAGTGTGTTGAGACTTGAGACCACACTGCCAGGCGTTGAGTGCGTCGAGACAACACTGCCAGGCGTTGAGTGCGTTGAGTCCACTCAGCCAGGCGTTGAGTGCATTGAGACCACTCGACGCTTCGTCGAGTCAAGTGTTGATTCGTCGAGTGCTGGCGTCGAGTGGGTCAAGACCACTCGACGCTTCGTCGAGTCAAATGTTGATTCGTCGAGTTAAGCGTTGAGTGCGTTGACTCCACTCGACGATTCGTCGAGTCAAATGTTGATTTGTTGAGTCAAGTGCTGAGGCCACTACCAGGCATTGAGTGTGTTGTGACCACTCGACGATTCGTCGAGTCAAGTGTTGATTCGTCGAAATAACTTCCATATGTTACGAGTCTGCCGATAGCGACAACTTTCTGTTGTTTATTCCTTTGAGTATAAATAAAAGATGTCTTAGGGTTTTACTGTGCCGAAACTCGTGAGCCGAGTGCGACAGTAACCCGAGAGAAAAGGTCGACGAAAATCTTTTCCGAAAGTCCCGATCCCATCGCCGTCGCTCATCCCGTTTTCGACGCTCGTTGCCGCCGCCTCTTTTGGAGCAGATCTAGCAGTCTGTGAAGACGCAAAGTGCGTTCCTCCAACCTAGATCTTGTGCGACAAGAGTCTAAGGGTTCTCCCGTTCGTGTGGATCACCTTTAGAGGCATGGACACATTTCTGCGCTCGGAACTTCAGTCGCTAGTGTCTGCCGGATTTCTTGGAGCATCTCGGTTGAGCAGTGACTCAATCACGCAAAGGTAAATTTTATTCTCAGTAACTTTACTTCTTGATCAATGTTCATCGCAAGATCTATTTCTTTTGGTGTTTTTTTATTTCCTTATTTCGCGGCGCACAAGTGTTGCGACGTATAGAAAAACTCAATAATAGGGAGAAGAGAGAGAGAATCATCCCTTATACAAGATGTGCGACTAATACTTGAGAATGTAAAAAGACCTATAATGAGCCTCTAAATGGGCATTTACAAACGGTTTTCTAACACTCCCCTGCAAGCTGGAGCGTACAAATCGTAGGCACCAAGCTTGGATAAGAACTGATAGTATAATGGCCGAGAGAGAGCTTTGGTTATGATGTCAACAACTTGTCCTGTAGCAGGAACATGTTCGAATTCTATCTTTGATTGAACTTTTCCCCGAATGAAATGACAGTCAACTTCAATATGTTTTGTTCGTTCATGGAAGACTGGAATCTTGGCAATATGTATCGCTGCTTGACTATCGCAAAATAAGGTTGCCGGAGATGAGAGTTTGAGTCCCAAATCATCAATAAGACTTTTAAGCCAGGTTAACTCGGATACAACAGCAGGCATAGCCCGGTACTCGGCCTCAACAGAGGATCGAGCAACAACGGTCTGCTTCTTGCTACGCCAGGTTATAAGGTGTCCACCGAAGTATGTACAAAAACCAGTTCTGGAACGCCTATCATCCAGAGAACCCGAGTAGTCGGCGTCAGAATACGCAACTAGGGATGTAGAGGTAGATGGTTTGTAAAAAAGTCCTTGTCCTGGAGCAATCTTTAGATATTTGAGGATGCGGTCAACGGCTTGGAGATGAGATGTCCGAGGAGCATGCATAAAACGACTCAACTCACAACAAATTAGATGTCAGGTCGAGTAACTGTAAGATAAATTAGTGATGCAGGACGACGCGTAGGGTTTACGCGCCTGTCGGCTATTTACTAGGAAACCCTAAGTGCATGCGACGAATAATGATTTTTTAGTTTAGAGCGGGCGCAGTACTAAGAAAATTACGCAACTTGGATTTAGAAAGCACAAAATTACTTCTTTAAAAAATGAATTTTCTTAATTAAGGTTCGAATTTAAATCCGGGGAAGGAAGTTTGTCACTTCGATCCGTTCCCCTTGTCGTAGCAAAGCGGAAATCGTGAGCTCCAAATACGTTTCCGTTTGGAGTTCTCGACGTAGCGTTTGCTGACGAAATTCGGACGAAAACTCAGCAATGAGTCTAGTTATCCTACGAGAAAAATACAGAGTCACACACAAAGGAGAAGATAGAAACAATTACCCACGGAAAGTTGCGTCTTTCTGTATCCGAAGTCGATGGCGATCACGCGAGGACTCCTCGTCACCTTCGATCTCCGCTCCGAGGTCGGCCGCTATCGCATACGGGCACCAAGGAATTAAATCACACCCTCACCGAGGTGGTTCCACGGAATCACTCAAAGCAAGGAAGCCACAAACTAAACAAACCTAAAATTCACTCACTCTCACGCAAGAGGCTCCACGAAATCTCTATCACTCGCGGTGGCTCCACGAAATCTCAACACACCTAAACTAATCCAATCCCTTCATGGCTGATTCGCAGGCATAGTAACATTACATTACTCTATTCGCTAACTTGACATTCCACAATTAACAGTCAACGTTCATGGCAACTACAGTTTCGCATGGTTCATCTTCCGCAAATGGTAAAACATCATTCTATTTCTCTCATAATTCTCCAACAGGAACTTACCATGCAAAATATTTCATTTTTCTTCAAACAGGAATGCAACAGTTGAGGGAAGAAATGCGCAGTAAACTTGATGTTTACTGTTTGTCAACTTCACACTGCGAAACCAGAAAACAAGGAAACTAGCAACAAGATTCTACTGTTTTTCTTCTCCAAAAATTCACAATCACACGCCTAACACCTACTATGCTCACACGGGGCTCAAATCGCGCCTAATCTCTAACAAGAGCACACGACAACTTCATCGGAAGTAACAATCCGGCAAGAACACATCAGTTTCATTACATCCATCAACACAAAACGAAAATACAAAAACACATCCCTTTTTGTAGGGTTACAACAGAGGAGGAAAGAAAAGAAAAAAACATAAATCCCTAACCGTCTAAAGCATGGAACACGCGGCCATGGCGGAGTTTGGACAGGCTGAAACCGCCAGAGTGCACCTCGTGGGGTGCGGTTGTAGCCATCATGGCCTCTGGTGGCGTTAATGTGCTGCTTTGGAGAGTGTTCGAGCGTGAAATTTGGCAGCTCATGCGGTCAGCAATGGCGGAGACGGAAGCCCTAGTGCGTGCCTGAACCGCTGAAACGGGAAAACCTGGGAAGGAGGAACAGTGTTCCATCGGGACTTGGCTTTTACGGCAGAACTTGGACAGGCTGTATGGAAATCATTTCATATATATATATACTATACATATTAAAGTATATATATATATATGTGTGTGTAAATGGGTGCATATATATACATATATAAGTATAGTTATATATATTTATATATATATATAATAGAGTAAAATAAAACTCTGACGGCTATGCGCGCAGGCATGCAACAACATGACTTTGCACACAGGCGTGCGACAACTAAAATTGACAACATACAGCTTGCAAAATAAAAATGCAATAAAACATAAAATTAGCCGATAGAGATCCCGTCGGGTGCGGCGTCGGGCATTTTTTCATCAACCTGACCTATGTTGGTCTCCACCAACTCTCCCCCTCTCGAAATCACTCATCTCTGGTGAGTGCTCCGAGCGGTGGTGCGGGAAAATCAACATTCATGCCAATGAACCGAAGAGTTCTGAAAATCATCATCAGTAGTGGCCACTGTCTAATATCTGCTCGGGAACTGTAATAGAGAATTCTCCAGGCGTCTCATGCTCTACCTGAAACTGGTAGTGAAAATAGAAGGAACTACAATGAAAGTGTCAGTAGCAGAATGAATAAAGGTATGTCCTGAATGTGGCTCCTCACTCTCACTCACCAACCCAGAAGAATCAAATGGAGGAGAAGACAATGGAAATTCTAAAGACTCATGCGAGTAATCATAGAATTAAGTCAGATTGGCTACGTTAAAAACAAGATTCGCTCCCCAAACGGAAAGCATCTCAAGTTCATACGCATTTTGCCCAATCCGATTTACTACTCGAAAGAGTCCAGTTCTACGGTAGCTAGCTTCTTTACGGTTCCAGAAGGAAACCGTTCCGGATCTAGCCGAACCATAACCAAGTCATTCATTTTAAAATTAGTAGCTCTTTTATGCCCTTTTTAAAATTGAGTTGCATAAAATTCATAAATACTATGCAATTTCCGCTCGAAATATATTTTATGCAAATCATGCAAATGCAAAGATGGCTATTAACACAACGAACACCACAAACCGATGATTTCAGATATCAAGAACAACTCCTGAGAGAGGTACATGATCAGGAGGCTCAGAGGGTGGATCGTAAAAGAATTCATCGCGGTGGCGATGAACACTCAAGTGCAAATCAGAGATGTCAGTGATCAGATGTGTCAACATAGTGTGTGGACTATCTCTGAAAGTGCGGGTGACATGATATAACATCAAAGAATTAGTGAGTGCACCCTCAAACTCGACTGTGCCACTAAAGACGGAAACGTTCCAAATGTGCGGGGAACCCATAAATTTGTCATCTGGGGGTTCGCCGGGAGGGGTATAATAAAATTCGTCGTAAATGCGACGCGTGCAAACGTAAGCTCCAACAACAGATGGAGCACTCTCAGATAAATGTGCACTAACTGTGACAACCGTAATGAATGTGCTAAGGAATGGTGAGGCATCAGGAGGCTCACCAGGTGGGACATAGAAGAACTCATCGCAAATACGATGGTCAGTAGGTGGTGCGTCCCATAACTCATCTAGAGTGCGAGCAACCAGATGACTATGCCCAAGCACTATCAACATCAAGTGAGACAATGGAGCAGGTATCCATGTCGTAAAACTCGCAAGTGTACTATTCAGATAAAGCTCATCCACACAAGGACGTGGTGGCTCATCTGGAGGCTCAACAGGATGGTCGTCAAATGACTCATCAGTCGAGTGATGGTCCTCCAGAAATGAACCGTCAGAAGGGGTCATACTCTCAGAAAGGGTAGAAGTGACTACCTCGAGATCACTACTCAGTTCTCGGCTTCCGATCGTAATATCACTCGGTGCGCCATCAAGTGTGGTGTCGTGACTCGATGCGACATCGGGTATGGTGATATGACTCGGTGCATCACCAGGTGAAGTGTGTAATGAATCTATACTCAAAATAGAGCTAGCAGAGATCGAATCCTGGACGGGTTCACTAAGTGGAGCCGACTCACATGGGGCTTGACTCCACACATCCTGTACTAGAACATCAGATAGAGTGGGTGACGTCTCCCTAGTGTGGGCAGTGGAATGCTCTCGTTGACCCTTAATGTCTATCATCATGTTCACATTCAGAACACTAGTAGGATCACTAGGTGTGACGTATTCTTGTTGATGATAATGACCTCTATAGATAGTTCTTGGGTAATCATGATGAGTGTCCCCAACATAGTCATGACGTGCTCGTGGGTGATCATAAGTCCTACGAACGTGTGGTGGTGGTCGCACATATGCAGTCTCAGATTCCTCATATCAAGGAGACGTGTAATATCGATAACTAGAGGAATACTGAATCCTATCCTCATAATAAGGTGTCGAGGGACCAATAGGATCCACTCGGGTACGAGTATAGTAACGACGATGGTCATCATACGGATCGTCTCTATAATGAGAACGTGTTGGTGGGGCAACACGATCTCTGGTAGTGGTATACGGTGATCGAGTATAATCATCGAAATGTCGTAACGATCTCCGTGACGGATCTCTATAGGAGGGAGTGTAAGGGTAGTCGTGATCCTCAAATAAAGGGTTCCTCCTAAAGGTAGACATTTCCACATAGTGATGTGGAACATCATCATAATGTGCGCGGACCGAATGCTCATCTCGAATTCGAGGCGGCATTGACGCTCGAGGGTGTATTTCTAATCTACTCACCCTACCTCTAAGGTTTGCTAACCCTTCACGCAACTGACATGTACTCTCAGTTAAGGTCGTTAGTTGGTGGGCGAAAGGTGTAAACCACTGGGGCAGTTCATTCCCTTCGTGTCCACGACTCGAGTGACCATATTCAATTTGACGCATTCTATCACTACGCCGATACATGCTAACACACAAGTCAAATGCAATGATAATACTAAAAATTCTCTTTTTTTTGAATTTTTTTTTTTAAAAGCTATGCGGGTTCCTATTCTACACAGGGCGGATCCCGAAATTTAGAAAAATTTTGGAACCTCGCTCTGATACCAATTTGATGCAGGACGACGCGTAGGGTTTACGCGCCTGTCGGCTATTTACTAGGAAACCCTAAGTGCATGCGACGAATAATGATTTTTTAGTTTAGAGCGGGCGCAGTACTAGGAAAATTACGCAACTTGGATTTAGAAAGCACAAAATTACTTCTTTAAAAAATGAATTTTCTTAATTAAGGTTCGAATTTAAATCCGGGGAAGGAAGTTTGCCACTTCGATCCGTTCCCCTTGTCGTAGCAAAGCGGAAATCATGAGCTCCAAATACGTTTCCGTTTGGAGTTCTCGACGTAGCGTTTGCTGACGAAATTCGGACGAAAACTCAGCAATGAGTCTAGTTATCCTACGAGAAAAATACAGAGTCACACACAAAGGAGAAGATAGAAACAATTACCCACGGAAAGTTGCGTCTTTCCGTATCCGAAGTCGATGGCGATCACGCGAGGACTCCTCGTCACCTTCGATCTCCGCTCCGAGGTCGGCCGCTATCGCATACGGGCACCAAGGAATTAAATCACACCCTCACCGAGGTGGTTCCACGGAATCACTCAAAGCAAGGAAGCCACAAACTAAACAAACCTAAAATTCACTCACTCTCACGCAAGAGGCTCCACGAAATCTCTATCACTCGCGGTGGCTCCACGAAATCTCAACGCACCTAAACTAATCCAATCCCTTCATGGCTGATTCGCAGGCATAGTAACATTACATTACTCTATTCGCTAACTTGGCATTCCACAATTAACAGTCAACGTTCATGGCAACTACAGTTTCGCATGGTTCATCTTCCGCAAATGGTAAAACAGCATTCTATTTCTCTCCTAATTCTCCAACAGGAACTTACCATGCAAAATATTTCATTCTTCTTCAAACAGGAATGCAACAGTTGAGGGAAGAAATGCGCAGTAAACTTGATGTTTACTGTTTGTCAACTTCACACTGCGAAACCAGAAAACAAGGAAACTAGCAACAGGATTCTATTGTTTTTCTTCTCCAAAAATTCACAATCACACGCCTAACACCTACTATGCTCACACGGGGCTCAAATCGCGCCTAATCTCTAACAAGAGCACACGACAACTTCATCGGAAGTAACAATCCGGCAAGAACACATCAGTTTCATTACATCCATCAACACAAAACGAAAATACAAAAACACATCCCTTTTTGTAGGGTTACAACAGAGAAGGAAAGAAAAGAAAAAAACATAAATCCCTAACCGTCTAAAGCATGGAACACGCGGCCATGGCGGAGTTTGGACAGGCTGAAACCGCCAGAGTGCAGCTCGTGGGGTGCGGTTGTAGCCATCATGGCCTCTGGTGGCGTTAATGTGCTGCTTTGGAGAGTGTTCGAGCGTGAAATTTGGCAGCTCATGCGGTCAGCAATGGCGGAGACGGAAGCCCTAGTGCGTGCCTGAACCGCTGAAACGGGAAAACCTGGGAAAGAGGAACAGTGTTCCATCGGGACTTGGCTTTTACGGCTGAACTTGGACAGGCTGTATGGAAATCATTTCATATATATATATATACTATACATATTAAAGTATATATATATATATATGTGTGTGTAAATGGGTGCATATATATACATATATAAGTATAGTTATATATTTATATATATATATATATAATAGAGTAAAATAAAACTCTGACGGCTACGCGCGCAGGCATGCAACAACATGACTTTGCACACAGGCGTGCGACAACTAAAATTGACAACATACAGCTTGCAAAATAAAAATGCAATAAAACATAAAATTAGCCGATAGAGATCCCGTCGGGTGCGGCGTCGGGCATTTTTTCATCAACCTGACCTATGTTGGTCTCCACCAATTAGCTTCCCCACAAAGCGTCGGTTGTACTCTGGATTTGTAAGCAGTTGGTCAGAATCAGAACCATGTGCAGAGAACTTGTGATTTACATCCATAGAGGTGTCCGCAGGTTTGCACCTTGAGTAGTCAGCATCTTGAAGGACGTCAATACAATACTTCCGCTAGGATAAGACGACACCATCAGGTCGTCTGATGACCTCGAGCCCAAGAAAGTAGCGAAGATTTCCCAGGTCTTTTGTCTGAAATGCTGAGTTCAAATGTTGTTTGATTTGTTGTATTCATGTAGAGTCGTCGCTAGTAATTACGATATCATCAACATACACAAGGAGAATTATAGTGCCAGTTGGCTGATGACGGGTGAAGAGAAAGAAGTCAACTGAGCTTCGTGTAAAATCAATTTCACGAACAACCTTGCTGAATTTTTCAAACCAAGCACGCGGAGACTATTTGAGACCATATATAGACTTCCGGAGATGACATACATGAGACTCCCCCGTAGTCTCAAACCCAGGAGGTTGGTGCACATAGACAGTTTCCTGCAGATCATCATTGAGAAATGTGTTTTTAATATCCAACTGATGGAGGAGCCACTGACGATGGACTGCTAAGGAGATCAGGACCCGAATAGTATTCAACTTGGCAACCAGGGAGAATGTTTCGTCATTATCAAGGTCTTGCTGCTGAGTAAACCCCCTGGGCCATAAGGTGAGCTTTTAGGCGGTCAACAGTCCCATCCGTAACATGTTTTATAACAAATTCCCACTTGCAGCTAACATAAGACTATTCTGGTGGAATAGAAACCAAATTCCAGGTCTGATTATCCCAAATGACAGTCATTTCATCCTCCATGACCGCCCGCCACCTCGGGTGCTGAA
The DNA here is from genome assembly GCA_039583875.1 of Platanthera guangdongensis. Lineage (NCBI taxonomy): Eukaryota > Viridiplantae > Streptophyta > Magnoliopsida > Asparagales > Orchidaceae > Platanthera > Platanthera guangdongensis. Next base: position 148,817,969 of record CM077147.1, on the reverse strand, counting down.
GCGCTTCCTGCACAGATTTAGAAATAGCAATGAAGTAAACGATGACAACATAATGGTGGAGTGGTGGAGAGAGGCGATGTAGAGACACTTAATTCACCAATGGGTGAGCCGTAGAGGTTAATGCAGGATCAGCAAGCCTGCGGGATGTCATCTGTAGAGAGAAGCTGCTGCAGGGAAGTAGTCTTGGACCTACGACGAGTATAGACACTGGGAGGTGGTGGAGGTAGAGAAGGGACCGAGAATGGTGTAGGAGGAGGTGGTAGAGAGGGAGTCGTGACAGGAACGGTAGGACGAGCAGTAGTGGGTGGTGGTGATGGGGTAGAAGGAGAGTAGTGAAATGGTTTATCCTCAGGGAAGGTTACATCAGCCGAGACAATCAGCTTGTTGTCGGTAGGCGAATAACAAACATAACTTTTTTGAGTGCAGGAGTATCTAACAAACATACGTTTTGTGACCCGAGCAGCGAGCTTATCAGTAGACGAATCAAGTAGGTGAACATAACATGCACGGCCAAAGACACGAGGTGTGAGAGAGAAGAGAGTCTTGGAAGGAAAGAGGAGACTAAATGGCGAGGCGAAGTCGAGGACGGACGAAGGCATGCGATTGATGAGATGACTGACAGTAGAAACCACAAAGTTCCAATATTCTTTGAGCACCTGCATTTAAATCATGAGGGATCAGACGACATCAAGGAGGTGACGATTTTTCCGCCCGGCCACACCGTTTTGCTGGGGGGTGGTATAAGCACATGAGGTGACAATTTTTCCGCCCAACACGTCCTCATCCCCGAGATGTGTGGCGGCCTCCCCTAGTTGAAGAGCCACGGTCTGGAGCTGGAGTGGGTAAGAGTGGCTGCTAAAGGAGAGTTGGTGAAAAGTTTGTAGGGGCCTCAGAAGGAGGTGTGACTTTGAGCAATATAATGCAGATATCGGACAGGGAGGGCGTGGTGGAGAAGGACAAAATTTGAGCCTGGACACTGTGTAGGTAAGGAGGAACTCGGGCAATCATCATTGCAATCTCAACTGCTTTCTTTTGTGCCCGTTGTGTAGCAAGATCCGAGGGGGGAGGGTTCTGTTGTATACAGGCCTCCACCAGAGTTTTGTCCTTGGCAGCGAAAGAGGTCAAATCACCTGTTGTCCCGAGATCCAAAGTTTGAAGCGCAGAGATGATATCGAACAATGTAGCAAACTGTCTTTGCCAGAGTAGAGAGAGTGAAGCTTCTCCCACATCACCTTAGCAGTCTCGTGATACATGACCATGCGATATGGCTCGATGTCCATGGAATTGAGGATCCAAGATTGGACTCGACCGTCCTCACAGAGCCACTCATCAGTGAGAACAGTAAGAGCATCCTTAGTTAGATGATGAAGGAGACCCTTGGTCTGGATAACGCGACGAACATAATGCACCAATTCAACAAAATTCAGTTTTTTGCTGAAGGAGATAGTGGTGATTCGAAGTTCATCACGAACTTCAGGAGAAGGAACAATGGCAGAGCGGGAAGAGAAGAGTCTATCGTTGAATCCATGGAGGCAAGAGAGGTGGCCGTGCTTATAGACTCGGGCGGACTGGCGGTGAGCAGCAAAGGAGGGAGGCCGCATGACGAAGATGACTAGAGAATCCACAGTGAGTAGTAAAGACGAGTCGGCGGAGGCTAGAGGAGAGTTCGACAATGGCTTAAGCATGAGTCTGGCGGACAAAAAAGTTAGGCCGACAGTGGTTTAGAAAAGAGGTTGGCGGATAGCAGGGCAAGACCAACAGTGATTAGAGAAGAGGCCGACAACGGATTAAGCACGAGACACATAAGGCAACAATCCGCCACGAATAGAAAAAACAGTCTGCGACAATAGGAGACCTCGACTAATGACAGGGAGAATCAGTCTGCAGCGATTAGAGAGAGGCCAGAAGAGCGACAAGTCATGGAGAAGCTCGTAGAGGGTAAAGAGGAGACTGTAGCGGGTAGAGAGGAGACCGCAGCGGGCTGTAGCAGCGACCAAAAATAGAGGCCAAGAGGCACTCCGCAAGTAGAAGAAGGCAGCCATAGTAACCGTGCGGATAGCAAGGTCAGTCCGCTCAAGTAACAGTGCAGTCAGAGAAGAAGGCAGCCTCAGTAACCGTGACGGGTATGAGTAGCAGACCACGGCGGTTAAGAAAGGCAGACTGCGGCAGGTAAGACCACAGGTAAGAGAAGCAGACCACGACGGTTAAGAAAGGCAATCCGCGGTGGGTAAGACCACATGTAAGAGAAGCAGACTGTGGCGGGTAGGAAAGACAGACTGCGATGGGTAAGAGAATCATACTGCGCACCCAAGCAAACGGCGAGCAGTCTGCGAATAGCAACCAGACTGCAAGGCGTAAACAACAAGAACCAAAGGTGGTGGACTACAACAAGCAGCGGTTAAGAAAGACAGATCACGGCGAGATGAGGATAATAAAGGTCAGGGAGGCCGAAGCCGGAATAGCTTGCAGCGGGCAGAAAACAGTCTGCGACGGGCAGCAACACGTGGCTAGCAGTAGTCCACAACGAGCAGAGAGGTGAGTGGGGCCCAAGAAGAAGCTATAAAAGCAGGAGGGGGAGAAAGGAGGGAGGGGTGGATCCACGGGATGAGAGGAAGCAGGTAGAAAAAAACAAAGACCGCAACCTTTTGCAGATAACAATAGAGAAGCAACACTAACGGTTAGAAAGAAAGGAGGTCGCAGCCTTATGCAGATAGCAAGAGAGAAGCAAGAACGACAATTAGAAAGAGGCAAACCGCAAGAACCGTGTTCAGCTCTGATACCATGTAGAAGAGTGGTGTAAATTTTGTATATACTTCTTAAATTCCAAATTACAAGCATGTGTACAAATATATAGGGAGAAGAGAGAGAGAATCATCCCTTATACAAGATGTGCGACTAATAAATGAGAAAATAAAAAGTCCTATAATGGGCCTCTAATGGGCCTTTACGAACAGTGTACTAACATAAACATCATTAAGGAAAGTAATTAATTGGCAAAAAGCCACCTTGAAGACTAATGTAAGTTTGGAAAGGAAAATTAAGGAAATTGTAAGAAGATTTCAGCTTTAAAAGGTCACGGAGGAAGAAGAAAAACAGGAAGAATCGGGCAGAGCGGAAGCATAACCTTGCTTCCCGCTCATTGCCGATCAACCCTTTGGGACCCACCACCGCCATAATCCCTGCCCCCGCATCCTCGTTTGGAATCCCTCCAGCGTCGACCGTCTCGACTCCCCCTCCTGTGTTCCCGCCTTTGCCGGCCTCCACGACCTCACCTCCTGCTCGAGCCTGACTGCCGCCGCCAGGGCTGCCTGGGAATGGGACCGCCAGACATCTTCGACTTCAGCAGTTCGCTCCGCCGCCCGGATGTCTTTCAGATCCGACATCCCCCGATTTCTCCTGATGCCGAACCAGTGCCCGATTCTTCCTTGTGCAGGGAAGGCTTGGAGGAGCCACTACTTCGCCGCAGTTTACTTGGGTATTCTCGTTTGCTCTCTTGCGTTTGTAAAATTTATGCTTTTCACATAAATAACTTCTGAGCTTGCCTCTGCGTTCTTACTATTAATAATACCGTTTATCCATAAGTTGTTTGCAATTTTATGCTTGTGGCCGTGTAAACTCGTGGAGGGTTTGATCCAAACGATTACTTGTGAAGTTGCACCAGAGCGAGTTTAGCGAATCTCTTAAGATTCAAAGCAACGAGATTGATTTGCGTGCGTAAATCTGATTTGGCTGCACGGCCCGCTTGTTTTCTAATTTAAAAATTCAACTCATTTTCAAATCCTAATTTGAGTTGTTGACGACTAAAATATTATTTTACTTGAAAAAATATTTAACTTTTCAAAACTATAGTCGAGTCTACATCAGGAACCTGCAGCTTGGACACATAATAAGAGAGGTAATGATGCTTGTCAACATGGGACAAAACAACAGCCATTGCGGCCCAACCGCTACTCACCAGGGATAATCCAATTGGGCATAAGCCACACGTCATTGGTCCACAAACCGATCGTGATCACACTGGATGCTCCTGGACTTGAAACCATGTCAACCAACAAAGGACAAACCACCCTTACCCAACAACAATGAAAAATTAGGGGGCACACCAACAATACACGAAATATTCTTGGAGGCTGTGTGTGACTAAGGCAGGAGTCGGGAAAGAAAGTCATCTGAGTTACCCTCATCATTTATACTCATCCTCACGTGAACGTGTGCATGAAGGAATAGAACGCCTGGAGATGCAAACAACACACACAATATGCCTCGAGGCTGTGTGACTAAGGCTTGAGTCGGGAAAGAAAGTCATCTGAGTCACTCTCATCATGAACACTCCCCGTCACCTGGATTGAGGGCAGGAAGCTCGACGGGAACGAGGACTGGAATCTCGATGGTATTGAAGGAGAGGAACAAGCGCAAGAGCCGCTCCCTCTGGAAATGGAATCGAGGGAGGAGAAGGGTGGTCCCTCCGTTGATGAGAACAAGTGCAGAAGCCGCTCCCCCTAGCAACGTGATCGAGGGAGGAGAGAGCGCTCTCCTCCGTCCACTGGAATGGGGACTGGAAGCTCGACTGCAGGAGGGAGCAGGATCTGTCGATAACAACAAGCATGTTGAGCAGCAACAAACCATGGAGACGGAAGTAACAGTGAAAGAGCTCCACTGGTTCGTGGGTGAAGAAAATAGGACCTCCCGTCGACGGAATCAGATGTTGGTCCCGTCGACGGAATCAGATGCTGGTCCCGTCGACGAGAGTGGAAGAGAAACTCCCCATCGGGATCAGCTACCACAGAGCTAGTGGGCCGAAGCGATTTTTTTTAAAAATGGAGGGAGCAGCGATGCCGACTAGAGCCCTAAGAGGGCAAAGCAGAGCACGCATGCTCTGATACCATGTAGAAAGAGAGAAAAATGAGTACATTTTATTCATCCACAAAGGAGAAATATATTGAAGTTACCACGGACACTTGAACTTGTCTTGCGATGTGGGACTAAACCCACACATACTAAAATACTAAAATATCAATATCTTCAACATAGACAAAGAAAATATTTCTATTTTCATATGATCACTAATTCATTTACTGTTTGCTCAGCCAATTGATTATTTCGTGTTTTAGGATTCTGAGATTTTTTATTATTTCATACTTTTACGACCCAACTATAGTGGGATAAAGGCTTGAGTGTTGTTGTTGTCGTCGTCATACTTTTACAACCAAGATTTGGCGATGTATTTTCTATGTTACGACCTATTTAGGACCATCTCCGTGTTTAGAGTAGTAAACACTTGATTATATTGGTTGGTTTTGTTTCTTTTTTCTTGTTTAGTAATTTTATCATCATGAGGTTGTTTCGAGTTATTATATGGTTCATAACTATTTTGTATTTAGTAGGTGATTGTAAAAAATAGTTTGAACTTTGAAGACATTTGGCTTAACTTCTCCAAAAGGTTTATCTGTAAGATAGAATGAAAGCAGCTTTTATTAGAACAAATATTAGATGACTTTCCATAAAATCATTTTTATCAATTTTAGCTGTTGCATTTATTAAATAGGTAACTTAATTATTTAACTATTACCATGTTGATGTCATTTACCGGGACCTCCCCTCTAAGGCTCCGTTTGGGGGGACTTATTTTCAGCGGTCAAGCGGTTACGACCGCATGTACCGGACCGCTGAAAATAAGTCCCCCCAAACGGAGCCTAATACTCTATTTGGTTCGGCGTTTCGCTGCTCCGTTTGGGGCAAACGCCGCCGGAAGGCGGGTAAACAAATGAACCTCCGGCGGCGTTTGCTCCGTTTCCATCCGCCCGCCTTGAGAAACGCCCCAAAAAGCTCCGTTTGGAGCAGCCACCTCCCCCCTCCATTTCAAACACTCCGTTTCCACCCACCGGATCGACCCGCGACCGCCGAACCAAACGAAGCCTAAGTTTGCTAAATTAAAAGTTGCACTGCTCTTACTTTTGAAATGACCAAAACCTCCCTTGTAAGTTTACGTTTCATAACATCTATGCACAAAAAGGCCCTCCTGAAAATTTACCGTAAAGGGATATTTTTATTCATGAATGTTATGCAATATAAACTTACAGGAAAAGTTTTAGTAATTTTTTAAAGTTAGAGGGGTGCAACCTGTAATTATGCTAACTTCAAGAGGAAGTTTTGAAAATTATTTCTTACCATGTGCATCTAAATGACGTTTATAAAGTCAATTCGATAGCTTAAAACCGATCAATAGCACGATGAACCTAGAAACTTGGGCTCCTTTGTTCAGAAAAGTGAATTACTATTCTGGTCCGTAGCTTTCTGCCAAATAAGCAAACCAAATTCCTTGACCTACATTGAAATTCCTGATCCATGTGAAGTCAAAGTACTTGGTCCGGTTCATGCGGTCTCAACCGCTTGGCCGGTGAAAATAAGCCCCCAAACGGAGCCTTAGCCCTCAAAATTAGACCATATAATTACAAAGTTAGTTTATTGATTTGAAATTTATTCGCACATTTAAAAGTTAAAAGCTTTTGTAATGGTTCTATCGATTACCATACAGGTTATATACATGACTGGGTGGAAGGACCATCCTTCTCAGCAGAGGGCAAAATCGAGGGGTTCAGCGACAATCTCGTTCGAAGATCTCCGGAAACATTTAGGGAGCGATGAAAAGTAATCACGTCCAATGCAGCTTTGAATCTGATTTTGACCTTGGTTGCACCCACTCCACATTTTTCGGTAATTGCTTGAACTTCTTCTAAGTGGGGCAATGTTATTTATTTTAAAGAAAGTTATATTCGAGCTTAATCTTAGCAGAAGGCCGATTTGAATTTTTGTAGTGATGTTCTGAGCCTTGATCCAAATCAGTCACCCATTTCAATCTCTCATCCCCTGCTTGTGCTTAGGTTGTTGCAAATTAGATCAGGATCATGTTTCTCTCTCATTCGTGGGGGGAACGAAGTGTTAGGCGTGAATTTATCCATGTGCCATGCTACATCAAGGTGACTCTTTGATGAGATGTGATAGATTTAGGCTTTATTTGGTACGGCAGTGACGTTTGCTTCTGGCGGGTCGAAATGGAGAGTTGGAACCGGATGGGGGGAGGCGGGGTTGGAAAAGAGGCGTTTGAGGGGCTTTTTCTTCTTGCAGCGGGTGCAAACGGAGCAAACGCCGCCGGCACCCTGTTTTTTTACCCGCCGTCCGGCGGCGTTTGCTCCAAACGCCCGGCAAAAACGCCCAAACAAACGAAGCCTTAGTTATGTTATGTAAGATTCAAATTATGCAAAAGATCAATATTATATATGATTTTTTTAAAAAAATTGGTTGTTATTTAGTAAAGTTTCGATTGATATATTGCTATTTTTTTCTCAATATATTAGTTAACGGTGTTGTCGTGTGAACTTGAGGTCGCAGGTTTGAGTCTTAGAAGCAGCCTCTTGCAAAAATGCCGAGTAAGGTTTGCCTACATTTCACCCTTGTGGTAGAAATCTTCCCAAATCCTCGCTGCACGGGGATGTTTTGGGCCATGGGCTGCTTTTTCTTTATATATTAGTTTATATAACTTTTGAAAATATGCTCAGATGTTATATTGTATTCCCCTTAATATCAACAGTTGTTTCAAGGTTAATATCTTTGTGGGCAGATTTTGAAAAATACCATTTTTAGTTGTAAGATTTTAACTGCTTATTTTTCAAACACATAACATTGGTATTTTTTCAAAATTGACATTGAAGATATTAATCTTAAACAAACCAAAGCTGAAACATGCAGTTTATTGGCCCTTACAAAAAAAAAATCTATTTCTATGCTACCTTTAACTCTCGTTTTCCCTCCTGGTTAGAACTAGTTGCTCCCTATAGCCATTTTTATTCTTGAGTTAATAATGCTTTCTTTGCCCTCTTCACCACTCCCTGCTCTTACTCATTGAAGCTTATTATTGCCCTAAATTGAAGTTTTGGCTACTGCAGAGTATGCTGTACAACTCTGATAGGCCTCTCCACCCTCTTCTCCTTTTGTATCTTGGAAGTCTTCTAGCCTCATTCTAAATCAATTTTAGCTATATTAAGAGGAAAATGCAAATTTAATTTAGCTATATGTAAATCATTGCTATATGCAAACAAGAGAAAAATGATTTTTTAATGTGTTTGCATTTTTGTTATATGCAGATTAGTGCAAATATTTTTTAAAACAATCATAATTATATTCTGTAATCCTTTTCACAATTAGTTGTTTCAACCTCTAGATTGGAAAATAAACTGGGCATGAGTACAAAAATTCTAGTGCTCTCAAATTATGAAACAATACTCTAAATATGTGCCAAAAAAGCGAAAATTTCTTGTGTGGTACTCTCACGGGATGGACCGTGGGGGAAATACAAAATTCTCCTATGATTTTTATTTTTTCATGAAATAAGTCATGAAATTTTGATATATGTATTTTTACGCTCATTTTAAATACTCATATGATTATATTTTGGGGTGAAAATACAATAATAAAAATCTTTTTGAACTAAAAATTCAATCCAATTTTACAATTATTGAAAATACAGTTATATTTTTGAATTAAAAAAAAGGTTTCCCACGGTTCTCTCCTGCGTTACCCGCATAGAAAACTTTCTTGCCAAAAAGGAGTGAGCTGAGGCGACATTGTCTTTCCTGAGGGCGTATTCTTGCAAGCATAAGAAGAAAAGAAATATATATACATGGTACTGAGGGTGTAGCTCCTAGTTCCTACAAGTTCAGACCAGAACATCTCACAAGAACCACAAATCACATGCCAATTCAATAACATGTATAAATGAAATACCAACAGAAAACCTTACAAATTAAATGCCAACATAAAACCTTGCAAATTAAATCCCAATTCAAAACCTTGGACAAATTGTGACTAGATACAATCACCATGTCATCTGCAACATCCAATCTGGCAATCAAAGCCACATGTCAATCAAACAGCAGTCCATGTAACAAAATAATGTCTCTTTTGCCACCAGCGAGGGTATAACATGAAGAGTGCTGCTGGCATTGTCGCTCCACGGCAGCGCAAAATGCGGAAGTCTGTACTCTGTCCATCCGAGGATTCACGAATTTTCTCTTCTCGCCTATGAAGAGTGCATGGATGCCGTCCTAAGTGCTTGTTGATACCTGATGCATCGCTCAAGTGCATGGAGTCGCCGAAGCTCCATGTCTGTTCTCATGTGATTTTCGATTGCAAGTTTTCTAGGACGCCCATTTTCTTTTATTAACTCAGGAATTAAAACTAAGGTTTTATATTTTTTGAATATTTTTAATGGTAGGGTTCTTGAAAATGCGTGAATGTCTGGTTGAATCAACTTGCCCATCCCATGTTTATGTTTAATTTGTGTGTTATGTTTTAGAATAGTGGTTTGAAAATTTAATTAAAGATATTCAAAGTTTAGGACCCCTAGAAGTCTAGACCAAACCGGAATTTCGTTGCATATTTGCATATATGAAGGTTATAACCCTAACTCGTATGAGAAGAGAAATAATGCATGACTCTAATTAATATCTTAATGTAACATAAATTAATTTTTTTATTAAACTTAGGGTTTAATGTGTCAATCGTTACTCTCAAATAAATAAAACATTATGATATTAACTTACGAATGATAATGTCAGTGTTAATACAGTTTAGTTTGATTCGATTCTATTCGGCTTGACATTCAAGCTCGTGAACCGAATCAAATAATGCAGTTTTATAAAAATTGGAATTGTAACCGAACTGCCGTCTACTAAAACCAAATCTGTCCACGTGGTTTGATTTTATTTTGTTTATTTTGATTCGTTTAGACATTTGGTTGGTTCGGATTTACAGACTTATTTCATAACCACTACATGTCATACCAAACTGAGTTTAAATAAGCTGTTAAAAAAAATTAAGTTATCAACATTTCACACATCCCAAATCTTGGTTTGAGAAGGATAATTGTTGTTTGCATATTGAAATTCAATATCCGTAGGTTTGACTCGGGAATTTTGGGTTCCTCCTAAAGATTCCGGAGACAAACCAATGAACTTCGATCAAAGCAGATGAAAAGTGGAGGCTGATGAATTGGCTAAATGCGGGCATCTGGCCGGTGGGACTCCCACAAAGTTGTTTTGCCCCGACGATAAATGAGGAAGATGTCATGGAGATCGATCAATGGTCATCTTGGACTAATCTATTTGTTAACTACTTCACAACGGGATTAGTACATTCCTCGGTGAGCACCGAGAGGAGGCTTAAATTAAAGGTGGCTCACAATACTTCAGTTTTTGGGATTCTCTATCGAAAGACTCTCCTCTCGCCCTTGGCAAGATGCTTGACGAAAGAGGAGATCCCTCGAGTTTTGCAAGAGGTACACTCGGGTGAGTACGACAGTCATTCGGGAGGTAGAACCCTCGAGAAAATGATTCTCTGGTCAAGGTTATTTTTGTCCTACGATCAGTAAAGACCGCAGAGACTTCTCTAGGAAGTGTGTGAGGTGTCAAATGTTCGCTCCTCTCCACGTCCAACCAGCACAACAACTCAAATATATATCGGTTCCCTGGCAATTCATCGTCTGGGGGATGGACTTGCTGGGTCCATTTCCAATGGCAAGCAGACACTGGCGTTTCATTTTGGTAATGATCGGCTACTTCAGCCAATGGACATAAGATGAAACATTAGCCAAAATAATGACTCAAGGGGTAAAGAAATTCATCTGGCAGGAGATCATTTTGCCAATATGGGATCCCGACGGACATCGTTATAGATAATGTTCTCCAATTTGCAAGCGAGGGGTTGACCAATTTTTGCGATCTGGTGGGGATAAAACTTCGATTTTCATCGATTCATCATCCACGCTGCAACGACCAGGTGGAGGCAATCAACAAGCAGATCCTGAGTTTGCTTAAGAAGAAGGTGAAAAATACTCATGATCAGGTGCAATGATGATTGGATGGAGGGCAACGAGGAAGAGCTAAGATGAAGCTGCGACTTGATTGAGGAACTTAAGGATCAATCAGTGGTCACGCAGACGAAAGCAAAGGGGAGAATTGAAAGTCTTTAGTTTCAAGAGTAGTTAAACACCTAGAGGGGGGAGGGGTGAATAGGTTTTTGGTCTCTTTATAGTTTTCCTTCTTTAAGTGTATTGTGAGCTAGTTGTGTTCTGCTTTCAAGACACGCCACAAAAAGCACACACAAAATTTATAGTGGTTTCCCAGATTATAGGTACGTACACTTTCCATCCCACCTTACTAACGGTGTGTTAGACAAGACACTTCTCCAAAACCCGGCTCTTAAGAGATTACAACACAGATCCCGCAGGATCTCCTAGTCTCCTCCAAGACCTGCAGCTCGGGCACAAAGCCATATTTTAGAGCAAGCTTGCTCCTACAACTCAGTGATCAAAAATCGCCCACCTCAGACAAAATTAATAGTCCTACAGCTCCGGCCCGAAGGTTAGCCCTACAACTCAGAGAGGATGACTCTCCTACAGCTCAGACACAAAGGCCCTACCTCAGATCCAAAGTTAGATCCTACAACTCAGGCACAAAGGCCCTACCACTCAGAGAAAATGACTCTCCTACCTCAGGCAAACTATCCTACCTCAGATCCACACAGGATCCTACCTCAGGCAAACTATCCTACCTCAGATCCACACAAGATCCTACCTCAGATCAACAAATGATCCTACACTTAGCCTTTATAAAATAGGCCTACAACTTAGATCCAAAGGATCCTACATAAAAGAAAGAGTTTGTTGTTGTTTTGACTCCAGAGAGATTTCCCTAAGCCTTTTGCTTCCTAAGCTAAGAAAATCTCAGCCCTAACTTCTTCTCAGCAACAAGAATGTTGATCTTCAAGAAACTGCTGCTTGTGCTCGAAGGAACTCAGAAATACAAGTTTTTGATCTTGTTGATGAAGACAAATGATTTGATAGTTCTTTGTATTCTTCATTTAGCCAACCTTGACTACAGAAATTAGAATGCTCTGCTTCTTCTTCTTTCTTAGAAAACTCTTCTGAACTTGATGTAGCAGGTGAAGATTGCTACAGCTAACTGTGTGAACTTTTAGATCTGCACCGTGAATTGTTTTCTTCAGACTCTGCAACTTTGGCGAGAGGAAGAAGATGAAGTTCTGCCTCTTTGTGAAAAGATAAAACCCTAAAAGTTTTTTTTTTGCTTTTGCCAATTTTATTCCTTTTATCTTCCGCCGTCCAACGACTCTTTGAAGCATGGGCCCACTTGGATATGCAAGTTGCAATCTCACTTTAGCATTAAATACAACATGGAAGGCAAGTGGCGCCATTGTCACGTACAGTAGACTTCCCGTAACCATTTTGAATTTTGCTGACTCATTATGACGTCAGCATCTGTGGACTTATCCAAATTCTCAGTTTCATCACAGACGTTGAGTGCGTTGAGTGAATGACCTTCACTCAGCGCAAAAACCCTTATTCAGATAATCTGCACTTCCAGGCATTGAGTGCGTTGATTGAATAGCCTTCACTCATCGCTTTTGTCCTTATACAATCTTTATGTTGTTTAGGCATTGAGCGCATTGAGTGAGCCATCATCACTCAACGTCAACTTGACTTAGCCAATACTTCTGCGCTGATAGGCGTTGAGTGCTTTGAGTGAACCTTCATCACCCAATGCTTCTGGACTTAGCTGCTTCTTTGAATGCCTGCCATCTTGCTGAGGCATTGAGTGAACTAGTTTCACTCAACGCTTGTATACTTAACCAATCTTCTTGATGAGCTTGTGTTGAGTGAGTTGTCCTCACTTAACGCCTCTAGACTTAGACAAGTTTTTTTGTCTATCTTCTTAAGCTTTGACTGAACATTGTCATGTTGACGCTTTCTTCTTTGGGCATTGAGTGAGCTGTTCTCACTCAACACTTCTATACTTAGCCAGAATTATTGAAAGATCTTCAAAAGCTTTGACTGAACGCTGTCCTGTCGGTGCTTTCTTCTTAGGGCGTTGAGCGAGCTATCCTCACTCAATGCTTCTGTACTTAGTTGAATTTCTCTCTTGCCAATGTTGAAGCTTTGACAGGCAGATCTTTACTCGATGCGTCTTGTTATATGCCGTTGAGTGAACTGCCTTCACTCAATGCATGTGGACTTAGGCACAAATCTGATTTGTAAACTGTTGGGCTTTGATTATCCATGCTTTACTCAAGCTTTTTTGGCATCCGACGTTGTGTGAACTGGCTTCACTCGACGCCTGTGGACTAAGATGATTTTTGTATTTCCAACATCTTCGCTTGATATCTGTCGTTGAGTGAACTGGATTCACTCGACGCCTATGAACTTAGATAGATTTCTATCTCTCCACCTACCTTGTGACCACCTGTCACAATCACTTAGACAACATGTCTAAACTTGTTCCAAGGAACATCCCGCACATAATGAACTTGAACAACATCAAATAAAATTATGCTTTTAGTATTGATTGTGATGCCTCTTCAAATCTAGGAAACATTGAGGGCAATATTCCCAACAATCTCCTCATATTTAAAGAATTCAGAACACACAACAATATTATGTAGCATTTTCACACAAAACATATAAACTCAAAACAGTTGTAAGCTTGCAGATGTAGCTTTCTCATGCAACTTAAAAATTCATAGCAGCTGTAAGCTAGTAGATGTAGCTCTTTCACACCACTAGAATTACGAGTATAACAATTCAACGTTATCATACCACTTGAGCATTTATTCAAGTAATATGAACTTTCCTCATACAACTTAACACTTAAGTGGAGTACTTTCCTCATACCAACTTGGAGGTGGGAAAGTAATGTGTAATGGCCCAATATGCATTCATTGCACTCCTCATATTAATTGAAACATTCAAGTAATATACACTTACTTAACATGACCAGGTCATGTCAAGTATTGCTTTCCACATCTCCCCCTTTGGGGTTTAGGGGTTTAGGGTATTGTCCACATCTCCCCCTTTCTGGATTCTACAAAAAAACAATTATCTAATGAGGGAGGTGAATGGATCATGCATTAGAGAATTTATCTCTTGATCCAGCCAAAATCTTATGTTGATACAACTTGAGAAATTATCCTAGTGATCAAACTACTTGATTAGATATCATAGCTCTTGTGTTGATACTATTGATACAACCCATCACTGCAGCCACTTGACACTTGAGTGGTCCATTGATCTACATGAGCTAGCTGTTATCAGTGATCCACTTGAGTTAATGCCACTCCTCATACCACTTAAAACTTCTGCAGAATGCAGTTGTAGTCAGGGAGGTGCTGCTTTTCATCTTCTCCTACAGCAGCATCGTCTTTTCAGCTGTAGCTATCCACTGGGGTTGATCTCCCCCTCAGTCTGTGAATTGTCCAGTAAGCTGAACTTGTTCCTGCAACTGCTTGATTTCCTCCCCCTCAACAGGAGCATCTTGACTTGCTCCCCCTCAACAAGGAGCATCTGCTATCATTCTCTTTACTGGACACTTGAGTCCATCTAAGTTTTTATATCATTTAAAAGACTTGACAGTCTTGATACCAATTGAAATACTTATCTACCTGCAAGAAAAGTGAGTCCTGCAAAAAAACAATATATGGAGCAACTGAAGCTATACCAAGTTAAACATACCCAACTCAAACTTAAAGGTGTTGAATTTGACTTCATATAGTGACTTAGTAAAGATGTCAGCCACTTGCTTGTCTGTGGGGACAAACTCAAGACTGATGTCTTCCTTCTCCACATGCTCTCTAATAAAATGATACATAATCTCTATGTGCTTAGTCCTGCTGTGTGAGACAGTATTCCTAGCAATAGAGATTGCACTAGTTGAATAACAGAACATATGATTTTTCTTGTCTAAATGTTGTAGTCCTGGAGCTGATGTTGGATACACAGTAACTGTGCACAACAGCTACCTGCTGAGATATAATCTGACTCAGCCATTGTAGAAAGTAGCGAATAAGAAAGAACAAACGGATAGACTTTTGAATAATTGAAATTTTATTATCCAAAAAAAAGATATCATTTACAAAGATATGACCTCCCTTATATAGAATGGAGGAGATATGAGAGAGTATAAACAAACAATGTGGGACTAAACATGTACAGGGCAGAGCGGCTAGAAATAAAGGAGACCGCACAGGCCGCACGGTTAGACAGATGGGTTAACCGCACGACACCTCCAGCAGGATAAGAACAGGCCGCACTGAGAGTCCGATAGACCTCCCGGTCTCCAAGCACCAGAGGAGACCGCCAGACCGCTCGGTCAACAAACCGCCAGACAAGACCGCAAGGCCGCCCGGTCTAATACTTCAACACTCCCCCTCAAGCTGGAGCATAGATATCAATCATGCCCAGCTTGTCACAAATGTGGAAGAAGGAAGTAGAGACCGGCTTGGTGAAGATATCTGCCAATTCCTTGTCAGAGGTGACAAATGGAGTACAAATCTGTTTCTTCAAAATCTCTTCCCGAATGAAGTGACAGTCAGCCTCTATATGCTTTGTTCTCTCATGGAAGACCGGATTTCTGGATATGTATATAGCGGCCTTGTTGTCACAGAACATAGGGAGAGGACAGTCATATACCTCGCCCAGGTCAAGCATGAGAGCCCGCAACCACTTTAACTCACACGTGGTTGACGCCATACTCCGGTATTCGGCTTCTGCACTGGATCTGGAGACAACAGACTTTTTCTTGCTCTTCCAACTCACGAGATTACCTCCAACAAAGGTACAAAAACCTGATGTGGATTTACGATCGCCTTTGTCATCCGCGTAACTTGAATCTGAGTAGGCCTCAACCCTCAGATGACCATTCTTCTGAAAGAGTAACCCTTTGCCTGGTGCTGCTTTGATATACTCTAAAATCTTCAGGGCAGACTGAAGATGGCACTCCCTGGGAGCTTGCATAAACTGACTGACCTTGCCAACAGCATAGGCGATGTCGGGTCTAGTCACAGTGAGATAGATGAGTTTGCCTACCAAACGTCTGTACCTTGTGACATCAGATAGAAGAGGCGAGTCATCCGTCCACGTTTTGTCTTCTCCAATAGCCATGGGAAACCGAGCCGGTTTGGCACCTGTCAATCCTGCTTCTTGTAGAAGATCAAGGGCATACTTCCGTTGGGAGAGAACCAACGAGTCAAGTTTCCGA
The DNA here is from genome assembly GCA_039583875.1 of Platanthera guangdongensis. Taxonomy (NCBI): domain Eukaryota; kingdom Viridiplantae; phylum Streptophyta; class Magnoliopsida; order Asparagales; family Orchidaceae; genus Platanthera; species Platanthera guangdongensis. Next base: position 148,801,866 of record CM077147.1, on the reverse strand, counting down.
GAGATTTCTATCCCCAAAAAGTATTTCGGGGAGCCCATATCCTTCGTGACCAAGTGCTGACGGAGGTGCTTCTTCGTCAAGTCCACCCCATCTCGGTCATCGCCAGTAAGAAGAATATCATCCACATATACTGCCAAAACCACCAGCCCCGAGGCCGTTTTGCGAATGAATAAGGTGTGATCGGCCGAACTCCTTCTAAAGCCGATGGTAGCCACAATACCACTGAATTTGTCGAACCATGCCCGAGGGCTCTGCTTTAGGCCATAAATGACCTTCTTCAAATGACATACGCGTGTCTCCCCCTGAGCAACATACCCAGGGGGTTGCTCTATATAGACGTCCTCCTGAAGATCGCCATAGAGAAAGGCATTCTTCACATCAAGCTGGGAAATAGCCCAATCCCGGTTAACAGCCACAGAAAGGAGAACCCGGATGGTGCTGAGGCGAGCAACCAGAGAAAAGGTATCAAAGTAATCAATGCCGTAAGTCTGAGTGAAGCCCTTGGCCACCAGCCGGGCCTTATAGCGATCCACAGTGCCGTCGGGGCGAAATTTCACAACAAAGACCCAGCAACAGCCAACCACATCAGTGCCCACGGGAGGAGGAACAAGGGTCCAGGTACCCCGTTCAGTAAGAGTAGCCATCTCCTCATCCATGGCGGACTTCCAATGAGGGAGAGCAAGAGCCTCCTGGTAGGTGCGAGGAGTAGAAGTAGCAGAGATATCCAAGGCAAAACACCTGCGAGAAGGAGAAAGTCGATCATAGGAAACAACTGCCGCAAGCGGGTGTTGAGTACACGCCCTCACCCCTTTGCGAAGAGCAATGGGAAGATCCAGGTCGATGGGAGCGTCAGCGACTGAAGCGTCCATGGCGGAGAAGGCTGGCCCGGGACTAGAGAGACGGCGGCGGAGAGGAGGGTGGAGGGGTGGGTGGGGAGACAGACTGGGAAGGAGTCGGTGGAGGAGGAGACGGAGGTGGGAAAACATCGAGAGGCGTGGAAGGAACGGAGATACCAGAAGGAAGAGAAGAGGTAGGAGAGAAATAGGAAGCATTCTCAAAAAAAGTCACATCCGCGGAGACAAACTGCTTGCGGAGAAGGGGGTCAAAGCAGCAATAGCCTTTTTGAGTGGTAGAGTACCCCAAAAAGACACACTTGGTGGAACGGGGGGAAAGCTTATCGCGGGTAGCGGAGGGAGCGTGAACAAAGGCCGTACAGCCAAAGACACAGAGAGGCAGAGGAAAAGGTCCTTGTGGGGGTAGAGAATGGAGAAGGGGGTCTGGCCGTGGAGAACTGTGGAGGGAAGACAATTGATGAGATAGCAGGCGAGGAGCACAGCGTAGCCCCAGTAGGAGCGAGGGACGTGCATCTGCGTCATGAGAGTAAGAGCAACATCAAGCAGGTGACGGTTTTTACGCTCTGCCACCCCATTCTGCTGGGAGGTGTAAACACAAGTCGTTTGATGAAGCAGGCCATGTTGGTGAAAGAAAGAGGAGAACTCATGATTCAGATATTCCTTGGCATTATCAGAACGTAAAAATTTAATAGAAATAGCAAATTGAGTCTGAATCATAAAATAAAATGATTGCCAAACAGAAAAGAGTTCAGAGCGATCTTTTAACAGATACACCCAGGTACAGCGTGAAAAATCATCTATAAAAGTGACAAAATAGGAACTACCCCGACCAACCGTGAGGGTAGGAGCAGGACCCCATACATCAGAATGAATAAGATCAAACGGGCGAGAGGAGCCACGGCCTTGCTTCGGTGGGAAGGAGGAGCGATGATGTTTGCCAAGCTGACACACATCACAGTTGAGCGGAGAACTGGTAGGAGGTAAGTGGGGCAGAAGCTGGCGAAGAATCCGAGGAGGAGGATGTCCAAGGCGAAGATGCCATTGAAGGAGATCTGTGGAGGAGGAGTAGGCGGACAGAGCGGAAACATCGTCGAGGAAGTAGAGGCTGCTGCTCTCAGTCCCAGTAGCAATTGTCTGCTGGGTCCTCGGGTCCTGAAAAGAACAAGTAGTGGGAGTGAATAAGACGGAGCACTGAAGTTGCCGGCATAAAGTAGTAACTGATAACAAATTGCACGGGAACTTCGGGACATAGTGGGTGTCCTCCAAGCAAAGCGAGGGGGTGAGTTGAACTATGCCCGTCCCATGAACCAGGGACGGGGAACCATCCGCCACACGAACCAGGGGTAAGCGGTCATATGTCTCAAGACGGGAGAAGCAATGAGGGTTGCCAGTCATATGATTTGTAGCACCGGAGTCAATCAGCCATTTACCTTGGGTAACGACGTGGGCACTACCTGATGTCGTGGCCACAGAGGCAGACGGCCGAGAAGAGGCGGAGGCCGAAGAAGGAGCATCACCGGAAGGGCGAAGATGAGGATGTTTCTGCCAGCAGCGGTCAACAGAGTGGCCGGTACGACCACAGTGAGAGCAGAGGAACCGGGATGAACCTCGTCCGCCGGAGTGGCCGCGGCCGCTAGGTCCCCCCCCCCTCTGAGCTTGGTGAGCAAAGGAGTCCTGGGAAGGGGGGGGCAACAGAGGCCGCTGGAGCAGCGAAGTAACAGCGGCAATGCGAGCCGCAATGGCATCCAAAGTAGGAGATTCCGCCTCACCCAAGATCTGCTGGTGGATCATATCATAAGAATCGGGAAGACGAAGAAGATAACAAACAACCAGGAGTTCCTGGAAGTGTTTGTGCTGTTCGGCCAAGTGCGCGGAGAAGGGGCGATTCTGGAGGATTTCAGCACCAAGAGCCTGAACCTGCTGATAAGCCGCAGCAGGGGACATGGAAGGGCGGGCGAAGAGGTCCGCATAGAGAGTATAAATGCGGGACGTCTGGCCCCCATTCGAATAGAGAGCAGCGAGGTGAAGCCAGGCAGCCTTGACCGTCTCATCATGGCGAATGACGGGAAGGCACTCATCAGAAAGGATGTTGGCCAGCCAGGTGCGGACAAGAGCATCACTCGCATCCCAGTCATCAAACTCAGGAGAGGTACGGGGAGGAGGGTCATCGGTGAGGTGATGACGCTTGCGTTGAGAGCGAAGGAGAAAAGTGAAAGAAACGCTCCAATCGGGATAGTTGGAGCAACAAGCTTAGAAAGGGTGCCAAGGTTGCCCGAAGGAGGAGGTGGAGAAGGAGCTGCATGAGTAGTGGTGAGACCGGAAGTAGTCATAGAACACAGCAAGAAACCGCAGCAGATAGAAAAGGAAGAAGCCGCGCGAACACAAGCGGCTAGAAAGCAGTCAAAGGCACAGCGGGGAAGAGGTCGCGCGGACTGAAAAGGCCGAGCGAACAGAAGAGAAGAGGAGGCAAGAAGCAGCGACTACAACAAGTCGCAGGCCGGGCGAACAGAAACAGGCCGCAACGACTAGGAAGTCGGAGAGGCAAGAAGGAACCAGGAGCGCGGCGACAACAAAACAGGTCGCGGCGACGAATAGCAGCAGGAGAAGAGAACCAAGGAGAAGCAAGCCGCGCGAACAGGGCAGCGGACAGAAACAAGCCGCGCGAACAGATCAGCGGACAGAAGAGAAGGCAAGCTGCGAGACAGGTCGCGGAAAGCGGAAAACAAGCCGCGAGAATCAGAGAGCGCACACAATCAGGAGGAAACGACCATGTCCTCTGATACCATGTAGAAAGTACCGAATAAGAAAGAACAAACGGATAAACTTTTGAATAATTGAAATTTTATTATTCAAAAAAAAGATATCATTTACAAAGGTATGACCTCCCTTATATAGAATGGAGGAGATATGAGAGAGTATAAACAAACAATGTGGGACTAAACATATACAGGGCAGAGCGGCTAGAAATAAAGGAGACCGCACAGGCCGCGCGGTTAGACAGATGGGTTAACCGCACGACACCTCCAGCAGGATAAGAACAGGCCGCATTGAGAGTCCGATAGACCGCCCGGTCTCTAAGCACCAGAGGAGACCGCCAGACCGCTCGGTCAACAAACCGCCAGACAAGACCGCAAGGCCGCCCGGTCTAATACTTCAACAGCCATTGAGATTGCAACACTGGTCTGCTTCTTGCTTCTCCAAGACACTAGTCTTCGTTCCAAGAACTAACAGGTGCCTGAAGTACTTTTCCTGTCCTCTTTGCAGCCTGCAGAATTTGCATCTGAATAGCTTGTTAGTTCAAAATCCCTATTTCTAGGGTACCAGAGGCCAAGATCTGGTGTGCCCTTAAGATACATCAAAATCCTCTTAGCAACAGAGTAGTGAGATTCTTTAGGGCTAGCCTGATACCTAACAAAAACACATGTAGCATACATGATGTGTATCTTACTAGTAGTAAGATATAGAAGAGAGTCAATTATCCCTCTATACAAAGTTTCATTAACAGGTTTCCCTGCCTAATCTTTGTCTATAGACATACTTGACCCCATGAGAGTTTTCATGGTGGAGGCATTTTCCATTCCAAACTTTTTAATCAACTCCCTGGTGAACTTACACTGTGAAATGGACAATCCATCTTCAGTCTGTATTACTTGGATGCCCAATAAGTACTTAAGCTCACCCATACTACTCATCTCAAACTTCTCTTTCATAAGTTTGGTAAACTTCCTGCAAAGGTTATCATCATTAGTCCCAAAAATTATGTCATTACATAAATTTGGACTAGGATGATCTTGCCCTTAGATTCCCTTAGGAATAAGGTCTTGTCTATCATGTCCCTTAAGAATTTGTTCTCAATGAGGAAGCTAGACAATGTCTCATACCATGCTCTAGAGGCTTGCTATAAACTATATAGAGTTTTCCTAAGTCTATAAACAATGTCAGGAGAGTTATAATCAATAAAATTTAAGGCTGTTCAACATAGATTTCTTCCTTTAAGTCACCATTCAGTAAAGCTGACTTCACATTCATCTGATAGACTTTAAAACCTTTGTATGCAACATATTCAAGGAAAAGTCTGATGGCTTCCAATCTTGCTATAGGGGCAAAGGTTTGATCAAAGTCAATACCTTCTTCTTGTATGTACCCCTTAACTACCAGCCTAGCCTTGTTCTTGATTATAATGTCATTTTCATAGAGTTTATTCTTGTAGATCCACTTGAATCCAATGACATTATGTCCTTGTGGTCTGGAAACCAGCTTCCAGACCTTACATCTCTTAAACTAGTTCAATTCCTCTTGCATTGCTACAATTCAGAACTGATCTATGTTGGCCTCTTCAAATCTCTTGGGCTCAACCTGTGACAAGAAACTTGAATACAAAGCTGTTTTAAAGCTCTTGCTTCTTGTCACCACTCCTTGGTTTGCATCACCAATAATTTGTTGTCTTGGATGATCTCTTAAATGTCTGACAGTTGGAGGCAATCTTCCTTCAACATCAACTTTAGTGGCTGCATCTTGCTGATCTTCATCGACTTTAAGTGTTCCTTGACATTCTTCTGGAATATCCACTCCATCTTGGACTGATGGAGCAGCATCTTTGATGGTTAGCTTATCCATCATCAGCTCTGTACCTGCAAGACTAGAAGAGGAGCTTGACAGCTCACTGTTAATCATAGTTGACTAATCAAAGACTACATTAACAAACTCTTCTACAACTTGACTTTCAAAGTTGTAGGTCCTATAAGCCTTACTATGATTGTTGTACCCAACAAAAATCCCATAATGGGACTTGACAATAAACTTAATCAAATAGGACTTCCCATTATGTAGGACATAACACTTGCTACCAAAGGTCCTGATATAGAAAGTTTAAGCAATAAACATTTTCACTCCTATTGCATGTCAAAATGACCTCTTGGTCACTTGACCTCTTAATTTGGCACTGATCCTTGTGGAATGCAATGACATAGACAAGATCACAGGGTTGACTTATGCTTATCAGGTTGTGTTGCAAACCTTCAACATAAGCCACTTTTGAGATGGTGACTATGTCATTGGTAATCTTACCATAGCCTCTTATCACTCCTCTATCTGAACCATTAAAGATAACTTTGGGTCCATCCTTCATTGGAGTGTACTCCTTTAGATTGCTCCTTGTTCCAGTCATGTGCCCAGAACAACCACTTTTCAAGTACCATATAGGGGTATGAGCACTTGGACTAATCTACAAGATATAATTTATCTTACCTTAGGACCCCAATAATTATTGGGTCCTAGGTTCTAATTAGCCTGAAAAGAAAAATGTCTTCCTGCAAATTTTCTGACAGGACTATCATTTGCTCTGGGCATACTTGGATTATGCCAGCAATCTAGGGAAAAATGCCCCCACCTTACCATAACACCAATACTCATGAATGTTATATCTTCTTTTCTGAGCTAGCCTGACAGTTTGGTTAACTGCTGTCTGAATAGAAGGAAGAGGAGCAACAATCTTCTTCAACTTCCTTTCAGCAAGGTTCTAACTAACGATGATTCTTTCAGCAGACTTTCTTGGCTTGCTCTGAATGTCATTTATAACAGTCTTCTTTGTAGAGGACATGCTATTTATAGCACCAGGGATAGCTAGATCTGGCCTACTGATAGACTTACCCTTGGTCTGAGTCTTTGCTGGAAGGTCTTGAGTGAAGGTCACTGCCTTGTTCTTGAGAGTGGGGGTTGGGGTACCAAAGACAAATGGTTCATGATAGGCCATTTGAATTTCCTCATGGGGAGCCTTAAAGGCACTCATTCCCCTACTATATCTTCCACCATAGTTGTGAACATCTTTGTTCATACTAGTGGATCTACCATTCATCTAGTGACCATAGATGCTCTCTTGGTCATGCTTGTTTGAAGGTAATAGAACTTTCTTAAAGGGAATGGGAGGCTTGGATGCTAGAGGCTGAATTGGAGCTTTCCCTTTCCCTTTTGGAATACGCAAATCGTGTGCTTCCCTTGAATTCCAACTCCTTCTTACCCTTATGAGAGGAGAGGGAGTCTATCGAGGGCAACAGAGTACCTAGCTTAGAGTAACTAGCCACTATCCTTTTCTCCCTCTAGAGTTTCTCTTCAAGATCCCTAATTAGACTGTCCTTGTATCTAATGGTCCCAGTCTAGATGATTGTGATGTTTTTCAGTTGGCTAACTTCCCTTATCTTCTGCTCCAGCAAGGAAGCTGACTCAGACTGTAGGGAAGCGACAAGATGTAGTGAGGTGATCTCCACAGCTTGTTTCTTGGCCAGCTTTTTGTATCTTTTGAAGGCATCTAGAAGTGCACCATACTTATCAATCAGTTGATTGATATCTTCCTCAGATTCTGAACACTCTTCACCACTGGATGAAGATGCACTAGAATTGGGACTTGTCTCATATTCTGAATCAGATGATGAGCTAGATCGAGAGTGTACCTTAGCTGGGCCAGGCTGATCCTGGCTGGATCCTTCATCTGACATTATCATCAACCCATAGCAGTTGTAGGCATCTTCATCCTCATCATCCTCCTTTGAGTCACTGTCTGAATTTGACAGAGAGGCCCTATTACCTATCCTGGATCAGGATAGTCTTCAGCTTCATCTGCAATAGTAGCCTGCAGCCTAATGAAGGCTTCTTATTCTTCATCAGACTCTAAGGAAGATGAGTCAGACTGACTACAACTCTTCTTATTCGTAGCAATGAAGGTTCTTTCCTTCTTGACCTTGCGATGGAGGACCTTTTTCTCATCATTCTTCTTTCTCTTTAATGAGCAGTCAGCAATTACATGCCCAAGTTTGTTATAGCAATAACAAATAACTTTGGATGAAACATTTTTATCTGGTTTGGAATCATACCTGTCTCCCTTGGATTGTTTCTTTTTGTGATGAGAGGAGGAGGAAGGTCTCCCCATCCACTACTTCTTCTTCATTAACTTTTGAAACTTCCTGGAGAAGGCGGCAAAGTCTTCATCAGACATGTTGCTATCTTATGAGCTTGGCCCTATGTTGTCTGAATCAGCAGGCCTCCTTGGAGGAGAGACAATCCTCTCCTTGTTCTTCTTGGTGCTCTCAGCCTTGAGGCCAAATACTTTTCTTTGGACTGGGATTTGCTGATGGTCTCCTCCTTCCTGGCAATTAGCTGCATCTCATAAGAGAGCAGCTTCCCATATAGTGTATAAGGTGGAGTATCAGCCAGCTTTGCCATCTCTCTGATGACACAGATCTTAGTATCCCAGTTTCTAGTTAGAGGCCTTAGGAACTTGTCATTCAGCTCATAATGGCTAAAGACCCTCCCTTATGTACTCAATTCATTCACTATTCTGAAAAATCTTTCAAAACATTCAGCTATGCTATCTTTCTTGGACTGTTTGAAAGCCTTATACTCTTGGTTAAGCATGGACTTTCTGTCATCTATGACCTCTTTAGTTCCTTCCATGTAGACCACCACAGTGTCCCACATTTCCTTGGACGTTCTGCAATGGTTAAGGTTTTGGAAAATAGAATCATCTATGACACTCACTATTATGTTTTGTGACCTCTTGTCCATTGTAGCTAATATGACCTCATCCTTGGTCATCTCTGAATACTTCTTTGGTGTCTGCACTGTTGCATCCAGAGCTAAGACTTTCATAGGGATGAAAGGTCCCTCTTGAACTATAATGAAGATCCTTGGGTCAGATGCTTCCATGCAGAGCCTGACCCTCTCCTTCCAGATTCCAAAGCCCTCCTTCCTACATATAGGAAGCTTCATGGAACCCAGCGCCTTATGGTTCTCTCCTGAACCTATAAGTACTATACTTTTAGCTACCCTTTGAGATGTACTCAAACTATTAAGTCCTTTTTGAGCAACCTCCCTCTGAAACCACTTGAAAGTCTTTTGTTTCAAGAGTAGCTAAACACCTAGAGCAGGGGGGGAGTGGGTAGGTTTTTGGTCTCTTTATAGTTTTCCTTCTTTAAATGTGTTGTGAGTTCGTTGTTTTTTGCTTTCAAGACACACCACAAAAAGCACACATAAAATATATAGTGGTTTCCAAAATTATGGGTACGTCAACTTTCCCTCCCACCTTACTAACTGTGTGTTAGACAAGACACTTCTCCAAAAATCAGCTCCTAAGAGCTTACAACACAGATCCTACATGATCTCTCAGTCTCCTCCAAGACCTACAGCTTGGGCACAAAGCCCTACCTCAGAGCAAGCTTGCTCCTATAACTTAGTTATCAAAAATCACCTACCTAAGACTAAATTAATAGTCCTACAGCTCAGGCTAGGAGGTTAGCCCTGCAACTCATAGAGGATGACTCTCCTACATCTCAGGCACAAAAGCCCTACCTCAAATTCAAAGCTAGATCCTACAACTCAGACACAAAGGCCCTACCATTCAACAAGAATGACTCTCCTACCTCAGGCAAACTGCCCTATCTCAGATCCATACAGGATCCTACCTCAGATCAACAAATGATCTTACAATCTGTCTTTATAAAATAGGCCTACAACTTAGATCCAAAGGATTCTACAGAAAAGATAGAGTTTGTTGTTGTTTTGAGTCCAGAGAGATTTCTCTGAGCCTTCTGCTTCCCGAGTTGAGAAAATCCCAGCCCTAACTTCTTATCAGCAATAAGAATGTTGATATTCAAAAACTATTGCTTGTGCTAGAAGTAACTCAGAAATAAAAGTTTCTGATCTTGTTGATGAAGACAAATGATTTGACAGTTCTTTGTATTCTTCACTCAGCCAATCTTGACTGCAGAAATTAAAATGCTCTGTTTCTTCTTCTTTGTCAAAAAAACTCTTATGTACTTGCTGTAGTGGGTGAAGATCGCTACAGCTAACTGTGTGAACTTTTAGATCTGCACTGTGAATTTTTTTCTTCAGGCTCTGCAACTTTGCCGAGAGGAAGAAGATGAAGTTCCACCTCTTTGTGAAAGGATAAAAATCTAAAAGTTTTTTGCTTCCGCGGATCTTATTCCTTTTATCTTCTGTCGTTCAATGACTCTTTGACGCGTGGGCCCACTTGGATTTTCAAGCTGCAATCTTGCTTTTGCATTAAATGCACCATGGAAGGCAAGTGACGCCGTTGTCGCGTACAATAGACTTCCCGTAACCATTTTGATTTTTGCTGACTCATGCTGACGTTAGCATCTGTGGACTTAGCTAAATTATCAATTTCATCCCAAACGTTGAGTGAATGACCTTCACTCCGCGCAAAAACCCTTAGTCAGATAATTTGCACTTCCATGCGTTGAGTGAATAGTCTTCACTCATCACTTTTGTCCTTATAATCTTTCTACTGTTTAGGCATTGAGTGTGTTGAGTGAGCCTTCATCACTCAACGCCAACTTGACTTAGCCAATACTTCTGCGTTGCTAGGCGTTGAGTGTGTTGAGTGCGTTGAGTTAACCTTCATCACTCAACGCTTCTGGACTTAGCTGCTTCTCTGAATGTCTACCATCTTGCTGAGGCGTTGAGTGAACTGACATCACTCAACGCTTCTGTACTTGGCCAGTATTCTTGATGATCTTGCGTTGAGTGAACTGTACTCACTCAACGCCTCTGAACTTAGACAGATTTTTCTGTTTATCTTATTAAGATTTGACTGAACACTGTCCTGTCGACGCTTTCTTCTTTGGGCGTTAATGAGTTGTCCTCACTTAACGCTTCTGGACTTAGCGAGAAATCTTGACAGATCTTCAAAAACTTTGACTGAACACTCTCTTATTGACTCTTTCTTATTTGGGTGTTGAGTGAGCTGTCCTCACTCAACGCTTCTGGACTTAGTCGAATTTCTCCCTTGCCAATGCTGAAGCTTTGACAAACAGATCTTTACTGATGCCTCTTATTATATGGCATTGAGTGAACTACCTTCATTCAACGCCTGTGGATATAGCCACAAATCTGCTTTGCAAACTGTTGGTCTTTGACTGTCCATGCTTTACTCATCATTTTTTGTCATCTGACATTGAGTGAATTGACTTCACTCGACGCCTGTGGACCTAGATGATTTTTGTCCTTCCAGCATCCTTCCTTGATATCTGGCGTTGAGTGAACTGGCTTCAAGTTCACTCGACGCCTGTGGACTTAGACAAATTTCTATCTCGCCACCTTTCTACCTTGTGACCACTTGTCACAATCACTTAGACAACCTGTCTAAACTTGTTCCAAAGAACATCTTGCACATAATGAACTTGAACAAAATCAAATACAATTATGCTCTTAGTATTGATTGTGATGTCTCTTCAAATCTAGGGAACATTGAGGGTAATATTTCCAACAATAATGTCTAAGTACTTCGACAAGAATGTACAAGTAAAACAGATTGAAAAGGGAGATCCCGTGTTGATGAAATTAGATGCGGCCTGGAGAGCGGCCTCTATGGGGAAGCATAACCCCAATTAGGAAGGGCCTCTCATCGTCAAAGAGGCACATAAAAATGAGGGCTACCGACTACAGTCACATGAGGACGAGGAAGTGCCTAACACCTAGAGAAGCAACGACTCAAAGAGGAATTACTCATAAGTCATGGTACTCCTCTCTTTTACTTTTTTTTCTCAAGGCTTAGTGCATGATTTTCATTTCTAAGTACGAATTAATTTCCCAAGAGTTACAACTAAACACCATTTTAGAGAGCGCACAAAAAACTTTTAGCACACCATAATACGACGCAAAACACATTGCATTGGCCAAGTCTAGCATGGCTAGAGCTGTCACGATTTCAGTTTAGTTTCAGTTTTACTAAAATTGTGAACCGAACAACTAAGGTAATAGTTCTTCAAATTAGAACAAAAATTCTTATTTGGCTTGACCGGTTCCGGTTCTAGCATTATTTTTGGAACCTCCATGTCCACAGTTTTTATTATGGTTCAACATGAACCAAAATCAAAACAGTCACTAATGGTTCAGTCCAGTTCTATGTGGTTCAGTTCATTTCTAACCAGAAGCAAAATCAAATTTGGCAGAATGAATGTGGGAGGTCAAAAATAAAACACCTAAGATGAAAACCCTTATATTTTTTGCAAGAGAGAATTCGAAGTCTAGAGCCCGGACACAGAAATTTTATGTTATACCAAGAGGGAGTACTTTTTTATGTAATATAGTACGTAAAACTGAAAGTTAAAAACTGAAATCACAAAATCACAAAATAGTACCTGACCACACTGACTCTTTGCGGTTCCAGTTTGGTTCTGGTTCAGTTAGCGGTTTTCGATTTTAAGTGGCAGCTCTAAGCATGACCCCTATTTGTTTCTAGCTCGGTGAGTCCCAGAGCTTTCTTAGACCTCCTCAGATGTATTTGGGCGTCTCTTGCAGAGGTCACCAAACTACTGCCCCTCCTACTGGTGTGAGCTACTTCCCCACCTTAAGACCACTAAGATTGTCCTCATGGAGATACTGCCGGGTTGCATATGTGGCAGCTCCGGATGTGTTAGCCAACCACGCGTTGTCTGAGGCATTACTACAGTTATAGGTTCTCTTACCAAGGACAAAATTCGAGCAGCAGGTGCTTTATACCCCTTCAGTGTCTTCGACACTGCTTATAAATGAGAACTCTATGGATACTATATGCCCGATTGGTGACCTTAACCTCTGGTAATCGGCACGTATACTATGATGATAGTCGACGTCCCCCCTAGGTGTCTTTTTAGAGAAGCGCTCTGTCTTTGGAAACCCATGACCCCACTTAATATCCCAGACCGGTGAAGTGCCATAGGGAATGTTTTGAAGTGTTCAAGCCTGAAACCAAGAGTTTAACCAGGAATGGATGAGTCCGCCTCGAACACTCTAAAAGACCCCCCCCCCCTCCCGGAACACAAAACATGGCACGAGGGGAGTCTTATGCCCAGAATAGCCGCCTTGTGGTAGCGTTAGCACACGGGCCAACCTGTACTACAAGACGCCTATCCTGCCGGCTAAACATATCATTCGTGCCAACCAAACATAAATAATATAAAACAAAAGTCAAAATGCACACTAGTATATTAGTACAAAACAATACATCAAATAAAAGCAGCAACTAGGGCTTCTATAATTTCATAGTATAACATGCCGGAAAGGCTACAATATGAATCTCTCACAGACTCACATCAGTCACCGACGACAATGACGACACCGTCACTTCAGGCCTGGTCGCCCTGGCCTGACTGTCTTCCTGTGTAACCTACTGCTGCTCTATATACGGAGTTCCCTCCTAAAAAGGAAGACGTAGCAACCGTTAGTCATAAAGACTAAGTGGCTATCATATCTGCTCCCCCGACGACTCCTCAGCACCGTGCGGAGAAAAGGACAAGGTACAATATACATATACACAGTAGTATAAGTAGGTGGTATAGAGTTAATCAATATCAGTGAGTATCAGAGTAAGTACAACAAATGAGTAAACAATCTACTCTATCAGTTCTACCATCAACAACAGTATATAACATGAAAGTACTACAAGAAGTAACTTAACTTATATGAATGCTCAAACAAACATATAAGTTAAGGATCGGCTCAACAGAAAATAACTCATTGTATAAGAGTGCTCATACAAACTTATACAATGAGGATCTTGTGTTTGTAATGTAATGATGATGATATGAATGCAATGCAATGACTCACCCATGCTCATGCACATGCACCTGCTATGTCGACACAGACTTGTAGTTCCCATTTCTCGAGCAGGTAGCTAACCCCTCAGGCGTCATCTGTCGTGGCTAGAAAGTGATAGTGAAACGAGATTTTCCACTACTAGGCGGACATACACACTACCTAGCTTAGGCCTATGTACGCCTCAATGCTAAGAACACAACAACGGATCTCATATGCGTACTACGGTCCAGCAGGAGCATCGGGTAGATGTGCATCGAGGACCAAGCCCAACTAGCCTATGTCGTGGCACGGAAGGAGCATATTGGAGCGTTTCACCACAGGACCAAGCCCAACCGTCCACTTATCATAGAAGGAGCCTCGGTAATGAGCACCGAGGACCAAGTCCAACAACCCCAGGTTTATCTGTCAACTCTTGTCGGTGTGACGACTAGCGAGCCCGTAGTCCTGCCACACTATCCTTAACCAAGGATTATTACACCGCATGTCGACTCACATCGCATGCAGTTTCACAACATCATGATAAGGCAGGAGCATATCAGAGCGTATCACTAGAGGACCAAGCCCAACCGTCCACTCGACGCAGAAGGAGTCTCGGGATTGAGCACTGAAGACCAAGCCCAACTGCCCAGAGTCTCTTTTCACCATTATCAATCCAGTGCGATCAAACTCACGCACTTTCACACTTTCATATTCTCTTGACCCAAGGCACTCAAGGGTTCATCATCAACACAGGTGGTAAGACACCTAACATAACATACAATCCCACTCTACTACCCATAGGGAGACACACTCTAAGCAGTAGACTATGCAACTTATCACATCAAATACTTGTGATCACGATTCAGCATATTTCATGGCCATGAGATCTATCTCATTCGATTCCTTCTTAAGATCAAGCATTCACAGCAATTATATTAGTTCATCACATATTCATCAAGCATAATATCATGAGTATAGATTACACATTCAATTTTGGGCATCACACCATCTTTCAAAACTTGTTTCATTCACCATATTATAATCACGCACATCCTTACCGGATATCACAGTGCATCGTTTGTACAACCAAACCTTTTCAAATCATTTGTTCCCCAAATTTTCCCAAATCATTTGTTTATTAAACTCCTCTAAACCATTTGTTTATGACATGTGCATTGGACCAAGTTCGCTAAAACCTCAACATTCATTATTACAATCTTTCTCTCAAACCAAGCACAATACTTCATTAACCCGAGAATATTAAGTTCACCGGGCTTGGTTGTACAACCACTTTGACTGGATATTCCTGAGTCTATGAGACTCGTATGAAGACGTGTAACCATTCGTTAAAAAGGTATTTACAAGGACTACAACTTTGGTATTTGTTCCATCACCCAGATCAGGACGTAATGTACCTGAAATCAACCTCAAAGTCTATAGCGTACAGAAATAGATTTCTGCACGAATAAAGTATCAGACCAACAAGTTCGATTTGTCTTTCTTGAGGCTACAGACCTTGCATTAAGACGTGTAACTATCCATTGGAATGGTATTTCCAAGGGCAACGACTTTCATGTGTAGTCGAAAGCCCAGATCCGGACATATCATGCCCGAAAACGTCCTTGAAGTTCGTTGCGCGCAGAAAATAGATTTCTGCGCGTATCTTAAAGCGAAACGAATGACATCAGTTCTTCTTCCTCCTCCAACCGATATTCCAAAATCACATCCAGAATTCCTCCTCCCTTATTCATCCTCAAAAGGCCTACTCTCTTCACGAAACCAAGCCCTCATCTTCACATAGAAGGAAGGAGTGGTCGAAGACGTCATATCTCTAGGACTCAAGTCCTAGCATGACCTCTTCCTAGGAAACATCTTCTCACGAATCAAGATTCCTTTGAATTGATATCTCTACAAGGAATAACTAAAGATCTAGTACCAAGCGAGAGGGTAGGAAGCTCACCTCGTTTCCGGCCATATATCTTGTCATCCTCCTTGGCAGCATGATGGCGTCGGCCTCGGCTCTTACTATCCTCTTCCAAAAAAAGTCTGCTCGTTCCTCGATCTTCCAAGGTAATACCTGCAACTTTCGTTCTCATAGGAAAGATTAGAGAAGGAAGAAGACGTCTTGGCGTTTGGATATTTGCTTATAAAGGAAGCACTAGGGTTTTCTGAACATCGAGCTACCGTCGCGCGGTATCATACTACCGCCGCGTGGTGCCTTCGAAAATCGTCTTTTGTCGCAAGCCACTGTCCAAACGATCCACTCAGGTGCCGCCACCTATTCTGCTACCACCCGGCGGTATCATCCTACCACCGCGCGATATAGTCCCAAGCGCCTTGTCAACACAATTCAGCGGGCTATCGCCCCCGGTAACTCTAATGCCAAGCGTTAAGTTCTCGAGCTGTATGCCAATTAAATCAAGCGGCTACCACCGCGCGGTATCTTCTACCGCCGCGCGGTAGTATTTCGACGATCGCTGAGCCCATTCAACACCACTCAAATCCTCCAACTCCTCTAGGGTTTTCGACGATCGCCTTGGAGCTCTTCTCACAAGGCGTCTATCGCCAAGGAATTATATGGTAATAAAGGTACGTATCTTTAGTTTTTCATGATACGAGTATTGCAGGAAGTCTGTTTCTAGTAAGAATACCTGTGGTAAGATCTACTTATGGATACCGTAATGTGTTCCCGCCAACATGCTCGTTGTCCCTCATCCTCTTCTTCTCTCGGAGCGATGAGAGGTATGTGGGGCTGTAAGCGGTCATCAGTGGCGATGTGGCAAATTCATCGGCTTTTTCTTTTGGGGAGTCTGCTTTCCAATCTCCAAACTCCTTTAAATCGTTATCATTAGCCTTTTTGCTATCGTACAAATCCTTAACTTCTTCTAGTTGCACTTTTTCCGCGGGCTCTTTGGATAGGAGCTTTTAGCAATCAACTTCATCCACTGCGATCTACCTTTGGAATGGGTCCAAGTTCATCTGGTCCGGCCACTTTTTTGAGGTGTCTGACACGGTCTTTTCCAAGTCTTCGATACTCTTCGTAGAGTTTGTGGCACACAAGGAAATTTGCGACTTCCGTAGCTTGGGATTTTGCGATTCTTTTGTCTTCTAGGAAGTACTGGATGAGGGGGTCGGAGGAACTTTAACATTCGCAGGAGGGCCAGCACTCAAGTCTTTGTTCAGACTGCTTGTCCCTAAACTGAGGAAAGTCTCCAAGTGCATGTAGTGGTCAAAAAGGGTGAGAGGCATATATCCAATTTTGGTCACAGGCTTCCTCACGGAAAATGATGGCACATACAATTTCTTAGAGGATCCGCTAGGAAGTTTTGACAGTTTCCTCAGCTTGTTGGGATCAAGTATCTTCGCGGTCTCTTTCTTGAGGCCCATCTCTATGAGAAGAGTAGTGTTCAGACCCATGCTAATAAAAGGTTGTGTAACATACTGATTCGAACTTAGCCCGTCGTCAGTGTTTTATGTCCCATAAAGTTTACTTGGGCTAGATGAAGCCTCGGGACTTTGAAGTAGTCATGGTTGAGATATAATTATCATAGTTGCATGATTTAAGTTAAGAAATTGCAATTATTAGATACATATGCCTAAATTATATATATAACTATATATATAACTATAACTATAACTATATATATATGAGATGCAGTCGATATGCATTGAATAGAACTCGACGTTGTGTCGATAAGTGAAAGTCTTTGTTTAAGGGTAGATAAACACCTAGGGGGTGAATAGGTTTGTTTTGGCTTATTTCAATCTTTTAAAGTTATGAGCTTGCTTCGTATTAGAGTTAATTCTTAGCTTTCAAGAATCACAACAACACACAAGATTTTATAGTGGTTCCCATATCTAGGGTACATCCACTTTTCCCCTTCACATATCTAGCAGTGTGCTAGATTCAGTTAACTTCTCCATTATCCTCAGCTCTTTGAGCTTACACCTTAGTTTCGTATGGATCTTACAACTCAGAGTGAATCTTACTCCTATAACTCAGAATGATTGCAGCCCAACCTTAGGCATAACAACCCTACACTCAGAGTTATGCAACTCCTACCTCAGGAATAATAGCCCTAATTCTTAAAGACACACCATATCTCCTACCTCAGATCTTGACCAAGATCCTACCCACTCAGAGACAAGAACTCCAACCACTCGACCTTTATAATACAGGCTTACAACTCAGATCACACAGTGGTCCTACAATTTTAGTAATGTTTTGTAGTAACTGACTCCAGGGAAATAGACCTATGAGTCTTCTTTCTGTACTGTGTAGAAACAGTCCTAACTATTCACGACAACAGGAATATAAATCTTCAAAGTTGTTCTGCTTGTGCTAAGAAGATCTTTTGTAGAGCTCTGCTCCTTCAAGCTTGAGTAGATCTGGAGTTTAATGTAGCAACCTTGAAGTATAACAACAATAATAATATGAGATCCGCTAGCTAACCCTTGCAAAAACTTAGGGTTTGAGTTCTTGCTAAAGTCTCTCGAGATTTCTACTTCAACCAACAATGTTTTCTTCCTCACTTTTTCTATATTTATAAAGATTATCTCTTTCAACTTTATATACCTAACTGCAATGGTTCTTTGATCCGTATGGGTAAGTAGTATGGGCAGCTGTAAAGTTGCTTTACCATTAACTGCACTACAGAATGCATGTGACACTATTTGTCCATTAGCGTGCAAAACCCGCTTCATTTGAATTTGGGATGACGTCAGTATGACTCAACGCTTGTGGACTTAGCAACTTTCACCATATAGTCTGTATAGGCGTTGAGTGAAGTCTTGTGACTCAACACATAACAACGGTGAGTGTTGTCCTAAGACTCAACACATCTAAACTTTAAGTGTTAATTATTGAAGCGTTGAGTGGTAAGTATTCACTAAATATAAAAACACTTAGCTGAATAACTATCAAACTTCTAAGGCGTTGAGTGAGCCATAATCACTCAATGTTGTTGCGTTTGACAACATAACTAATAAGGTGTTGAGTGAACCTTCATCACTTAATGCTTTTGCACTTAACATCACCATTCTGGTTGATGGCGTTGAGTGAACCTTCTTCACTCAACACTTTTGTACTTAGCAGTTATCCTGACTGAAGGTGTTGAGTGAACCTTCTACACTCAATGCTTCTAGACTTGTACATATTTTCTGACATAAGGCGTTAAGTGAACCTTCTACACTCAACGCTTCTAGACTTTGCCGCTTTCTTTGATAGGTCGTTGAGTGAGCCTTCTTCACCTAACGCTTCTGTAGTTGGATAGATTCCTTGGAGTAGACGTTGAGTAAATAACCTTCACTCAACACTTCTGAACTCCGCCAGATTTGTGTCTAGCTCCACTGAGGTATTGAGTGACTGAACTTTTATCAACGCTTTTAGGCCTTTGGCATTATGTGATGTGTACTCACTCAACACTTCTGGACTTAGGCAAATTTCTGCCTCTCTATAGTATTATGTCTTGAGTCCAACCAAACTTGTGATCCTATCAACATGTCTAATCAATGAACAGTGGACAATCTACATACATTGAACTAGAACACATATCAAATACAAACATGTGTATACTATTGACTTATGGGCCTTGTTCAAATCCAGGACATTATGATCAATGGACCCAACAGTCTCCTACTATTTAAAGAAGTTAGAACCCTAGTCAATGATATACACTCATAGAAAAGATAAATTCACAGAATTGAAGAGTAAGAAATAACACACAACCAAAATTTGAGTAACACAAATTGGATAATTATAAACAAAACTGTGTGTCAACAATAATGTTTCATGTCCCTAAGGCCCTAAGGAACCGATTACAAATGTCATTGTTAGGCATCAGATTCCTTAATGACTATGTCTGTAACACCCCCTATCTGTCGCATATCATATAGCAGTAGGTTCGGCCGGGGTCCGACACCATATACCACATATAGACCGGGTGGTTACTCAATGAAATACCATCCAACTAAATAACCAACGTCCTACACAGAGTCATTCTAGCAGAAGCAATTATTAAAGGTTTCAAACTAAAGAACCCAGCCACAAGCATGAATGTTCACTACTCAAAACAATAGGAATGAAGTATAATACACAAGTACCATGGCCTTATGGCCTTACAATTGTTTACTCAAATAACATATTTTCCAAACCTTGGCACGCAGACCGGTCACACGTGAATAAAATAAGTAAACACTCAATTTAGGCCTTCGAGGGCCGGCTCAGCAACTTGGGCTTTAGCCCGCTATTTACCGCTCAGTTTCGCAACACCTGCAAGCAACAATCCACCGCAACGGTGGCAAACAAAAGCAACGGTCATCTATGCTGACCAAATTATAACGATCCCGCCCCCATAATCAGGGTAGCGATGCTCTTTCTCTGCATATTGTTAGCATAACCAAGCAGAATTGTGAATAAACACTTCATCACAGGTGTGGGCATGCACGACCACACACCTCGTGCACTCGGGGCACATTCTCGGTGAACACGGTCAAAGTCTGCTGACTCACCACCACCCCTTGGATGACAATATCTCGTGAGCATTTGGTCTTTCTGGCCACTGCCTAAGACCCTCCATCTATGCCAACGATGAGTACCACGTACTTTAGGTCTCTCTAACTGAACCACATAGATCGGGTACGGTTCCGCCTAACCCGTTGCTCACACCGCAACGTCAATTTAAGTCATCTACGCGGGTTAAGCTTCCCCGAGTCCCGTATCCAACACACAACACATAACCCAGTTATGTTCAGGTTGGCTCCCAGGCCACCATGTTGGCAGAATCACGTATTTACCTAATTTTCCGGGTGCACCTTGGAGTTAATTCCCAAGGCTCCCTGTTGCAATCTACCACGTAGAAAACCCGAAAAACAAACATTTGCGCGGAGTCTTCTCCGGCCATTCATGCAATGCAACATCACCAATCCAGACCAACTTTTTCGAGTAGGATTCACACATCATGCCTATATCCGTTCTCGATTACGGACTCTACATGTACACAACGGGGACTATTCATGTCTACCCGAAGGAACGCCTCAACTCACCGCAAACTCGCGAGAGTGGGCTTCCTATGCAAAGGAAAAGAGGACTTCACATGTACTAGGATGAGAATCGTTACCCTAGCGTTTTTCCTTAGCGCCATGGAAATGTATGCAGATGAAAAGCACCGCAATCTCCTTGCCTCCGTAGATCCGAAGTCGGCTCGCGATTTGGAGTCCCGAAGCTCCGCCGGTGACCGGATCTATCCTACTTCTTCTTCCTTGCTCGCCCCTCTCTCTAGAACTTTAGAAAGAGAATGGTAGGTTGAAATGAAGTATTTCCAACCATATTCCTGGGTATATCTCACTAGGAATAACCTCCAGCCGTCGGATCCCAAACTAATGAAATGAACGGCCAAGATTCAGAGCTGAAATGCAAAATCTGGGCCGAACACGGCCTGAGACACGCCCGTGTCCAGGGCAGTGTTCCCCATTCATTGTCGAAACCAACGTGTCTCGAAATTCACACGGGAACCCGACACGCCCGTGTTAGACCTGACACGCTCGTGTCATCCAGTACACGCCCGTGTTCCCGGGTGTGTTCCTCCATCGACACAGGACCAACACCAGCTCGAGACACACATGGGTCTTGGACACGCCCGTGTCCCATTTGACACGCCCGTGTTTATCCGACACGGCCCGTGTTCCAAAACTGTGTGTACCCAAAGAAACAGCCCGGTTTCAACCCGAGAAGGGCACGGCCTGTGACACGCCCGCGTCCCAGGCCGTGTTCTCTGCTCGACTATCGTCGACCCAAAATTCGTCGACCTCTCGGCCAGATCGTCGACCCAAACACGACACGCCCTGGGACACGCCCGTGTCCCAAGCCGTGTGCCCCCTGCCAAATTCCAAACTTGGCCCAAAACGCCTCCCGTCGCTCTTTTGAGTTTCGGGGCGTTACAATGTCCTTGCTAGAACTCTTTGCATCCTTCTCCTCAGCTTCTATCTTCTTTTGTCTCTTCCTCTGAAAGTAGCTGTATGGCTTTGGGAAATATTTGTTAGGCTCTATAACATCTGAATGCATAGTACCAACCTTCTTATCCTTTCTGAAATTTCACCTGATCTCTTCATTTCTTTCAAGTTTAGCTCATTCCATGGAATTGTATAGTTTACATTTCTTAGTTTTGTTTTCTCTAATCTGATCCCAGACAGCCAAAATAATAGTTCTAGATTGAGGACACCATAGTTCAAAATCAGTCATGGACTCCATCTCTTCTCTGTCTCTCTTCTTGCTCTAACAGATCTCAGTATCTTCTTCAGCAGCAGCCATGCCTTTGCTTTTAGATAGTTGTTGAGTGGTGGGGTTGAAGGTTGGAATAGTACCATCAATAGTTTTAGCTACATCACCATCTATTTGACCTTCGGGAGCAGGAACATCATCATATACAAAAGGATATTGGCACAGTGACTCTCTGATAACATTTGAAGTCCAAATTGCATTTTTTGTACTGGCCTTAATCATTGATTTCTCCCCCTTTATGACTTCTTCAGATATGACTGTAGTTAGGGAGTCCTTAGCAGAGGAAATCTTTTCAGCCAAATAATTAACACCTTTGATAACTTGATTCTTAAACTACAGCATGTGGTCATCTTTGTATTGGGTGCAGGCATCCATTCTCCTCTTTAGAATAACCTTGTTGGTTTCCATGATGTAATTTTGCACTTTATGCATCATCTTCATGTTTTTTAGTAGTAATGCACTGATTCTCTAGAGTAACATTTTGCTTTTGTTCTAAGGTATCTATTTTGTAGACAGTATAGTCCACAGTTGGAGCAGCCCTCTTGAAGAATGCTACTGTATTTGCCCTGAGCAGATTCACTTCAAATCTTATAAACTTTATTTTAATGGATAGATCTTGTCTCAGTTTTTTGATAGAATCATCCACATAATGCTCTATTTTCCTCCTCTAGTCATCTAATAATCCTTTTAATTATGTCAGGAAGGAGGAGGACATCTCTATAGATTGCTGAGTGGTCTCTGGAAGGTTGAAATCTACAACATCCTTGCTTGTAGCTTCCCTTTTCTCTGAATCAGTAACTTCAAAGTCTGATAAATTAGCAGGAATTTTTGCACTATGCTCATCAACATCAGATAACTCTATGACAATGTCACCATCTTGAGCAGTGAGCTCAATGTGAGCCTCCCCCTCAACCTCAGCAATATCCATATCAACTTGCTGAACATCAGCAGCTATTTTGGGGACAACTTTTTGCACTAGATATGGAACTTGCTCCCCCTCACATTGAGCACTGGAGGGCAGCAGCTGAGATTCAACTGGAATTTGACCTATTCCTTCATGTAGGTTATCCAGGAAAGAGTCAATCTGATCTTGTAGACCAACATGAGATTGACCTTGATCCCTCTTAGTAGGAGCATCCACTCAATCTCTGCACAAATTTTGTCCACAATAACACCAACTAATTTCTCAACGGGTTCTATTGGAGTGTCTTCAGATTGAGAAACTGATGCAGGCTAATGGTTATGATGGGATAAATACTACGCGCTCTTTGGTTCGTACAATTAGACTACATACGTAGTATGCAGTATCTATCTAAAACACTACCGATGATTTCAACCAATTAATGGGACAACCTTTAACAACGCACAACGCAAGGCTCGCTACCCCTTTTAATAGATTAAATAAGGTCTATGTGCCAATGTTTGCTCAAGCGAATATGACCTACACGATTAGGATGATTAGCGAATCAATTTAATATTATCAACAAGCAATCCCAAACCCAATAAGAGAAAATCTGGACTAAAATAGCGATTTCAACAAAGTCCAAAATCAATCCCAAATTAATTTGTGATAGGAAGGCCAAATCACTTGAACTCAAGGAGAAATCAAGGGTTAAAGAACCTGATCTCTACTAGCGTTCACGAGATCTACTTTATCCAATTTATACAAAGATATTCAGATATATAACACTTGAAATTCAGGTTTTATTAAGTCACTATTTTCAATATAAATACGGACTAAACACTAGCCTTCTAATCCACCAACTCACAAATAAATAGAAGAATCACACAAGAGGAGGTTTAGAAACCGTTACGCAATATCGAGAAATCCGTTCATACGATGAATGGAGGAATCACACAATGATGATGGTAGGGTCTATTTCCACGCAAATCCATGGATCCGCACCAGACGATGATGACGCAAGCCATTTTCCTTTGCAAAAACCCTAGGAGAGGGAGAACCTTGTTGGCCGAATATCTCAAGAGGAGAGAGAAAGGGTGGTGGCCGATTTATCAAGGAGGAGGCAGCCAAAATCTTCCAAGGTTGGAGAAGAGGGGTGGCGTCTTGGAGTTGGCCGAACCCTAGGGGTGTTTGGAAAGAGAGGGAGAGAGGTGGGTGGCTGGCGGCTTGGAGAAAGGGAAGGAGGGGTTGCTCGGTTTTGGAGGTAGAGAGGGGGAAGGAGGGGCTGCTCGGTTTTAGAGGGAGCGAGGGTGGTCGGTTTTAGTTTTTGAGAGGGAGGGTTTGGGTGGTGGTCTTGAGGGGAGAAAAGGAGGAGGAGAGGGTGTGGCCGAAAGTTTTGAGAAGGGGAAAGAGGTGGTCGACGGCTAGGGTGAGGGGAGAGAGCAAGAGAGAGGATAAATTCTTAAATAAGAATTAGGTTTGGTTCTTCAATTCATTCAACTTCTTAAAATCCTTAACAACAAGACCTTATATAGGCTACACAACTCAATCTCCACCATTCAAAATTAAATAAATATTAGATGGTTATAGGCACTCATCACAACATGAAATAAAAATACAAATGTTCAATGCATAAAAATAAAATGCATAAAAATAAAATACTTTAATTAAAAAATGCTTAAAATAAAAATGTTTAAAAATATATAATTATAAATATTTAATTTATAATTATATATTTTATATCAGGGTAACGGCGATGGAGGACGTCATGCATAATATGTAGCGGGCGTGGCGATGAATGTCGCGGTAGAATCCCATCTTCAAGCTTGCTACAACGATCGTCCCAATCAACAAACTCTCTATGCCGGGCATCAATGGCCGCATCAGCAACGTCATCATGAACCAGTGGCGGGACGGCGTCGCCATCAATCCTCCCCCACTCAAAATCACTCATCGCTGATGAGTGCCCCGTGAGGGGAAAATACTCGAAGGCAGCAACAACATGGGGCAATTGAAGGCCCACAATCCAAGTCGTAGTAGCGTGATAATCCCACATCAATGAGAACCTGTCAGATATAGGAAAAGCAAAACTTTCGACGAAACTCAAAAGGATGTCAAGTAAAGGAAAAATAATTTGAATCTTACCATCCGGTATAAGAACCAAGGAATCCACGTGGAAAATAGACATGGTAGGGCAAACACTCCCCAACCCAAGAGAACATTTAGTGGGAGAGAGAAACGATGAAGAAAGCCACTCAGGTGGAAAAGAGATGTACAGTAAAAAGTTTGGAAACTTGAAATAAATTGAAAAACCACGTACATTATAAAAATCCGAAATAAAAGCATCAAATCCAAAGGTCTTCGTAACCATGGATGGGTCAGCATTCCTACGTATTAAATTATTGCCAGAGCCAGTAAACATCCGCTCGGGGACTGACCAGACTAAACCCAAATCACCAACTCTAGCGTAGGATGGTCTCGGAAGGGAGCGGTAGTGTCTGCGATAAAAATTAAAATAGCTAGCTAACGTCCTAGATACATGTAAGTGGAGGTCGTAAATAGGCGGAGGGAAAGTATGTGCCACTGGACTAGATGAATAAATATGTCGAGATAAGACTAAATCTAGGGGCACAATTGCCGTGGAATCAGAAACAGCCGACAACGAAACACTAGCCACTAACATATATCTCATGACGTGATCCATCAAATACAAGGTGTGGTCAGAACAAGGAAGGGCAGTGAAGAGACCAAATACTAGTGCGCTCAACTTATTAATATCTAAACATCGAGACAACACCAATATAGGAACTAATAGAGTGGGTGTGGCACAAAAATTTAGACTAGGACTACCGGATCCAAGTCCTAAAAAGTCATATAATGTGGACAAATAAATAGGAGGAAGGGTCGATAAAATCATTCCCGGGACAAAATCCAAATCAGTATAATTTTCACCCAACGGTGACAACATCACGAAACTCTCATCCGGGTATAAAATAAGAGAGTCATTCAAAAGTACAACTCCCTCGCTTGGAAATATTTCCAACATACTGGATACATCATCCAAATCAGAATCAGTAATAGTCTCAGAAATTGGCAAAATCGAACCCAACAAAATTTCTAATTCATATTGAACTTCAAGCAATGGTAATAACAACAAAGAAATATCTTTCGGGTTCTCAGTGCTAAAGTCATCCAAAAATAACCTTTCCTCATAAGATAAATCATCCACAACAACAATATGGACATCGTCACTCTCAAGATCCTCAGATGACTCGGAAACAATCTCGGTTGGTGCAATCGTAGGCTCTATCATGACGGGGATCGTAGCCTGGAGTGGGCACTCAATAATAGGTTGATCAGACACAACACTACTAGAGCATGTAATAGGAAACGAGATACTCTCACAGATCAGACTACCATCATCTTATACATCATCTTTCATATCACTAGGTATCCCATCAATATCAGAATCATCAGAATCGTCGGGCACTATCGTGCATGACGAAATACTCTCATCAGCTGGTCATCCTCAGAATCAAGAGATACCACATCTACATTAAAATCCTCAAGGGTATCATACACAATCTCAGGAGGCTCAGACGTCGAAGCTAAAGGAGCCAAAACCTAGTAGAAACATCTTTCGAGTCCAAAACATAGGGTCTAAACTGCTTACTTTCCCTAGAGGTGGAAGTAGGCACACTTTGGATAGTCCTACCTTTGTGGGGAAAGGATCTAGCCTAAGGCATATGGTCACTCCTATAAGAATATATGGGTCTAGTGCCATAACTATACTTGCTCACGGTTGTGGTGCTATTAGTACGGAGGTAGGCGGAATCAAATTGTTATGTGACAAGGCTTCGCATTTGCGGCCAAGATTCGACGTCTGAGCTGTATATATACCCTCCCTCTCCAAGCTTTGATGTCCGAGCTGTATATACATCAATTTGGAAGATGATGTATGGGGTACTCTCGAGCGAATAGGACCTACACGATCCAGACAATTAACGAATCAATTTAATATTATCCACAAGAAATCACAAACCCAATAAGAGAAAATCCGGACTAAAACAACGATTTCAAAAAAGTCCAAAATCAATCCCAAATTAATTTATAAGAGGAAGGCCAAATTACTTGAACTCAAGGAGAAATCAAGGATTAAAGAACCCAATCTTTGCTAGCGTTCACGAGATCTACCAGATCCAATTTATACGAAGATATTCAGATATATAACGCTTGAAATTCAAATTTTATTAAGGCAGTATTTTCAATATAAATTCAGACTAAACACTTGCCTTCTAATCCACCAACTCTCACAAATAAATAGAAGAAACACATAAGAGGAGGTTTAGAAACCGTTACCCAATCCCGAGAAATCTGTCCACAAGATGAATGGAGGAATCATATTCGCTTGAGCGAATAGTGCCTTAATAAAATCTGATTTTCAAGCATTATATATCTGAATATCTTCGTTTAAATTGTATCGGGTAGATCTCGTGAAAGCTAGCAGAGATCGGGTTCTTTAACCCTTGATTTCTCCTTGAGTTCAAGTGATTTAGCCTTCCTCTTATAAATTAATTTGGGATTAATTTTGGACTTTGTTGAAATCATTGTTTTAGTCCGGATTTTCTCTTATTGGGCTTGTGATTGCTTGTGGATAATATTAAATTGATTCGCTAATTGTCCTGATCGTGTAGGTCCTATTCTCTTGAGCGAACTATGACACAGATCCCTTGTTTAATCTATTAAAAGGGGTAGCGACACTTTGCGTTGTGTGTTGTTAAAGGTTGTGTCATTAATTGGTTGAAATCATCGGTAGTGTTTTAGAGAGATACTGCACGCTACGTATCTAGTCTAATTATACGAACCAAAGAGCGCGTAGAATTTATCCCATCGTAACCATTGGTCTGCATCAATTTGGTATCAGAGAGAGGTTTGGATGGTGGTCTTGAGGGGAGAAAAGGAGGAGGAGAGGGTGTGGCTGAATGTTTTGAGATGGGGAAAGAGGGGGCTGGCGGCTACAGTGAGGGAAGAGAGCAAGAGAGAGGAGAAATTCTTAAACAAGAATTAGGTTTGGTTTTTCAATTCATTCAACTTCTTAAAATCCTTAACGATAAGGTCTTATATAGGCTACACCACTCAATCTCCACCATTCAAAATTAAATAAACATTAGATGGTTATAGACACCCATCACAACATGAAATAAAAATACAATAGTTCAATGCATAAAAATAAAATACTTAAAATAACAATGCTTAAAAATATATAATTATAAATATTTAATTTATAATTATATATTTATATGAGGGTAACGACAATGGCGGACGACGTGCAAAACATGTAGCGGGCGCGACGATGGCGATGAATGTCACGATAGAATCTCATCTTCAAGCTTGCGGCAACGATCCTGCCAATCAACAAACTCTCTATGTCGGGGATTGACGACCGCATCAGCAACGTCATCATGAACTAGTGGCGGGACGATGTCGCCATCAGAAACACTGCTTGGTAGAATTCTGACAGCAGGTTCTGATGACATAGATACATGAGCACTTATATGTCTCCTGATCTCAGCAATTGATTTAGATAGTTATGGGTCATGAGGTTCTTCACCTCTGCTCTCAAAAGAGCTTGATCAAGAGCTCTATTTAATGATTGTAACTACTTTCTTTTTATTTTTTGTCAGATGGTAGTTGGTGTTTGAGCAACACTCTATCCCACCTATCAAACATCCTTGAGTTCATTTTCCTCATATGATGTAACTTATCTCCTAGCCTCATATTGAGGATCCCTGGAGCTGAGCTCAACAAGAATAAGGAGAGTATTCTACCCATATTGAGTTCTGGAATACATTTCACCATCCTCTCAAAGATAATCTTCCTCCAGTTAGTCTTCTTTGACAGAATTACTCCGGTCATCATCTCAAACATCTTCCTTGAAATCTTGTCATGAGAACCAATCTTGCCGATTAAGGCCTTGTCTATGACATCTGCCAAAAACTTCCCTTTTAGTTTCATCTCTTTTCTTATTATAGAACTTCTTGTGTGCTTTGACAGGGCACACCATTTAAGTGCTAACTTAACATCCTGAACAAAAAGTTCATCCTCTTCATCTGAGGGCCCAAACTTAGTCGGTTTCAGAGCCTTGCTAAACCTCCTTGAGGGAATCTTGATTCTATTTCCACTGATATATGTATTAATATTTATGGAAGACGAGTCCACTTTGGCATTAGTGTCACAACCTGCATTTTCTCCGAATTTAAGAAGCATCAGAGTACGAGAAAACACGCGTTGTGATGCCACGTCGAGCAGGGGAAAACTGTCGACGCTCAGGCAAAACACTAACTACTATCGTTAATGAAAATTCTTAAGTTTAACTGATTAGAAATCCAGTTAAGTTTAGGTGATTCGGAGAATTTTTTTTCCCAGTAAAATCGAGGCAAGTGGTGTTCTTGCCTTCTATCTTCCTCCCTTCCTCTTTATTTTGTCAGATTTTCGTTGAGTTGTCATGTAATTATTTCGTTGAAACTTATCAATAAAATTCATTAGAACTTGTCTATAAATTTATAGTCAAATCATTGAACCTTTACCCCGAATTCTCGTCATGTAGATTTGGTAATCAAATGTGGTTCTCTTGTCACCTTGATTATCGAGTCATGTAGTTCGTTGTGAAGCCTAGAGCATCTCATTATATTGATTATACTACACTTGGTTTGACCCTTGAAATGTCCTTATGCAGTCCATGTTGTTGTTGACCGTGAGTTCGTGATGGATGAAAAGGAACTCTGCTTGTATATTTATGTAACTAAAGAAACACAGATGGACTGTGCGCGTTGGGGTTTCTCCCTCGGCATAGTGCCTTATGCTTGAGTCTGTGAACGTTGTGGACTTTCATCCCCGCCACATTACCTTAGCTTGGTTTGTGCGTGTTGGGGTTTCTCCCTCGGCATGGTTCCTGTTTGCTGGGTTTGTGCGCGTTGTGGACCTTTTCCCCCGACACAGTACAATTGTTTTGTTGAGCTGATCAATCTCATTTTCTTTATTGAAGAATAACTTGAATAATAATGAAAGATGAAGGTTTGAACTTCCGATGATGTGATTAGCCATTCTTGCTCGACTAGTTTTACTGTTGTTACTTTTACCATGTTGCTAACCCTTTTATTGCAGTTGCTTTAGAATTTTCTTCACTGTGAGGTTTGTTTAGTCTGCCTTTATTTTTTGCACCATTTGTATCTAGCTTCTGAGGTGTTCTCCTTTTGAATTCCTCAGGACCATAGCTGTAGCAGATTTAGCTGACCGCGTTGTGTTTCTGGTGCTGCTGGTTGCTGCGGTCGTTTGCTTCCACCTCTGAGCTTGAGGTAGTTGACTTTGTTTAGACTTGTCAGATTTTACTATGGGTTCATGTTAGTTGTTGACGCACATAGACTTTGACTTTTCTGTGATAGACCACTTGCTGCTTTTTCTGTTGTTACTTTTTACCTATTTATACTTGCTCTCTGGGAAGATTTTATGTTAGGATGCATTTAGTTATTTTAAAGTATACAAAACTGCATTCTGGAGTATCGGCATGACATGACTTTCAACTACTAAATCTACTACTTTTAAGTGTTATAAAAGTTCTCTATATATATTAAATGTAGAAGTCACATCATCATTTTGAGATACTAAACCTTCATTCTCATATAGGTTAACAAATGAATCAATTCAGTATTTTCTGCCGTGTAAAATCTATAAATTTTCTCACCTATAGAATAGTGATCCACCCGACCGAGGGACACGGTCATTAACTCTATTAACTTATATGCATTGTTTTTAACTTAATTTCATAAATCTTTTACATGAAGTAAATGCGAGGACGAGTTGCCTGAGCGTCTGCAGTTGTCTCTTGCACGGAGTGGCATCACGACACGTATTTTCTCTACTTTGACGTATTTATGAATACGAAGAAAATGCGGGTTGTGACAATTAGTGTGCATTTCCAACACTTCTCATATCTAGATGGAACTTGGTTTCGACAGAACAAATAATAGGTCAGCGACATTCAGCAGATGAAGAACTATCTGTACTTTTTCAGGTGCATCCTTGAATCCATTTTTAACAACTTTAGAGCCCTCGAGCAGGAAATCTACATCTTTGGGTGCCATTGAATCCTTGAGTTGCTGGAGAGTTGAAGAACTATTTATAATTACCCATATTCAAGAATGTGAAGAGGCGTGTACCTGTCGTGATTTACATGATTTAATCAACAATTGAGATTAATCATGAGAATTAGCCGTAATATGATCCGCCAGATTGAATGCATTGAGTGCACTCGATGCCATGAGTTGTCTCAACGCTCCTGACGCATGGACAATTAGTCAATTTCTTTCTTGATTATCTGCAAAAGGTTAATCATCTAAATGCACATGCATGTAAACATAATGATACTACTCCAAGTTCAATATACCTAACTCAAATTTGAAGGTATTGAACTTGACTTCATCTAGAGGCTTAGTGAAGATATCAGCCAATTGTTTGTTTGTGGGGACAAACTCAAGGCTGATGTCTTTATTCTCAACATGCTCTCTAATGAAATGATATCTAATCTCAATGTGCTTGATCCTGCTATGAGAGATAGGATTCTTAACAATTGAGATAGCAATAGATGAATCACAATATATAAGAGTTTTGCTTAGCTAAAGATTATAATCCTGGTGTTGATGTTGAATCAACAATAGTTGTGCACAATAACTCCCAGCTGAAATGTATTCTGATTCTGTAGTGGAGATGACTAAACCGGTCTATTTCTCGCTGCTCCATAATACCAGTCTTCTCCTTAGAAATTTTTAGGTACTAGATGTGCTTTTTCTATTTTCTCTACAACCTACAAAATCTATATCTAAATACCCTATTAGTTCAAAATCATTATTTCTAGGGTACCATAGACCAAGATCACGTATGACCTTGGGATATCTCAAAATTCTTCTGGTAGCAAAATAATGAGACTCTTTAGGGCATTCATGGTACTTATCACAAACGCATGTAGTATACATAATGTCTGACCTAGTTGCAGTCAAGTAGAGGTAGGAGCCAATTATGCCTCTATATAAGGTTTGATCAACAGTTTCCTAGTCTTATCCTTGTCTATTGACATACTTGACCCCATAGGAGTTTTCATGATGGAGTAACTCTCCATTCCAAACTTTTTGATTAACTCCTTGGTGTACTTAGTGTAACACCCCAGTTTTCCAGAACTTGAGGCTCTGGGAGCTATCGCGCGGTGATAAGTAGCTATCGCCCGACGGTAGCCTTCTTTCGTTGAGACCAGGCATTGAGATAAAAGTGTCGAGTGGTACTACGCGGCGGTAGGTCCGTATTGCTTGGTGGTAGCTTTCTTGCGTCGAGCAGAATACATCGAGTGGAAGGTGTTGAGTGGAAGGAATCGAGTGGTAGGCGTCGAGTTGTAGTGTCGAATGGTAGAGCGCGACGTTAGCTAATTACCGCTCGACGGTAGCCTAATTCGTCGAGTTAAATGTGTTGAGACGGAAGCATTTAGTGAGCTACCGCACGGCAGTATTGCTACCGCCGGCGGTATTGCTACCGTCGGCGGTATTGCTACCGTCGGCGGTATTGCTACCGTCGGCGGTATTGCTACCGTCGGCGGTAGTGATGTATTATTTTCCCACCGACGGATCGGGAAGTTATCGCGGCGTGGTAGGTAGCTACCGCCCGACGGTAGAATGCAGGAGCAATTTCGTAACAGCGGAGTTTAGGCCATCCCATAATTCTTGGGATGTAATCCTATGGCCCAGGACACTCCGTCCAAGAGGCTCAAGTAGAGTTGAAAGGTTGATTTCCCTCATTTCTTCCCTCTCGAGTGAGAGTTAGGTTTTTGGGAGAGTTTGGAGGAGGAGGAAGAAGAAGGGTATCTTCCGCCTTTGACGCAGCTCTAAGGCTCCGTTCATCGATCCGAGGCCAGGTCCATGGAGAGGACTTGAAGGCGCACACTTTCATCCATGCAAATCGAGATCTCCATGGCTAGGAAGAGGAGTCGTAAGGTAACGACACTTTTCCTCTCGGTTTTTAGGATGCGTGTATGATATCTGTTTCATCTTATTTTCTTTCAAGCATGTATGCACCAGATCTCTCAAATGAGAAGGGTTTGGGTTACCATGGTTCAAAAGGAACCACCGGGTCGATTGTGTCCATCCCCGGCATGATGTTGCATTAGAAATCTGCTCCATTAGTGGATTAGGCATTATGGGTGAAGCCGTAGTCGCGATCATTAGTCCGACTTGGTGATGTTGCATAACGAACATTAAGGGTCATGCTAGAAATCCGTTTGCGGCAAGATTTCATTTGTGATGTTTGCCCCATTTACTTCATGTGACAATAAATGGTGGATTAGGGTGGTAAAGGCTATGTTCGTTGATTGATGTGTGAAGGAGCGACTTTGTCTCTGTGGCCGGCTAGATAGCCTGTGACGTGCAAGTCATGTGTGGAGAGTGTCCCGGCGAGACAAGTCCCCTTCTGAGAAACTGACGAGAACGCCAAGATTTGGACAAACCCTTATGATGAAGCCTATGAGCGGGTGGGGTCAAGCAAGGATTCTTAGCATTGGTTTGTTTGTGTGACAGAATCCTGACGTGAGAATTCAGAGCTTACAGGCAAGCCCTGGTTTTAAGACCCACGAGCGGGTGGGGCCTAAGAAAGAGTTCCGTATGGTGGCTTGAATGCCGTTAGAGGAAAATGGAAGTACCCCTATAATGTGATGTGATGATGTGTGATGATATGTTCGATTCATGCATTATAGGGTGTCTTGGGTGAAACCCAGGTTTGCTTACACGATGTATTGTAGGCCCCCTTTTTATTAAATGTTCAACCTAGAAACGTGTTTGATGTTTGTGATATCCTAACCTATTTCTTTACTCTCTATATATACATACATTTGCATACTAACTGCTGACCTGAAGGGTGATGAAAGTGCCCCGGGGTCTGCTAGGGAGGCCGAGAGGAGATGTGTTGGTTACACAGTTGAGGTCAGCCTTTGCTAACCCACGTTATATTAATTTTTATAGGGCAAGGTGCACATGCTGGAGCAAGATCGCCCGCCGAAAAGGCCTACCTCATGAAGTGTTCTCCTTTGTTGTACTTTTAAGTTGATGAATGCTTATGCTTAATGTATTGTAATCTAGCTTGCATGCTGAGGTAGCCTAGGAGTGCTAAAACACATTGCTCTGCTTTTGGTTATTTCAGTTTTTGAGATTTATATGTGTAAGGCCTTAAGGCCGCTTTGTACTCTTATGTTAGTGGATAACTTCTTTTTGTTTTGTGTTTCTGCTATCTTATTTCTGAGTTTTGAGTTGGGTAGTTCTTAATATCATCTTATAATGCTAAATCTATGGAGTCTGTATGTTGCGGGGGCCCGGCTGGACCCAAATTATATGGTCATTACAGGGGAGGCGTTACATTTAGACTGAGAGATGAATAATCCACCCTCTGACTGTCTAACCCAGAGGCCTAAGAAATACTTGAGTTCACCCATACTGCTCATCTCAAACAGCACTTGCATAAGTTTGACAAACTTCTTTCAAAGGCCATCATCAGTAGAGCCAAAAATTACGTCATCTACATAAATTTGGACAAAGATTATTTAACACTTAACTTCTCTTATGAAAAATATCTTGTTTATATTCCCCCTTAAAAATTTGTTCTCAATGACAAAGCTAGATAGGGTTTCATACCATGCCCTAGGGGTCTGTTTCAACCCATACAAAACTTTTCTTTATTTAAATACATGGTCAGGAAAGTTATAATTAACAAAACCTAAGGGTTGCTCATCATAGATCTCTTTCAGGTCACCATTCAGGAAATCTGACTTAATATACATTTTGTAGACCTTAAATCCTTTATATGTAACATATTTAAGGAATAGTATTATAGCCTCTAGTTTAGAAACTGGTGTAAAAGTTTGATCAAAATAAACACCTTACTCTTGCCTTTATCCTTTGGAAAACAGTCAAGCTTTGTTTTTGATTATAACATCATTTTCATCGACCTTGTTTCTATAAATCTATTTGGTCCTAATAATGTTATGTTCATGAGGTCTGGGAACCAGCTTCCAGACATTGCATTTCTTAAACTGGTTCAATTTTTCTTGTATAGATACAATCCAAAATAGATCTATGTTGACATCTTCAAACTTCTTTGGTTCAACTTGTGACAGAAAGCTTGAATATATTGCAATGTTGAGGCTTTTGCTTCTTATTCTAACACCTTAGCACCTTGGCTTTCATCTCCAATAATTAGATCTCTAAGATGATCTCTCAAGTGTCTAACTGCAGCTGGAATTCTATCTTCAACACTTTGAACTTCAATTTCTAGATCCTGATGATCTTCATCTATATCCAATCCACTTGGACCTTCTTTTGGAATGACCACACCCTCATCCTCTTCTTGTTCAACAAGCGGTGTATCATAGATGCTCAGCTTGTCCAACTTCAATTCTACACCTATAGATCTAAAGGAGCTTGTCAGATCACTATGAATCATAGAGGACTCATCAAATACTACATTGACAGACTCTTCTATAACTTGATTCTTCAAGTTGTAGACTCTATAGGCTTTGTTGTGGTTGTTGTACCCAATAAAAATTCCCTCATAGGACTTGACAACAAACTTTATCAAGTAGGACTTCCCATTGTTAAGCATACAACATTTCCTTCCAAAGATTTTGAAATAAGCAAGATTTGGTTTTTTGTCTTTCATAATCTCATAGGGAGTCTTCCCGTGGTACTTGTTGATAGTGGCTTTATTCAGGACATGTCAAGCAGTGTTCACTACCTTATCCCAAAAATATTCTAGGATAGAAGTGTCACTGAGCAATGTCCTTCCAGCCTCTACGAGAGTCCTATTTTCTCTCTCAGCTACCCCATTTTGATGTGGTGTTCTTGGAGAAGAAAACTCCTTAAATATACCTTGCTCTTCACAGAACTTTGTCATGCCTTCAGATTGAAATTTTGTGTCATGGTCACTTTTGATTTTGACCACAAAATAGTCCTTTTCTTTCTAAATTTGCTTAACAAAGTTAACAAAGCTATTAAGGGTTTCAGACTTTTTCTTAAGAAAGAATACTCATACAAATTTGAAAAAGTCATCAACTGTCACAAGAGTGTAGATTTTTCTACCTAAACTATGAAATGACATATGACCAAATAAGTCCATATGTAAGAGGTAAAGACACCTCTCAGAATCCATGGCCCCAATTCTCTTAAAGGAGGCCTCTGTCTGTTTGCCCTTTTGGCATGCAGAGCAAATGCCATCTTTGATGCATTTCAGATTGGGTCCATTTCTAACTAGCTCTTCACTGAAGAGCTTGTCGATTGCCATGTAATTCAAGTTTGCAAGACTCTTGTTTCATTGCACACAATAAGAGTCTTTGTTATTTACAACAAGGTAAACTGGAGAGTCTGAATCTAAACATAGGAAATTTAAACAATAAATATTCTCACTTCTAGTGCCTGTAAAAATAACCACTTGGTCACTTGACCTTTTGATCAGACAGTTATCCTTGTGGAAGATAATGACATATCCAATATCACAGAGTTCACTTATGCTTATAAAAATATGTTGCAATCCTTCCACATAAGCTACTTTTGCAATGAAGACCATGTCATTTGTAATCATACTATAGCCTTTGGTAACTCTTCTGTATGAACCTCCAAAGATGAATTTAGGTCCATTTCTCACTGGAGTATAATCCTTTAGATGGCTCCTTATTCCAGTCATATGTCTAGAATAACCACTGTCTAATTACTATATTGGCATCTGATGGGTACTTGGACTTACCTGCAATCACAACGTTAATTTACCTTAGGAACCCAAAATGGTTTGGGTCCTTGGTTAATTTACCTTAGGCCCTGATAGGAAGACTCATCCTTGCCCTAGGCACACTTGGGTTGTGCTAACAGTCTATGGTAAATTGACCCACCTTGCCACAACACCAACATTCATGGATATTGTATCTCCGTTGATGTGTTTAAGCTATCAATCTTTATCTATTTAAAGGGGAGAGCACCAGCCTTCTTCTTATTTCTTTCAGCAAGAATTTGACTGAAAGTAAGTTTGCTAGTAGGTATACTTGGTTTATTCTTATTTACACCAAAAAATGTCTTATTTGCAGCTGACATAGTGTTGATGGCATCAAAAATGGCCAAGTGATGCTTACTTATAGTGTTCTCAGAGTCTTATTCTTAGAAGAAAGATCTTCGATCGAGGCCGCTTCCTTACTCCTGAGAGTGGATGCAGGAGCACCAAACACAAACAGTCCATGGCGAGTCATTTAGATTTTCTCTTGGGGAGCCTTCATTGCACTCAATCCCATGCCCTTTCTTCTTCCATTGGAAGTAGCATTAAAGCACTTACAGGAAGAATTTCATTCTTCTAATGACCATACATATTGTCATGGTCATACCTATTAGAAGGGAGAATAACCTTCTGAAAGGTGGTCTGAGGTACACTAGAGCCTTGCCTTTCCCTTTAGAATGTGCAGCTCTAGTATTCCACTTGAACCCCAATCCCCTCTTATTATTTTGAGAGGAGAAAGCATTAATCAGCGATAACACTGTCTTAGGCTTAGAAAACTCAGCCACTAACATCCTCTTTTTGAGGAGCTTCTCTTAAAGATCCTTAATGATATTGTTCTTCTAGCTAATGGTGCCTATTTGGATGATTGAGATTGTCTTTAGCTTACTAATTTCCTTCCTCATCCGGGATAGCATAGAGGTTGACTCAAACTGCAAGGAGTTCTCTTGTTGTAGAGAAGTAATCTAATCAGCTTGTCTCTAGACAAGCTTCTTTCCCTTCTTCAGAACTTCCAAGATAGCACCATATTTGTCAATCAATTGATTGACATCCTCATCAGATTCAGATCCATCCCCCTCATTGGATGTAGTGGATGCCTCAGAGTTCGAGCCAGTCATATGCACAGAAGGAGAGTTGGGAAGTGAGATTACGTCATCAGAAACAAAATTGTCCTGGTTTTCTTCAGTTAAGGCTGTGAGGTTGAATTCTTCACCATCCTCAAAATCACTATCAACAGAGGATAATGTTGCCTTGAAGAATATTATGGCAGCAGGAACATCAGCCTTCTCTTCAATATAAATGAGACCAATATAGGTCTCTTGTTCTTCTGATTCTGAAGACTCAGAATCACTATCTAACAAGCTATTGGGTCCATTGCCCATAATGTTCCCTATATTGGATTTGACGAGGCATCTCCATCAACACTAAGAGCACAGTTTTATTTGATGTTGTTTAAGCTCATCATGTGCAGTATGTTCCATGGAACAAGTCTAGACAGGTTGTCTAAGTTATGTGATAAGTGGTCACAAAGTGAAGATGCTGGAAAGACAGGTTGCCTAAGTGATGTGACAAGTGGTCACAAAGTGAAGATGATGGAAAGGCAAGAAGTAGCCTAAGTGGCCAAGTTAGGTAAACTATTACCTATGTTGTGAGCTGACAGAAATCTGTCTAAGTCCACAGGTGTTGAGTGATGAAGACACACTCAACGCCATACAACAAAAGGTTGTTAGTTGAACTCAGTTAAGAAATTCGTCGAACTGAGTTCAGAGTTCGTCGACCTGAGCTCCCCATTCGTCGAGCTCAGATCACAGTAAAAAGGATGTGAGTTGAACTTAACCGAACTTTATAATTCGTTGAACGAAGTTCAGAGTTCGTCGAGCTGAGCTCACTATTCATCGAGCTAAATTCAGAGTTTAAGACTTTGAGTTCGTCGAGCTCAGTTTAGAAAATTCATCGAACTGAGTTCTGAGTTCGTCGAGCAGAGCTCGCCATTCTTCGAACTCAGTTCAGTTAGCCAGACTAAGTTCAAGAAATTGGGATAAGGCAAAAAGCGTTGATTGATGAAGACACACTCAACGCTCTCAATGCCAGAGAAGCAGGAAGATTTTGCCTAAGGAAAACGCGTCAAGACAGCTGAGAAGCTCAATGCAAAAGCGCTGAGAAGAAACCGCTAAGACGAAACACAGTCTTAGCTTAGAAGAAGAAAGTGTTGAGACCGCTGAGAAGAAACCGTTGAGACGGAGTTAGTCCAAGCACAACTGCTGAGACAAGTGTTAGTCTCAGCACAACCGCTGAGACAAGTGTTGGTCTCAGCCCAAAAGCACTGAGAGAAATTATTGGGTACATTGTAAATTATGTATCAGATTTGAGGAAGTCTCACATAACTCAATGATATATGTCAGTTTATATTTGATGGCATTTTGAGTTTACTTGTGCAGGCTAAAGATTGCAGAAATTATTCTAAGTACCAAAGTGCCGAGACACTTATTTAGTGTCGACACCTTTGAAGGAGATATGTCGAGACAAGAAGCAAGTCTGTGTCGACACACAGGATTTGTGTCGACACCCAGAGTTTAAGTCGACATCAACTATGTCGACACACATAACTTGTGTCGATAAACTTAGACCTTGTTGTACTGACAATTGTGAAGAAGCAACTATGTCGACATCCAGGACTTGGGTCGATATTTGGAGAAGTTGTGTCAACACACAGGACTTGTGTCGACACATTCTAAAACAGATGTGTCGAGAACTTGATGAAGAGCTGTGTCGAATGTTATCTAAAGATGTCGGCAACATTAAAGAAGCAGTGTTGACACCTAGGAATTGTGACAACACACATTACATATATGTCGACACTATCTATATTTGTATATCGACACATTCAGCTGAGTTAAATAACTCCAAGTGCCAGATCTCAAGACTGGAGAATTGACGTCTGTCAGAATCTTCAAGGCTGTCAGATATGTTAGAACTGTCAGATGTCCGTTAACTACCAGATCAGCCGATTGCCTCTGACAATGTCTATAAATAGAGCTGATCTATCTCAGAATAAAATATATAATAAGAAGAAGGAGAAATCACTCCAAGAAGAATTCACTGAATTATATACAACAAGAAGATTCTGATCCAAGATCAGAGAAGTTGACAGCATCTCATCAGA
The DNA here is from genome assembly GCA_039583875.1 of Platanthera guangdongensis. NCBI lineage: Eukaryota > Viridiplantae > Streptophyta > Magnoliopsida > Asparagales > Orchidaceae > Platanthera > Platanthera guangdongensis. The sequence continues at coordinate 148,762,261 of CM077147.1, read as the reverse complement.
TCTGTCAATGTTTGTAGATTTAATTCTGTAAGGAGGAAGAAGCTGGATCTACACCAACTTTTCAAGAAGATTAAACCTAGGTTCTCTCTTTCAAGAAGCTTTGAATACGCTAAGGAGAAAGGTTTTGTGGCTGAATCTTGGAGTGAAACCGAGGATGAATCATCATCCTCCAGCTCCAGTGAAGAAGAGGAAGAGGCAAGGGTCAAAGAGGTTTGCCTCATGGCCATTGATGCTTTCAGGAGTCATTCAGAAGAAGAAGATTCAGAAAATGAAGCAGTTTTAGATTCTGAAGCTGACAAGGTATTATCTTCATTTGATTACAGTTCTGATTCTTTTAAATTTGAATTTAAAACATTGTGCATAGATTTAATTAACTCACAAAAAAGAAATCAAGACTCTTAGGGAAAAATTAGGAAACCTAGAGAATGTTAATTCTGAAAACAATAGGTTAAAAGATGAATTAACCTTAGCTAATGAACAAATCATATTATTAAAAACTGAGTTATGTGAGGCTAAACAACTTGAGGAAACTCTCAATGGGAGAAGCCTCAAGCTGATGGACATCACAAGCACTGTAAATGCCAGGCTTAATAGCAAGCTAGGCTTGGGTGCTTCATCAAGTTTGCCCCCAATCCTCAAGAAGAATATTTTGTCAACCCATATTAAATTTGTTTCTACAAAAGGGAAAGAGAAAATAAACCATAATCAAACCATAAAACAAATGCCAAAATCAGTAAATCAGAAAACATTAACTAAAAACAAGGTTCAGCAGAATTCGTCGAACCTAGATCGATGAAATGTTGCCAGTTCGTCGAACCCCACTCGACGAACGCTGAACGCAAACTATAGCTATAATTATTCGTCTAACTGTGATCGACAAACTCTGTATGGTTCGTCGAGCAGAGGTCGATGAACGTGGGGCACAGAAAATGAATATGCTCATTCTCTGGGCGGAGATCGACGATCTCATCCCTATTTGTCGAACTCTGGTCGACGAACTCACAGAAATTCGTCGAACACAGAAAGACTTGACAGAAATTTTAATTATAATAGTAACTCAAATAATACTAGGAAACCTTTTAATCATGTAGTTGATTGGGTTATACCACCTAGGAGATATCACCCTTTAGGATACAAATCCCAACCAAAATGTTTTGTTATATCTAGCTTCTCTTACCAAAAAACAAAGGACCCAAGGTGACCTGGGTCAAGAACAATTAATTGTTTCCATTGCAGGTGAAGAGCTGCCCAAGTGTGAATCAGACTTGGTACTTGGACAGTGGTTGCTCCAAACATATGACTGGAAGCAAGGACATCTTACACAAATACAAGTCCAAGCTGGGGCCAAAGGTTATCTTTGGGGATTCCAAATGTGGCCAGTCAGAAGGCTTTGGAGAAGTGAAGATTGGAGCAGTCAATTTCAAGAAAGTGACATATGTCAGAGGACTCAAACATAACCTCATCTCCATAAGTCAGCTATGTGATGAAGGTTATCAGGTACACTTCAACTCATCTTCTTGCACTATTTCTAATAAAGAAAAACAAAATGTTTTAATTGGGAATAGACAATGTAACATATATTTAGTTGATTTTCTTTCTGCCAATTCTGATATCTGCTTACTCAATTTAATTAGTAACTAGAATGATTTATGGCATAAAATGCTAGGTCATGTAAACTTGAAAAACATTGCTAGGCTATCAAAAGACAACCTTGTTAGAGGTTTACCTTCTGGTCCCTACAAGAAGGAAGGCCTTTGCAGGGCTTGTCAACTAGGCAAGCAAACTAAATCTAGTTTTAAATCTGTTAATAAAAGTGATTCACCTAGGATTTTGTATTTGCTACATATGGATCTCTTTGGACCCATTGTTGTACAAAGCCTAGGAGGGAAATCCTATACCTTAGTTATTATGGATGACTTCTCAAGGTTCACTTGGGTATCCTTTTTGAGATCTAAGTCAGATACCTTTAAGGTTCTTACAGATTTTCTCAGGACCATACAGATTGAGTTCTTTACTCATCTTGAATTGATCATAAGTGATCATGACACAGAGTTTGAGTCTCTTATTATGCATGAGTTCTGTGAAAAGGAAGGTATCAGACATTGCTTCTCAGCTCCTAGAACTCCTCAACAAAATGAGATAGCTGAAAGAAAAAATAGGACACTCCTTGAAGCTGTAGGTACATTGCTTGCAGATGCTTACATGCCCCTAACCTTTGGGCAGAGGCTGTAAGCACAACAAATTGTGTCCTGAATAGGAGTTTAATTCACAAACTAAAAAACAGGACTCCCTATGAATTACTTAAAGGGAAGAAACCTAAAATCAACTATTTTAAAGTATTTGGATGTATATGTTATATTCACAACAATAATAAAAGATACATTAGAAAGTTTGAGGCTATGGCTGAAAAGGGAATTTTTCTAGGATATTCCCAAGTAAGCAAAGCCTATAGGGTTTTTAATAAATTATCTCTAAAAATTGAAGAGTCTATTCATGTTACATTTGATGTAGCTAACATGTCTTGCAAGGAGAAAGAGATTTCTATCAATAGCACTTTGCAGGTACCTCACTTGTGTGAGAGTTTGGATGGACTAAACCTCACCCAAGAGGTTCCAATACATCCTCCTCCACAAGTCATTGAAGAAAGTGAAGATGAAGGCACAGAAGGAATTGATCTTCCCCCAACAGCAAACATAATTCCATAGGAGGAATTAGTTTCTAATGCTGTTGCAGAACCAACTCCACTCACTGATCCTGTCATACTTAGAGATCACCCCAGTTCTCAAGTGATTGGAGACATATCAACAGGTGTACAGACCAAGCATCAACTCAACTAAGATTTGATGCATGTGTATTTTCTCTCTCAGGTTGAATCTCTATTCATCCATGATGCAGAGCAAGATCCCCACTGGATCATTACAATACAGGGGGAACTAAACCAATTTGAGAGATGTAGAGTTTGGGATTTGGTTCCAAGACCCCAAGACTATCCAGTCATTGGAACTAAATGGGTATATAGAAATAAATTGGATGCCCAAGGTATAATAGTGAGGAACAAGGCTAGGCTTGTTGCTCAAGGATATAGGTAAGAGGAAGGAATAGATTATGACCAAACCTTTGCACCAGTGGCAAGGTTAGAGGCAATCGGAATATTCCTTGCCTATACAGCTTACAAGAGATTCAAGGTGTATCAGATGGATGTAAATAGTGCATTCCTGAATGGAGTACTTAAAGAAGAGGTTTATGTTGAACAACCTCCAGGTTTTGTCTCTCCAACTCACCCTTGTCATGTTTTCAAATTGCATAAAGCTCTTTATGGTCTCAAGCAAGCTCCAAGAGCTTGGTATGAGACCCTAGCTTGCTTTTTGATAGAGCATAAATTCATTAGAGGCATAGTAGATAAGCCACTTTTCACTAGACATCATAAGGACCAAACTTTATTAGTACAAATTTATGTGGATGACATCAGATTTGGGTCTACTGATTCTAAATTATGCAAGAGGTTCTCTGACCTCATGCATTCAAAATTTGAAATGAGTAACATGAGTGAGCTCTCCTACTTCCTTGGTCTCCAAGTGAAGTAGTTGCCTGATGGCATCTTCATCTCCCAAGCTAAATATGCAAAAGAGCTTATCAAAAAGTTTGGGATGGCTGATGCCTCAGCAAAGAAAACACCTATGGCTACTAATGCTGTGATTGACTCTGATGCACATGAGAAACCTGTGGATCAGAAATTATATAGGGGCATTGTTGGGTCACTACTATATCTTACAGCAAGCAGACCTGATATCATGTTTGCCACATGCATTTGTGCTAGGTTCCAAGTGAACCCAAAAGAATCTCACCTAGTTTTCTGTAAAAAAAAATTTGAGATAAATAAAGAGTTGTCCTAGTCTAGGCCTATGGTATCCCACTGAATCAGAATTTAAGTTAACTGGATACTCAGATGCTGATTTTGCTGGATGCAGGGTGGACAGAAAAAAGTACTTCAGGAACCTGCCAGTTCCTGGGTATGATATTATTGTCCTGGTTTTGTAAGAAACATTCATCTATGTCCACCTCAATTGCTGAGGCAGAATATATTACAGCTGGCAGCTGTTGTTCACAGATGCTGTGGATTCAAAATCAATTACTAAACTATGGTCTCAACTTTAATAATTCAACTCTACTTTGTGATAACACAAGTGTTATTGCCATAACACAAAGTCCATTCCATCACAGTAGGACCAAGCATATATATATATATTAGACATCATTTCATTAGAGAGTGTGTGGACAAAAATAAATTTAATCTTATCTATATCTACACTGATTTACAAAGAGCTGATATATTCACCAAACCTCTGGATGAGAAAAATCACTTATTCTTTAAAAATAAGCTTGGAATGATCAATGGAGAAGACTTAGTTTAGTTTCTGTCTGCACTCGACGAATTTTCCAGCGTTCGTCGAACGGAGCTCGACGAACTAGGGAAGGTTCGGGAGATATTCGTCGAACGGAGGTCGACGAACTCTCAATGTGTGAAGTTGTGTTCGTCGAACAGAGCTCGATGAATCTACTTCAAGAAAACTTTCGTCGAACGGAGCTCGATGAACTGTCTTCAAATCTTCAGGCTGCGCTCGATGAATTATTTAACTATCAATTATTTTGTCGATCTCAGGTCGAAGAATTTCTTAATTTTCGTGGAACGGAGTATGTCTATTCATATTCTGGAAAACCTTATATCTAGGTTTTCTTCGACCTCCGTCCCGCGCTTTCTATTCCCTTTGCACTTGATCGCTGTTTTTCTCTCTTGAAGGTGATTTCATGGCGATTCCAGCGGGAACATTGGCTGTGATGAAGTTTGACACCGGATTTGATGTTGACTTTGATTCATTTCAGCAATCAGATCTGATATTTCTAAATGTTGAAACCGGAATCAGGTCTCCTGTGGAGTTCACCTTTTGGGAAGGTGTGGTCTCGCGCCTACTTCACTCCTGCAAGCAAACCAACAACAGACCCAAGGGCTCGGCAGGGAGGTCCCACCACAAACCCGGAAGATCTCAGAGCGCTTCCCCTCCTTAGCCAGAAGCCGAGCTAAGATATCCTCAGAAAGCTCTTGAAAACTAGAGCAGGGAGGCACTGAAAGCGTGCCTCCTGAGGTACCCCTTGGGTCTTATTTATAGTTTTTGGAATCTGAACTGCCAATAACTAGAAGAACTGGCCTGAAAGTACCAAAAAGCCATTGGTTGGGTCTGCCAACAGCCAAACTCCGCTGTCCCGAACAGTTATGCGCAATCCAACCTAGTCTGCCAACAGCGTGGCTCCGCTATTCTGAACAGCTATTCGCACCCATGGGGGGGGGGGGGGGGTCAGCTCGCCATCAATCCGTCTCCGCGTGAGGCGGGCGCGACCTGGTTCTAGCTGCTTGCCTACTCCTCTCGGTCGAACGCGAGCCGGACCGTCGCGACCTGCCAGTCCTCTACCGAGGAGGATAGGTGGCCAGGTCGCATATAGGGGACGGACTGGCGGCCATTGTGACCCTCCGAACGGCTCGCAGATCGCGGGTCGTCGAGCCCATCCGCGAGTACCGGTTCGACGATTCTCTAGGCGAGCGGGAGGGATAGGGGAGTCGTCTCGCCTGGCTCGCTCGCCTAAACCGAGTGGGAGCGGACCAACCCCTTGCCGCATGTCTGCTTGTCGCTTGGGTGCGGGTCGCGGGACTGGGTCCGCTCGATCTTCCTGGTGGGGCCCATTCGACGAACACGGGGTTGTACACAATCCCCGCTCTTTTTGAGCTTGATACAAGCTCGGAAAGAATCATCCAACCCGCGTGTTCGGCGAGTACTGTGCTGAGATGGCAGGGAATCTTCTGGTGGGGCCCCACTATTCGACTATAAATATACCACTGAGCCCAGAGGGGTCTCCCCAGACCATCTCATTTTTCAAGCGGACTGCAGCTTCCTGATGCCGGTTAGCGAAGAGGTGCGAGCCCGCCTGGCGGCCGCGGGCCAAAAGACTCGGGAGGAGGCCCTCGAGGCCGCCCCATGGTTAGCGCGTGGGTCTCCAGGCCCTCTCTTTAGGCCGGTGAAGGGAAAGATCGTGAGGCAGTCCCCGACGAATAACTTCCCGGGTTCCAGCTCAGCTGCTGGTGTTGAGGTCGCTTCTGAGGTACGAGACCTTCCTTCTCTGCTTGTTGCTACATCTCTGATCCTTTGTCTTGCAGGCACTGCCTCGTGAAGACGAGGAGGACGGGGGGGAGGATCGCCCCCCCTCCCTTGTCGTCTGAGAGGGCTGCTAGTCCCTCAGGTCTGGACCGCCCACCCCCGAATACCCCTCGCCCGCCAGTTCCCCCGGACTAGGGAAATCTCTTGCGGCCTTCGAGGGAGAACCATTTCAGGGTCGGCCGGGTTCCTCTCGTCCTTCCATCGGCATGGACGACATGCCAACCCCTGGTAAGCTCGTGCTCAGCGCTTGCCTTGTTCTCGTTCGGTCCTTCTGAATTGCCCCTTTTGCAGGCTACAACATGATCTCCTCCGAAACGGAGATGAGCGAAGGGTACTCGCCTCCGCCTGACGTGGAGGGTGTTTCAGATTACCTAGGCAACCCGACTGATGCAGTGGGGATGAAGAGGCAGGTGACGCGGCTATTCCAGAAACATACTCTGCTGCTTCAGGAGCTCGTGAAGAGGGTCGACCAAGACAAGGCCGACACCGAGGCTCGGCTCGTGGCACTAGAGGGTGCCCCGCGCGCAGCAGAAGGTGGCGAGGTCACTTCGCCTGGCGTGCACATTACGCGGGCCGAGGAGTGCCTAAGGAGTGCTTCGGAACAAGTTGGCCGGGCCCAGCAGGAGCTGGTGGCGGTGCGCGATTATCACTATCCTCGCGTGCCGCCGCGAACCGGAACGCAACAGTGGGGCAGGTGGAAGTGGATCCAGTACTGATCCACCCTTTCTTTTCCCCGCTCGCGGGATATCGCTGGGTTGCTACTATTTCAAACTTATTCTGTATCTGTAACAATTTGCGACTCTCTTTGCCTGCTTATGGGCCTGATTTTTGATTTCTGATGCATGTTGAAATTACCATGTTGTTGATTTTATTCTTCGCGGGGCGGGCTCGAGGGTACCCGCGTCCTCCACTCGCCTTACCCCTGCGGGCGAGGGCAGGTCAGGGGATGGATTCGCTCAACCCGCCATCCCGATCGCGGCGGGAGCGAGCCGAGGGGCTCGCCAGCCAGGAGTCTCCCCGACTCGCTCGGAATCCTGGGCGGGTGCGGGCCGAGACTTGCCCGCTCAATTCTTACGCGGATGCGACCGGGCGAGGCCTGCACCTGATCGTCCTTGGCGGTGCGATTGCGTGTCGAGAAGTCGAACCGTCGGGCCTTATTTTTGTTACACGCACCTCTCCATTCGGTGGGGAAATTTCCCGCCCTTTATCTCTCCCTATAAATAGGCCTTGCTGGTTCCTATCCTCCCACCACTTCAAAACACTCCCCATTTCCGGCTCTTCGCGAGGCACGGCTCGCGTTCGCCTTCTAGATCTGTCTCACTCGAACGGCAGCAGTTCGGCGGAATGGGCGGCGGCGGCGGCGATGTGGACGGGCGAAGCAGATGCGCCTGGACCTTCTCAGAGCACGACTTTCCCCACGCCGTCATCTCGGAGCGTGAGTACCTAGATGCCCTCGGCGACCACGTCCCGCCGGGATTTTCGGCGAGACGGCCCGGGGAAGGAGAGAAGATCAATGATTTATCCAGGGACGAGCTCGCCATACCCCTGGCTCACTTTGATGTGGGTCTGCGGCTTCCTCTGTGGCCTGAGGTATGCCAAATGCTGAAGTACTTCGGGGTCGTCCTAGGTCAGATGACCCCGAACTCCATAGCTGTTATGGTAGGGTTCGCCTGCTTTCTGCGGGAGGAGCGAGTTGAGTTCAGTCTCGCAGTTTTCCGCAAGCTATTCTCCTTCCGTGTGAACCGGGACGGGACCGCCTATTTCTCCAGCGCCCACCTCAAGGTGCGGGAGACTGTAAATAAGAGTCACAACTGGCTCAAAAAGTTCCGGTTCGTCCAGGGGGATTTCGGCAACGTCCCCTTCTCGCCGGTGCAGCTCAGCGAGTCGAGTTACTGCACGCCTAGCCTAGGGGCCACGAGGCCGACTTGTGCGGGTTCTTTGCCGGGAAGAACTTCGAGGTCGCGTACTTGCGCCGCAACCTTGATGACCTTGCCGCCATCCCGCCACGCGGAGGTTTGCCACTCGCCACTGCTCTGTCCTGTTCTTTTCTTCTTTGGTCTTACCCCCTCTTGTTGGCAGACGAGCGGGATGTTCCCCTTCATCCCCCCTACGAGAGTGCGCGGATTCCCCCCGGGGTCCTCGCCCGGGCTCAGGCCGCAGACGCCGCTCAGCGCGACGCCCCGTCGATCCCGGCCAAGAAGCGGCCAGGCCGCGAACAGCCTGCTCCCCCACCCAATACGGCGAAGACCACGGGGCAGCCACTCGCCGGGGGCCAGGGAAAAGGTAAGGCCCCGGCGGATCAACCTGCCGAGGGTGTTCCCCGTTTGGTCGCTTCGACCAGCGACACCCTTGGCGGGGCGGCGGGCACTTCTGCGCCGCCGGACAGGTCGCAAACTACTGCGAAGCCGGTACCGAGAGGTCACCGCCACTTTGGTTACGGCGAGAAGTACCTGGACGAGCTCGGCGTTCCACTTCTGTCATGGGACAAGGAGTCAAATCGCGCGGTGGTCTCGACCCTGTTACCGAGTTGGTTGGAGCTGGATACCATCGGAGGGGAGGCCTATAACTTCTCCTTCGGCCTCTACTCATGAGAGGACGCCGCTATCTACGACAAGGAGGCGACGCGAGTACTGGTGCATGAGAGCGCGCGGGCCCAACTGCGCGGCTTGGAGCTGGCCCACATGGTTGGGAGGCACTGCACCCAGCTGGAGCGGAACTCCTCCTCCCTCCAGAAGTTGGCGGACGAGAAGGAGGAGGCCCGAAAACTAGCTCAGGAGGACGCGGATCTCCAGAGGAAGCAGGCCAACGCAGCCGAGGAGACCCTCGCGCAGTACTTGGGAGGGGTGGTACGCGCTCACTCCTGATCACCGCTCCTTCTCGCGAATCCGCCTTACACTTCCTTTTCCTTTTATCAGGACGCGGCGACGGCCAGTCGGATGGGTGCCGAGATCGCCGCCCTTGGTCAGGACAAGTCGGCGCTGAAGGTGCGGGTACGCGAGATGGAGGACGCCGCCGCTGTCCCTCCGCCAGATAACAGGGGCTGCCCGCTCGAACACCACTCTGACTACGAGTTGGAGGTGCTGATGCAGAAGAACGCCGCCAGCGCCGCGAAGTACACGATGCAGATTCTGCGACGCGTGGATCTCCTCAAGAGCGAGGCAGCGGAACTCTCGGCAGGCGACGTGGTGCCGGCGCTGTTCCTTCCCGTGCCAGACCCCGGGGATAAGTGCTTCCAACCCATCTAGGACTTCCCGCTCCGGATCTCGCATCGCCCTCGCTTCTTTGACATTTGCTTGTTAGGTGTATGCACCATGTATTTTTAGTTGTTTGAGATGTAGGCGCGAGCCGCGCCCATACTTTGTGATTTTCGTCTATTAATGCTCTTATAAATGCTTCCTCGCCTGCCTGACATGCATATTTGTTATCACTATGCGGGGTGACCTGCCTCTGCGGCCCAACCATGCTGAGGTGGCTACTCGCCCGCCAAGCGAGGAGAGCCGGCTCGTCGCTCGCCTGAGTTATCAGTTTTCTTGTGGGTTCTCGCCTAGGTTCTCGCCTCCTTTTGGCCGTCTTTTTTGGGGGCTGGATGGTTACGTTAGACCCCCTTTTCGGTTAGTCTCCGCGACTCCAATCCATTATCAATACCGTCGAGTGGCTTTCCCCCCGCCAGCTAGATGAGAGCCTGGCAGCAGGGTATTCTCGGGGTCCAAACACATTCCATCGAGTGACTTCCGGCCCTGCCAGCTAGGTGAGAGCCTGGCAGCGGGATCTTCTCGAGGCCAAGGATGACACCGAGTGACTTCTGGCCCTGCCAGCTAGGTCAGAGCCTTGCAGCGGGATCTTCTTGGGGTCCAAACACATTCCATTGAGTGTCTTCAGGCCCTGCCGGCTAGGTGAGAGTCTGGCAGCGGGATCTTCTCGAGACCAAGGATGACACCGAGTGACTTCCGGCCCTGCCAGCTTGGTGAGAGCCTGGCAGCGGGATCTTCTCGGGGTCCAAACACATTCCATCGAGTGACTTCCGGTCCTGCCAGCTAGGTGAGATCCTGGCAGCGGGATCTTCTTGAGGCCAAGGATGACACCGAGTGACTTCCGGCCCTGCCAGCTAGGTGAGAGCCTGGTAGCGGGATCTTCTCGGGGTCCAAACACATTCCATCGAGTGACTTCCGGCCCTGCTAGCTAGGTGAGAGCCTGGCAGCGGGATCTTCTCGAGGCCAAGGATGACACCGAGTGACTTCTGGCCCTGCCAGCTAGGTGATAGCCTGACAGCGGGATCTTCTCGGGGTCTAAACACATTCCATCGAGTGACTTCCGGCCCTGCCAGCTAGGTGAGATCCTGGCAGCGGGATCTTCTCGAGGCCAAGGATAGCACCGAGTGACTTCCGGCCCTGCCAGCTAGGTGAGAGCCTGGCAGCAGGATCTTCTCGGGGTCCAAACACATTCCATCGAGTGACTTCCGGCCCTGCCAGCTAGGTGAGAGCCTGGCAGCGGGATCTTCTCGAGGCCAAGGATGACACCGAGTGACTTCCAGCCCTGCCCGCTTGGTGAGTGCCTGGCAGCGGGATCTTCTCGGGGTCCAAACACATTCCATCGAGTGACTTCCGGCCCTGCCAGCTAGGTGAGAGCCTGGCAGCGGGATCTTCTCGAGGCCAAGGATGACACCGAGTGACTTCCGGCCCTGCCAGCTAGGTGAGAGCCTGGCAGCAGGATCTTCTCGGGGTCCAAACACATTCCATCGAGTGACTTCCGGCCCTGCCAGCTAGATGACAGCCTGGCAGCGGGATCTTCTCGAGGCCAAGGATGACACCGAGTGACTTCCGGCCCTGCCAGCTAGGTGAGAGCCTGGCAGCGGGATCTTCTCGGGGTCCAAACACGTTCCATCGAGTGACTTCCGGCCCTGCCAGCTAGGTGAGAGCCTGGAAGCAGGATCTTCTCGAGGCCAAGGATGACATCGAGTGACTTCCGGCCATGCCAGTTAGGTGAGAGCCTGGCAGCGGGATCTTCTCAGGGTCCAAACACATTCCATCGAGTGACTTCCGGCCCTGCCCGCTAGGTGAGAGCCTGGCAGCGGGATCTTCTCGAGGCCAAGGATGACACCGAGTGACTTCCGGCCCTGCCAGCTAGGTGAGAGCCTGCTAGCGGGATCTTCTTGGGGTCCAAACACGTTCCATTTCTCTATGCAGGCTAGCTATGACAGTACTGGAGCGTTGAAGAAATTTATTATAACGACAGTATCGCTTACATGCTTCAGGGGAAAAAATGTTTCAAGTCGTCACCACTCCAGGTGTGACTCAGGGTCTCGCCCTCTACATTTTGGAGTCGATAGCCTCCTGACTTCAAAGCTTCCTTTACAATAAATGGTCCCTCCCAGCTGGGATTGAGCTTCCCTACGGATGCCGACCTCCCAGCTGCATCCACCTTTTCAGCACCAAGTCTCCTTCCACGAACTGCTTGACCCTGATATGCTTGTCAAAGTACTTGGCCATTCTTCTTTTCACCTCCTCCTGTCGGATAGCGGAAAGGTCCCTCAGCTCCTCCACCATGTCAAGGGAGAGCCTCAGCTCCTCCTCATTCTCCGCTTGCCACTCCTCCCGGCCTTCCTTGGCCGCAACGACTCGAGGTGTTTGGACTTCGAATTCCACGGGGAGTACTGCTTCGCACCCGTGGGAGAGTTTGAAGGGGGTCTCTCCCGTAGCCGTGTTGGGGGTGGTTCTTAGGGCCCAAAGAACCGCGGGAAGCTGCTCCACCCAGCTCCCCTTCAAATTCTCCACCTTCTTCTTGAGGAGGTTGACGATGATCTTATTTGCGGCCTCCATTTGCCCGTTGCTCCTGGGGTGATGGACCGTGGTGAACCTGAGGTTGATTCCAAGCTGTTCGCAGAAGCTGGTGAATTCGGCACTGGCGAACTGGGGCCCGTTGTCCGTGGCGATGGCTTGGGGCAGCCCATGGCGACAGATGATCTCCCCCCAAACAAAGTTCCTGATCACCTGGGAGATCACCTTAGCCAGCGCCTTCACCTCAATCCAATTTGAGAAGTAGTCAATCATTACTAGGAGGAACCTTCTCTGACCGCTGGCTTGGGGGAATGGTCCAACCAAATCCATTCCCCAAATTGCGAAGGGCCATGGGGCCGTGATACTTTTGAGTCGCTGGGCCGGCTGTAGCTGGAGGGGGCAAACAGCTGGCACTTATGACATCTTCTTACGAACTCTGCGGCGTCTCGGCCCAGGGTGGGCCAGAAATACCCTTGCCTGACTACCCTCCCTTCTAGGGTCCGACTCCCGGAGTGACTCCCACATTCCCCAGAGTGGACTTCCTCCAAGATCCTTCGTACATCACCCTCGGTCACGCAGCGAGCCAGCATCCCTGAGAGGGTCTTCCTGTATAGCCGCCCGTCCTGGAGAAGGTAATATGCTGACTTGTGCCTCAGTTTCTTCTTATCTACCCCCTCCGGATACTCTCCTGTGGAGAGGAAAACCACAACTAGATCCATCCACGAATCTAGTTGATCGATTTGCATGAGCTCTCCCTCTTCGATGGAGGGGCGGAACAGGTCAGTGATGGTACCCCCCGCCTGGGGACCATGCTTTGCTAGTTGGTCGGCTTGTTCATTTTCTTCCCTTGGTACGTGTCAGATGGAGAAGGTTTGGAAAGTGCTGATGACCCCCTTCACCTTGGCCAGGTACGATCGCAGGGTGGGCTCCCTTGCCTCGAACACCTCCTTGATCTGGGAAGCTACTACCATGGATTCAGTAAGGACCTCCACATCTGACACCCCTAGCTCCCTGGCCAGGCGTAGCCCTGCTATCACGGCCTCGTACTCGGCCTGGTTGTTGGTAATGGGAAAGTGCACCACCACTGTCTGCTCAATTCGAGTCCCCTGAGGGCTTTCCAGGATCACCCCCACTCCAAGGGAATGCCTCCCTGAGGCACCATCCACCCTTACCTTCTAAGGAGTCGGGCGGGTGAGTTCTTCCTCCGCTACTTCAACCACATAGTCGGCCAATAAGTCAGCCATCGCTTGAGCTTTGATCGAGAGCCGCGGAACGAAGGAGACATCAAACTCGCTGAGTTCCACCGACCACTTAGCCAGCCTTCCTGAATGCTCCACCCCCTCAAAGATGTTGCGGAGAGGATGGTCGGTCACCACTCGGACTGTGTGTGCCTGGAAGTAAGGTTGCAGCCTCCTAGCCGAGATGATCAGGGCGAAAGCTAGCTTCTCCAAAATCGGATACCGGAGCTCGGCCTTCCTCAGGACCCGGCTCACGTAATAAATAGGGAGCTGCCTCTTCCCCTCTTCACGAACTAAGACCGAGCTCAAGGCCTCCGCCCCGACCCCTAGATATAGGAACAGGTCCTCCCCCTCCTTCGGCCCTTGGAGCAGCGGGGCCAGTGCCAAGTGCACTTTGAGGGCCTGGAACGCCTCCTCGCACTCCTTGGTCCATTCAAACCTCTCACCACCCCTCAGCGTTTTGAAGAAGGGGGAGCATTTCTCCCCTGCCCGAGAAAGGAAACGACTCAGCCCTGCTAGCTTCCCCGTCAGCCGTTGGACCTCCTTAGCATTTCGCGGGGACCCTAGCTCCAAGATTGCCCTGACCTTATCTGGATTCAGCTCGACCCCCGCAGGGGTGAGGAGATGCCCCAAGAACTTTCCCCTGCTGGCCCCAAAGACACATTTTAGGGGATTCAATCGCATCTTGTAGTTGCGCAGGGTGGCAAAGGTCTCCTCCAGGTCCCGACGGTGGGAGTCCACATCCCGACTTTTGATCATGAGGTCATCCACATACACCTCCAAATTCCTCCCCCTCTGCTACTTGAAGACCCTATCCATCATTTTCTGGTAGGTTACCCCAGCATTCTTCAGCCCGAAGGGCATCATCTTGTAGCAGTAGCATCCATCCCCTGTGATGAACGAGACATCCTTGATGTCTGGGGGGTGCATCCCGATCTGATGATAACCTGAAAAAGCATCTAAAAAACTCATTACATAATAACCGACGGGTGAGTCAACCAGCGCGTCGATTCGAGGCAAAGGATAACAGTCCTTAGGACAAGCTTTATTAAGTAAGGAAAAATCGATACACATCCTCCATCGGCCGTCTCCTTTTTTAACCATAACCACGTTGGAGACCCAGCCGGGGTACTGAATCTCAGACACGAAGCCGGCCTTGAGGAGTTTCTCCACCTCCTCCCTGATGGGCTCCGCTAGCTTGTCCGCAGTGGACCTCTTTTTCTGCTAAACGGGGCATGTTACCGGGTCCAGGTTGAGGCGATGGCAGGCCACATCTGAGTCAACCCCCCGCATCTCCGCGGTGTTCCAAGCGAAGATGTCCACGTTCTTATGGATGCACTCCAGCATCCTCCCTTGGTCCTCCGGGGTCAGCCCCCACTGATGCGGATCTTCTCCATCCTGCCTCCTCTGGTGAGCACTTCCAGCTCCACCACTTCCTCTACAGCCTCCAGCCTAGACTGCTCCCCCCATCCTTCAGGATCCCCTTCCTCCGGAACGGGGGCCTCTACCTCCATATCTTCTCCCACGGCCCTCACTTCGGCCACTTCCTCCGGATCATCTCCTGCCGCCCTTTCTCCTGCGCAGTTCTTCATTTCCAGCTCCCCCTCTCCTGCTTCCTCCCCTGCCTCCTCCATCCTTCGCCCCATCTCTTTGGCTCCCTCCATCCAAGAGATGGTGTTCACTGCAGTGACATAGCACTCCCACGCCACCTTGGGATCCCCTCTGACCCTGACCTGAATCCCCTCAGTGTTGAACTTTAAGCACTGATGGAAAGACGAGGGGACGCAGCGGAAGGCGCTGATAAGGGGCCTCCCAAAGATGGCGCTGTAGTTGTTGGGAGCATCCACGATGACGAACCTGCAGTTTCGGGACTACCCCCCCCCCCCCCCCCCCCCGGTAACATGGAGGCTAACTCCTCCCTCTTCTTCCTTCCTTTCTCCTGAAAACCCGAACAAGGGTCCATCTGAGGCCATCACCCTCTTTGCCTCCACTTTCATCGCGTCAAATGCCTTTTTGAAGACGACGTTGACGGAGCTCCCATTATCCACGAGGATCCGAGATACAGTAAAATTCTCGATGGCTGCCTTGATGACCAGCGCATCGCAGAATGGGTCCTCGTGGTCTGGCATATCGCTCCTGGAGAAAGTGATCCTCTCCTCCGGGGGTGGGGCTTGGGATGTGGAGGCGACGCTTCGCCGGTACATGGTGTGGAGGCTTGCCTTGCGGGATGCCTCGACCCCTACTCCCCCATGGATCACTCTGATTCCCCCTCGGGTCCCAACATCCACCCGGTCTTCGCAACGATCCTCCTCCGCCTGAGGCAGGACCTCCTCAATCCTCACTTCTTGCCTGCCCTGCTACTGGTGCTGTTGATGTTCCCTATTCCCCCTCATCTCGAGGAACTCCGGGCAGGTAGCTGTGGCGTGCCACTCTTCCTAATGGAAGTCATAATAGGGCAGCTCCACTCTGACCTCTCTACTCCTCCTCCTCATAATCCCCCCTTGCTCCCAAGGCTATGGCAATGGCCTCCTCCTAATTGGGGAGCCGGGGCCTCTGGCCCTGCCTCCAGCCCGGAGGGTGGAACTGATCTTGCCTCCCCTGGTGGTGACCCCTTCTGTAGTACCCTCTCTGTGTCCCCTGCCCCTGCCACTCAGGTCTCCAGCCCAGCCGGCGGTCGGGCTCTTGATGCCCCCACCTCGGCTGCTGCTGCCACTGGAGCTGCCTTTGCTCCCTCTGCCTAGGCTCCCCTCTTCTATCCTTCTATCCCTTCCCTCCTCTTGATTCCTTCTCTTCCTCCGTGGCCCACCTGGCCAGCTTCCTTGCAAATTCCGGGTTCGACGCCTCCCTGTCGACCTCTCTCGCCGCCCTCTCCATCAACTCCTCGTAGGAGAGGGGAGGAACTCTCTTCAGCTCCATTCGGAAGAACCCCTGCTGCAGGCCCAGGGTAAAGGCCATCATCAGACTATGGCCCGACATCTCCTGGACCTGATTAACTTCCTCCTGAAATCGGTCCACATAGCTCCCCAACGTCTCGTTCACTCCCTGCTTAATGTGGAACAAAGACTCAGACTCCTTCTTCCTCTTCTTCGAGGTGGTGAATCTCAGCATGAACCCTCGGCGCAGGTCCTCGAAGCAGTAGATGGAGCTGGCCGGGAGCTGGTGGAACCACTCCCTTGCCTTCTCCCAGAGGGTGATGGCGAAGAGTCGGCATTTGAATCCGTCCGACATCTGACGGATGGAGACCACATCCTCGAACCATTGGACATGCTGGACCGGGTCTCCCTTCCCGGTGTAGTAGGACATCTCGGGCTCCCTGAACCCGTCTGGAACTGGAGCTGAGGAGACCAGCTCACTGAAAGGACTGCCTCCCCCCACTGGGCGAGCCGGCGAGTCTCGCGAGCCCAGCCCGCCGAACCGGCCTCGGCCTGCCGAGCCGGGGAAGAGCTCGCGCCCGGGGATCTCGTACCCCCAGCCTTCCTCGGCCACTTCCTTCCCAGCTCGCCTGCCGGGAGCGTCCTCGCCCAAAGAGGGGGAGGCCGCAATCTGGGCTGCCGGAGTCGAGCACACGGCCCGCACGCCGAGTTCGAACTTGACGAGGCCCATCACCTCGTTCCTGAAGTCTTCCAACATCCCTACCGTTGCGAGAGGCGGGGGCGGCGGCGAGTTCTGCCCGTCAGATCCCTGTCCTCCTGTCATTGAACTCGCTAAAGCTTTTCTGCACTGACCACTCTCCACGCTCACCGCACCAAAATGTTGAAACCGGAATCCGGTCTCCTGTGGAGTTCACCCTTTGGGAAGGGGTGGTCTCGCGCCTACTTCACTCCTGCAAGCAAAACAACAAAGAAGACAAGGTGACACAAACCCAAGGGCTCGGCAGGGAGGTCCCACCACAAACCCGGGATATCTCAGAGCGCTTCCCCTCCTTAGCCAGAAGCCGAGCTAAGATATCCTCAGAAAGCTCTTGAAAACTGGAGCAGGGAGGCACTAAAAGCGTGCCTCCTGAGGTACCCCTTGGGTCTTATTTATAGTTTTTGGAATCTGAACTGCCAATAACCAGAAGAACTGACCTGAAAGTACCAAAAAGCCCTTGGTTGGGTCTGCCAACAGCCAAACTCCGTTGTCCCGAACAGTTATGCGCAGTCCAACCTAGTCTGCCAACAGCGTGGCTCCGCTGTTCTGAACACCTATTCACACCCATGGGGTGGGGGGGGGGTCAACTCGTCATCAATCCCTCTCCGCGTGAGGCGGGCGCGACCTGGTTCTAGCGGCTCGCCTACTCCTCTCGGGCAAATGCGAGCTGGACCGCCGCGACCTGCCAGTCCTCTGCCGAGGTGGATAGGTGGCCAGGTCGCATATAGGGGACGGACTGGCGGCCATTGTGACCCTCCGAACGGCTCGCAGATCGCGGGTCGTCGAGCCCATCCGCGAGTACCGGTTCGACGATTCTCTGGGCGAGCGGGAGGGATAGGGGAGTCGTCTCGCCTGGCTCGCTCGCCTGAACCGAGCGGGAGCGGACCAGCCCCTTGCCGCATGTCTGCTTGTCGCTTGGGTGCGGGTCGCGGGACTGGGTCCGCTCGATCTTCCTGGTGGGGCCCGTTCGACGAACACAGGGTTGTATACTAAACATTTTGCAACTTCTGGAAGTGCAACAACTGAAGAATTTGATGAACAAGGATAAAATTATCTGTAACTGAGATAAGAGAATGAGTCTATACGTCATCGACGACAGAAGAAAATACATTGATTGGAACAATTGCGGGTAACGCTATCTCCCTATCTCCTGCCGTATTAACTAAAATCTTGGGTTTGTATAATGGAGAAGAAGAACTGGAAAACGATTCTGAAGAATATGATAGGATGTTGAGTCTTATGAGTTATACTGGAGATAACCCCAATAAGTTGTTGAAGAAACATTTATCTGCAGAATACAAATTTCTGGCAGATATTGTTGGGAAAGTCTTGCTAGGCAAGCACACTGCACATGATTATATTACCAGGCATCAGTTTTTGGTCATGTGTGCAGTGGTTAACAAGAAGAATGTGAACTGGGCACAGATCATCTTTGATCTAATAAAGAAAAAGACTAATAAAAAGGAAGTGTGTTTTGGAAGGATCCTAGGGATCTTCCTGAAAGAGAAGGCTGCTGAATCACTGATCTCCCCGACCATATTCATTAATGCCAGCAAGAGGCTCACTCGTGCCTTGTTTGGGAGGTGGGAGAGGACTATATCCAAGCCATCCAAGGCTTCAACCTCTTCCACCCCAGCTTCTGAAAGTACAAGGGCTGTTAGGGTCACTTCCCACCCTACTGAAGAGATCATCCCCACACCTCCATCCCTTCTAGCAACTCAATAAAAATTACCCTCCACAGTTCATACTCCCTCTCTTCAACCACATTAACAATTCCAACAACAACTTCAACCACATCAACAACCACAACCCTCTGTTCATGTTCCTACTACAGCTACACTACCTGCAACCTCTCCACCATTAGACCTTACTGACTTCCCTTCCTCACCCACCCAGGAATACCATCAACCCACTCCACCTCAATCACCATAATCCCCCCATGATATACCAGCCCCAACACCACCCTCATCTCCTCTTCCACCACATTTGTCCTCCATACCATCCTTCAATCTATTGTCATCTCCTCCCAACACTCCCTCTCCTCAAAATGCATCCATCCAGGATATCCAAATACCAGATGCTCCTCCTCAATCCTCACCCACATCTACCATCCCTCCAAATGTTTCCACATCTACACCATCTGCCACTCCATCATTAGATCCCTCCACCATCTCATCTGTCATTGCTCTCATCACACCCCTCCTCAAAACTCTAATAGCAGAGGGCATTACACCTCTTGCTACTTCCATTTCCTCTTTATCTGCCCAGATCTCTGCCCTTTCTGTTGCCCCCTCCTCATTTAGGGGTCTGGCTCCAGTTATTTCTGAAACCAGGTAGGGGGAGATGCTTGATGAAGAAGCTACAGCAGCTCAAGTAGCAGCAGTCTCAGTTTTAGTTTCTGCAGCTCCAGCTCCAGCAGATGCAGAGGCAGTAGCAACATCAGTGGATACAGAGCTTATAGATACAGATTTGATTGATTTCATTAACTTTATTGATACTGACATGGACATAAAAGAGTCAGCTCCAGAAGAAATAACCACTGTTGGTGATTTCATCATTAATCCCACAGTAGATTTAGAATATTTATTGAGAATTTTTGATACTGCATTTTTGAGCTTCCCTCTAGTATATTACACTAAGCCATCCTTGGCTATTGTCCCATACTCCTCCCCTATTAGTTCAAAAGTTGCCAAGCAACTCAGAACTTTTTTTACTACTCCAGAGCCCATAGTTATTCCATCCCATCCAGAAGCTATTTCAGCTCCCAGTTTTGTTATGGATGATTCTCCAATGCCAGATCTTGATGACTTGCTCTTGGCTGACATTGAGGAAGAGAATAAGGCAGCTGCTGAAAGCACTGTCAGAGTTAGTTTTCCAACTCATGATGAAGTTTCTTCTCCAGCTCCAGCTCTTATTGCAGTTTCCCCTCCAGCTCCAGTTCCTACTCCTTCTCATGTTACTGCTCAGGCTGAAAAGCCAATTGATAAGTCTATACTAAAGGCCATTGATGCCTTATATAATAATCCTCAGGGATCTAATGATGATGAGGATGATAATGAGGATGAGGATTCTGATGAGGATCCAAAGAAGAAGAAAGTGTCTAAGAAGAGGAAAGCACCTCCTCCTCCTACTACTTCTAAATCAAATCCAACCAATGACACTCCGTATTGTATTCTTCAGAAAATAACTCCATATAAAGGGATGCCAGCTTGGATGTGGTTATCTAAAAATGAACAGAAAGAAAGAAAAAAACAGAAGATACTCCCCTCCTCCACCTCAGAAATACAGAAAAGATCCACCTCCTCCTCCTCCTCCAGCTGCTAGTGCTTCAGGCACAACTTCAAAGGATCTACCCAATTCCAAACATATCAGAGACATCAAGGGAGATCTTCTTCTGGAAGCAGCCAGCATAGGTATTACTCTTCAGGAAAGCAACATCAATCTCAGCATCAACCACATCAACAACAACAACAACAATTCTCTGCAGATCAGAAAGCTGAAAGTCCTAAAAGACCAAATTCTCCTCCTGTTCCTTTTGAAGATCCTGAAACAGCTAATACAGCTAGAATGGCTAGGTTCCAAGAACTTGTAGGCCTTTCTATGATTAACAAGGCCAAAACTGAAGGAAAGGATCCTTCTGAGTATTCCACAATGTCTAAGTACAGGAAAGAAGAGCTTAAGAGGTTTAAGAAAGCAAACAAGTTTTTCAATGTTGATGACTACATGAAGTTGCACCCAGAAGCAGTTGTCCATAGAGCCACATCTTTGAAGATTATAGGGGCTGCTGACATGACCATGACTAAAGTGCAAGCTTCTGATCCTAACAGAGAGATTGTATTCACTAAGCCAGGAGACAAGAGCAAAGAAGAAAAGCCAAAGGAAAAGAAACAAAATAAATGAGTTCTGGTCTGTTTTATTTTTGTTATGTTTTTTAAAACTGCTTTCTATTTTTGAACAAAACTTATCTGTATATATATCTGTTGCATGTGTTATTGATCTCTGCCAGATATATGCTTTCTTGCTTTGTTTATTTTCAGTTCTAGTCTGAGTCTGTAATTAGTGACCTCACCCAAATAGGGGGAGATTGTTGGATCCTTAGTTTGATTTAGGCTAGGTTCACTAAGTTAGGATCATTTGACCCAACATGTATAGCCAGGGTCATAGTTGTGTCCTAGAGTCTAAGCCAAGTCTTTAGAATCAACACTACAAGGACCAGCCATTAACACTGCCAGAGACTCGAGACTTAGACAGATTTCATACTAAGTAAAATGAGTTCGACGTTCGTCGAATGCAGTTCGATGAAAGTCTTGCTGAGCTCGACGATCTCAGAGTAACTTCTCTGAGCTGAGCTCGACGAACTTGGTACTCAGGTCGACGAACTTTGGACATTATACTTCAACACTTCAAGATCAGAAAACATCTCTTTATTCTAAGTCCAGAGTCAGACTTTGGTCGACGAACTTGATTCTCAGCTCTACGAACTCTGACCACAATAGCTAGAGTTATCCAGCAGCAGTTAGTGGTCCTCAGCTCAACGAAACCAATTTTTAGGTCGACGAATTCTGGATACTTCACTTCAACACTTTCATCCAGAAGCATCTGAAATTATTCTAAGTCCAGAAATATTTTGCTGAACTTCAGTCGACGAAATTAGATATCAACTCGATGAACTCCATACACAGAAAAGGCAAAGTTTCTAGAGAATATTGTTCTACTCTCTGCTCGACAATCTTGGAACTCAGCTCGACGAACAGAAGTCATCTGATCGACGAACTCAGCAACTCAGCTCGACGAACTGTGAACTCAGCTCGACGATTTCTGTTATCAGTTCGACGAATCCGGACTTAGTTATTTTTCATCCTTCTTTCCCCTTCTTACTATAATAATTCCTCGGTAATTAATGCTCAAATATTCTCTGGAATATAACCATTAGACAGAGCATTGATTATGGTCTTCTCTAGGAATATTGCCTGTCGTTTTTCCATGGGACAGTTGGGGAAATAAATCAATTCAGTTTATTCTCAAGGCCGTCATCATTGATTGCAGAGGAATTCAAATTTCGAAAGAGAATTTTGACAGGAAATATAAAAGCAATTTCCTCTCCTTTCCCAGTGAGACCTGATAGAGAATATAGAAGAACACAGTCACACAAAGACAAATAATAACAATCAGTCTGAATCAAGAAACCCTCTGCACTTTCTTCCATAGATTTCTGATAGAGAAAAGAAGCCATATATCTAAAGATCATCAGCTATCTGAAGAAGAAGAACACCAAATCAAAATCAAGAGTCTTCTGTCTTCAACATTCCAAGACACTTCAAAGGACAACTACAACTTTATCTGTCAAAGAAGTTCCTGAACAGCTGCTGATCAAGGCTGAACTACTGAAGGCATATCACCCTGCAGCAAGGCTCCATCTCTCTGAACCATTCTATACCTCAGGGGGAGCCTTTGCTAAAATCAATATCCACAAGTCTTCTCAGTTGTATATTGAGAAAGAGAAGATCATATCATCTCTCACCCCCACTGTATAAAGGGTTATAACTCCCTTCAAAAGTTATTCCTGGTTGCATGTCACCTGATCAAAAGACTTGAGGTTTGGTTTTTGAGCACCTGATCAAAATCTCGTTGGTGTCAGGCACCTGATCACAAATCTGAGTGGATTCCTACCAGGGTGGTAGAAGAGTGGATGTACCCAAGTTTAGGGGAACCACTATGTAACAACCCCATCCGTTCATATGATATATTCTAGAAGGTCCGGCCAGGGCCCCACAGGATATATCACAAAACAGTCGGTGAAGGTACAGGATGATACCAGAGTCGCGCATCGCACCTAACACAAAGCATTCTAGCGGAAGCCTAGACTACAACTTGAACTCCTCATGAATGTCCAAACATAAAACTCCACATTTTATATAATATAGGAATGTCTTACAACAAGTCAAAAGAGTTGGCCTTATGGCCTTACATGGCTTTCACACAGTGGCCTAAACAAATTGGCGCGCAGGCCGGCCACAAGAAAAGAAAACACACAAAAGTACATATTTAGCCTTCGAGGGCTAGCAGCAATCGCAGCAACACCAGCAGGAACATCAACCTCTATGCGTCCCGCTCGGCTCTCCAGCACCTGTACAAGGACAATCCACCCAACGGTGGCAAACAAAGGCAACGGTCAGCGTTCAGCTGACCAATTTATAACGACCCTACCCCTTCTCTCGGGGCAACGGTATTCTTCCCTGCAGGCATATTAGATCACAAGTATGGCAAGCTATATCATCAAAATGTGCTTTCACGCACACAAGCCATCACAACCGTTCGCCAGCCGGCCCAACGGTCCGTGCACTCAGGGCACATTCTTGGTGTTCTGGCAACCTCTTGCCCACCACCGTATCAGGGTTACAACCCAACGGTAACTCTCTTGAGCATTTACTCCATGGCGTGCAGCCGGAGTTAGTCTTCCTACACCGGGATGGCCCGTAGCCCCCCATTGTGTCATGGCGCGCAGGCCGAAGACTCTTGCTATGCGCTCCAACAGACCGCACTTTTTGGTCTCACGTCGGACGGACATAGCGCAGGTCGGATCCTCCACCCCCTGTTGCTCAAATCGCCTTGCCTTCTCCGAGTACATCGTACTCATGGCTATATCAAAGGCGCGGGTCGGTCTCACCAATCCTGTTCTTGGCATTCAAGCCTGGGTATTTCTCTATACCCATTTCCTCACAGCAACAACGGGTCTTTCCTGGGCACACCAGTACTTCCTGTGACTCTCTCCACAGGTGGACACCGCACAAGCACAAATGTCAGGGGTCTTTCCTAGCTCTCATGTCAGTACTTCCTGTTACTCGCTTCACAGGTGGACACCCTACGACATCAAGCATCACCAAAAGGGCCTTTCCTGGTTCCACCAGTACTTCCTGTGCCTCAATCACAGGTTGGACCCAAAACCATCACATGGCTATTTTCCTGGGCTACCACCCCAGTACTTCCTGCTACTCCTTTTCGCAGGCATAACCCGTAGACTCCTTACACTACACGTTTATCACGGAGTCTTCTCCGGTTCGTATGCAACATCACCAATCCAGACTAACCTGTCCAGATGGGCTTCACACAGCATGCCTATTCCGTACTCCATTTCCGGATCTATATGTTAACAAAGGGGATTTCAAGCATCCACCCAAAGATTTCCAAAACCAGCCACCTCTTGGTGGGGGAAATCACAAAATATGCCAAAAAGGAAGCCTTCACATGGCTAGGAAGAAAAGTCGTTACCCTTGACGACCGCTTCGGTGCCATGACCTCCAAGCTAGCTTGCAAGACTCGCAAGATTGATTCCTCCGCAACGCCGGCTTCGGATCTCTCGTCGGTAAACCGCAGCACCACCACCAGCAGCCCCCTTTTCTTCTTCCTCCTCCTTTCTCTCTCTCTCTTTCTCTCTCTCTTAACTTGAAGAAAGCTTAAGGCCAAGGAAAAATGAGAATCCTTCTCTGATTTCGGCCTTTAAGGAAAAAGAGGAAGAAGCTTCAGCCCTTGGATCCAGACTGAAGGAATGGACGGCCACAATTCTGCCAAAATCACTGATTTTGACCCGACACGGCCTCTGACACGGCCGTGTGCCTCAAGCGGTGGTCAACCGACTTATCCAAACCAGTGACACGCCCATGGGACACGCCCGTGTCATGGGTCGTGTCACCAACATGCCTTCAGACACGCCCGTGTCTGTGGCCGTGTACCTGGGTGAAAAAAATCCCAAATCATCCCGAGACTTCACACAGCCTGTGACACGCCCGTGTCCCAGGCCGTGTGCCCAGACACGGCACAAAGACACGCCCTGTTGAAACCTTCGGCGGGCTGAGTTCGTCGCCTGATTTGACACGCCCTGTGACACGCCCGTGTCACAGGCTGTGTTCAACACTCAACACTCACTTCTCGACACTCGACGATTGTCGAGACAAAATCATCGAGCATACGACCCGGCCTTGGACACGCCCGTGTCCTGGGTCGTGTGCCCCCCTCTCGACGCATCGTCGAGAGAAAAATCGTCGAGACAAAGGCCGATCGTCGACACAACCTCGACACGCCCTGCGACACGCCCGTGTCGCAGGCCGTGTCAACTGACACGCCCTGGGACACGCCCGTGTCCCAGGCCGTGTCACCCAAAAATGCCTGTTTCCGAACTTTGGGCTGTTACACACTATACATTCTTGTGTTGTCTGGATTGCCCTTTTCTTTTGTTTCTTGCTGTGGCTATGTTAGTTATTAGGTTTGTTGTTTATGCTTTGAATTTTATTCCTACACTAGATAAAATCAATTGAAAATTTTATAAAACCTGAATACTCTATTCACCACCCCCCCCCCCCCTCTAGAGTATTCCTGATCTAACAGCTCATTTTCGCCTTCCTCCTCCTCACTCTCACCTAACCCTAAGTCAACTCCAAATGCGAAGAAAGTGAATGGGAAGGGGCTCTCAGCCCTATTATAATCATTTTGGCAGTAGATCCTGGGCCCTTGGATCGGGTTTAAGGAAGGATCAGACGACCACGAAGTAAAATGACGGACCTGCACCCGTCTGCACGATCAGTGGCACATGACCAGTGGTTATGCGCACTGGATCCTATGATCATGCGATCAACACTAGCAGAACTCTAGAACAAATGGGATCAATGCGCACGAGCAGTGGTGCACGACCAGTGGTCATGCGCACTAAGTCCAATGGTCGTACATTTTCCCTAGGCAGAACTCGGGAAAATGAAGAATAGAGTGCACGATTAGTGACACACGACTAGTGGTCGTGCGTACTGGATCCCATGATCGTGCGCACTGGATCCAATGCCGAGCTCATCGACCTACCTCCAGCGGTCTCTCTACCATCGGGCGCTAGCTTCCAGCGACTCCAGGTCTGAAAACTTGGGTGTTACAACTCCTCCCCCCTTACAAGAATTTCGTCCCCGAAATTAATCTTCATATAAGAAGACAGCAAGAAAATAATTGCAGCAAATAAAACAACCATTTCTAATCAGGCAATTAGTCGAAACAATATTGCAACGTCTCAACACTATTACTACATACCGGTTAATGTTTCAAATAAGCATTACACAAATAACTCGGGATAGTTCTCGTGCATTGCTTGCTTACACTCCCAAGAGAACTCGTCACGCCCGCAGTTATCCCAACGCACCTTCACGAGCTTAACTTCTTTGTTCCGCAACTGTCGAACTTCCATATCCTCTATACCAACTAGGCGAACTCGCATCCTCAAGTCCTCTTCTACCGGCACCGATGCTGATTCAATCACCACACTAGCCTCCACTAAGGCTTTCCTCATGACGGAGATATGGAAAACATCATCTAATCCACTCAGCTCTGTGGATAACGCCAACCGGTACGCTGCTTCTCCCACCCATTCTATAATCTCGAAAGGTCCCAAAAACTTTGGACTCAACTTCTTGAGTCGGCGAATCCGTGAAACATGTTTGAACGACTTGATCTTAAGATAGACCCAGTCACCTACCGTGAACTCCACCTTCCTATTTCGAGCATTAAAATATTTTGCTTGCCGATCTTGAGCAACCTCCATGCGCTCTTGAATGGTTTACACCAACTCGCATGCATCAGCTACCACTTCTTTTTCCAAAAGTTTGGTGTCCCCCGCCTCTGTCCAAGACATCGGTGTTCGACACCGCCTCCCATACAAAGTTTTGTACGGTGCCATCTTTATACTTGCTTGGTAACTGTTGTTATAAGTGAACTCTACCAAGAAGAGGTGATCTTCCCACTTCTTACCGAAGTCAAAAGTACACATCCTCAGCATATCCTCCATAGTACGATTCGTTCTTTCGGTTTTCCCGTCAGTTTGAGGATGGAAAACCGTACTGAACTTGAGCTTCGTGCCCAGACTCTTCTGAACCAACCTCCAGTCCTTGGACGTGAACCTTCCATCACGATCACTAACTATACTCTTAGGAATTTCATGTAGTCGCACGATGTTGCGAACATGCAACTCTACCAGCTTCTCCACGCTATGCTTTTTTCGATTTGGGATGAAGTGAGCCACTTTGGTCAAGCGATCCACGATCACCCAAATCGCGTCGTTACCCTATTGCTACCTAGGTAACCCATGTACAAAGTCCATGGAGATGCCATCAAATTTCCACTCGGGAATAGGAAGAGGCTTCAGGAACCCGCCCGACTTCTGATACTCGGCCTTCACTAAGGCACAAGTTTGGCACCGACTCACGTACAATGCTACATCCCGCATCAAACCAGGCCACCAAAAGGACTTCTTCATATCCAAGTACATCTTTGTACTGCCCGGTTGAATGGAGTACTTTGTGAAGTGAGCCTCAAACATCAACTCCTCATGGAGCTTGCCGAACTGCGGTACACAAATCCTTCTGTCCTTCCTCAGAATCCCATCAATCAACTCCCAGGCGCTACTCTCGCCCTTTTGAGCTTCCACAACGTATGGATGGAACTCCACATCCAAATGGGTCGCTTCCCGAATATAATCGGACAAGTCGTTCTACATTTCAATCCAGTTCAATCGAGCCACGCTAGACTCTCCTCTTGCTGCACACTCCATGCCAAGGGACTCCCAGTCCCGCATCAACCGCTCATCATGAGCTTCGATCCAACTCCCTTGACTAGAATATTTCCTACTCAAGGCATCCGCCACCACGTTGTCTTTGCCTGGCGTATACTGAATCGCCACTTCATAGTCTCCAAGGAACTCGACCCATCTGCGCTGCCACATATTCAAGTCCTTCTGATCTAGAAGATACTTCGGGAACTTGTGATTCGTGAAGATCTCCACTTTCGCACCATACACATAGTGCCACCGCAATTTCAAAGCAAAAATTACCACCGCCAACTCCAAATCATGGACGGGGTAATTCCTCTCGTGAGACTTTAGCTGCCTAGATCCAAAAGCTATCACGTTGCCGTGTTGCACCAACACGCAACCCAAACCGCATCCAGATGCGTCATTAAAAATCTGATATCCTTTAGTCCCTTTAGGAAAGCTTAGGATTAGAGCTGCCATTCGCCTCCTCTTTAGAGTGTCAAATTCCTGACTGCACTCCGGAGTCCAAATAAACTTCTGGTCTTACAAGTTAGAGAGGTGAGGGGTAGAGCTATCCGAGAAAAGTTTTCCACAAACCTTCTATAGTACCCGGCTAGTCCAAGAAAACTTTGGACTTCCGCCACGGTTCTCAAAATTGGCCAATCTCTGATGGCTTCAACTTTCATCGGACCCACCGCCACCCCATCACCACTAATCACATGGCCCAGAAAAGCCACCTTCTCCAACCAGAACTCGCACTTTAAGAACTTTGCATAAAGCTGGTTCTCTCTCAACACTTGCAAGACCACTCTCAAGTGAGTCTCATGCTCGGCCTCCGACTTGGAGTACACCACGATATCGTCAAAGAATACCACTACAAAAGAGTCCAAGTACTCCAAAAATACTTGATTCATCAAGTCCATGAATACGGATGGCGCGTTCGTCAACCCGAACGACATCACCGAGAACTTTAAGTGACCATACCTCGTACCAAAAGCTGTCTTGGGTATGTCCTCGTATCAAATTCGCAACTGATAGTACCCTGACTTTAGATCCAACTTGGAATACACCACTGACCCCACCAACTGGTGGAATAGGTCGTCTATCCGAGGAATCAGATACTTATTCTTGACAGTCAATTTATTCAACTCTCGGTAGTTTATGCTCAACCGCATACTACCATCCTTCTTTTTCACGAATAACACTGACGCGCTCCACGGTGAAGAACTGGGTCTAATATACCCTTGCTCCAATAGTTCCTGCAACTGTACTTTGAGTTCTGCCAACTCCTTTGGTGCCATCTTAAAAGGGGAACATGACCCCGACCTAGCCTATGGAACTAATTCAAACGAGAAATCAATCTCCCGTCGAGGAGGTGCTCTAGGAAGCTCCACAGGAAACACATCCTCGTACTCCACCACTACTGGCGCTTCCCCAAGTGATAACTTGGAAAGGCGAACCTCCAATAATGCTACAAGAGCTACTCCCCCCTGGTTAATCATCCGTACCAACTGCATGGCCGAAATCAGGGAAAAGGCCGCTCCACTAAGGCCCTCAAATTTAACTTCTGACCGCACTTCACCCCTCAGGGTCATTACCTTAGACAGGCAGTCAATACTGGAACATTGCTCTGCAAGCCACTCCATTCCCAAAATGACATCGAACTCCACCAACGGTAAAACTGCTGCTATCACTGTGAAGTCAACTCCTTCCAGATTCCACAAACTGCGCCCCTTCGCCCCGGTAGTCATGGATGACCCATTGGGCATGCACACCTTCATCTCTGCATCCACCAAGAATGGCTCAACTCTAATCCTCCGGATAAAGCTTTCCACAAAAACGGAGTGTGATGCTCCCACATCAAACAGTACCTTAACGGGGTACTCAGAAACCAACACAAAGCATGTCACCACATCGGGTTGGCGGTTCGCTTCCTGCTGCCCAAGGTTATACGCCCTTGGCTGCACAGGTTGGAAACGAGAAGTGCTAAACTCCGCCATTATTCCTTTATCCAAATTCTTGTAGGGATGGGACTTCTTCTTCCACTTACTCCCTTCAGTTCTTCCTTGAGATTTAGAAGGCTTTCCTTCTCCCTGCTTTGCTACGAAACCCTTACGACATTGGATTCGCTCCAAATCACTCTCCAGTGTTCTGGACGCCTCAACTAGATCGTTGAAACCAGCATTCTTCATGGCGATGAGGGGTTGTCTCAGATTCTCCCTCAATCCATGGTAGAAGAGGGTGTCCCTCTCCACATCGTTAGTCATGGTCGTTTCGACATAACGGCCCAACCGAGTAAACTCCTGATCATACTCGTCCACTGTCTTGACACGCTGCACCAAGTGCAGGAATTGCCTCTGAAGGGCTAACCTCGTCGACACAGGAATGTACTTTTCACGAAAGCATTCCCAAACTCTTCCATAGATGGGGTGCATCCAGGAAAATGGCGACCGCTATGGCTCACCTACCACAGCTAGCATCACCCTCCAACATGAAACTTGCAAACTCAGCTTGCTTCTAGTTGCACAACTAGACAACAGGACACTCACGGTCCCGTGATACTCCTATGTGGATAACTTCTTAACGCACTTCATTTTGGACATTCGTCCACGAAGACATACCTTGGACACTGACCTCACTCTGATACCAAATTGTAACACCTCCCCTGTAATGACCATATAATATGGGTCCGATAGGGGCCCCACAACATACAGACGCCACAGCTTTAGCATTAAAAGATGATATTAACTACCCAACTCAAAAATCAGAATAAATCAACAGTGGAAACATACCAACAAACTAGAAGTTATCCACTACCAAATAGGAGTATAAAAATGGCCTTAAGGCCTTACACAAAATAAGTCCATAGCCACAAGGTCAAACATCAATGTGCAAAAAGCACCCCTAGGCTACCTCGGCATGCAAGCCGGAAATACCAAAAACATGGAGCATCACAGTGAAGAAGAAAATAACTTGTAAGTATGGTAATCACTTCATGAGGCTAAGGCCTTTTCGGCCGGCGCATTTGCTCCCGCTCGCGATCCTTGCCCTGTAAAAATTTGGCGTAATGTGGGTCAGCAAAGGCCGACCTCTACTATGTAACCAACACATCTCCTCCCGGCCACCCCTAACGGACCCCGGGGTACACCTCCAACCGGCAAGTCAGCACTTCGTATGCCATATATATAAACATGTAAAGCTTTAAACAGGTTTGGATGTCTCAAACAACAAACATGTTTTCTATGTTGATCATATAATAAAAAGGGCCTACTATGCAGCATGTATGCAAACTCGGGCTTCACTCAAGGCACCCTATCGCGTATGCATCTAACACATCATCATAACATATCAACCGGGTTCTTCCAATTTACCCCATCGGCATCAAGCCGCAAACAAAAGAGTACTGCAATTCCCCTAACGGCATACAAGCCGCTACATGGAAATCTTGCCAAGGCCCCACCTGCTCATGGGTCTTATACCCGGGCTTGCCTGCAAACTCTGACTTCGCACGTCAGGATTTCATCTCTCACACAAACCGATTCTAAGAACCCTCGTCAGACCACACCCGCTCGTGGGCTTCATCGCCCAGGCTTGTCCTATGCTTGGCGTTTGTTATAGTATGGAGGTCGGGTGGTCTGTTGCTGTTCGGAGACCGACCAGTCTGGCGGTTTATCCTAGCCGGTCTGTCTGCCGGGTTGTTGTTGTTTGGTATCCCAGCGGTCTGGCGGTTAGTCTCAGACGACTTGGAGACTGGGCGGTCTAGCGGTCTCCTATGGCGGCTTGCTATCTGTGGCGATTGTTCTCTCTTCCTGTTGGTTGTCGGGCGGTTAGCCGGCTTGTCTAACCGTACGACCTGTCCGGTTTGTCTTTTTGTAAAGCCGCTTGTACTTATATATTTTTAGTCCCACACTGCTTAATTGTAATCTCTCTCATCTCCTCCATTCTATAAAAGGGAGGCTATACCATTGTAATTGATATCTTTTTTGGATAATAAAATTTGCATTACTCCAAATTTTCGGTCTTTTTTTTTCTTGTTTGCACATGGTATCAGAGCACTCGGTCTTTTCCTCTTGATTGAGCTCTATCTGCTCGTGCGGCTTGTTTCTTCTTCCGTGACCTATTTTCAAGGCTTGATTCCTTTTCTGCTCGTTGCCCTATTCGCGCGGCTTGATTTCTCTTCTGACCGTTACCCTATTTGCACTGCTTGCATTTCCCTGTTTGCGGCCTCTTCTGACCCTTTGTGTTTACGGCCTATTGCTTCATCTTTTTCTAGCCGCTCCTCTTCTTTGTCGCCGCGACCTGTCCTTAAGTCGCCGCGACCTGTTCTAATCGCTCTCCTCTTCTTTGTCGCTGCGACCTGTCCTCAAGTCACCGCAACTTGTTCCAGTCGCTCTCCTCTTCTTTATCGCCGCGACCTGTCCTTAAGTCGCCGCGACCTTCCTAGCGGCTTCTCCTTCTAGCCGCGGCTTGTTTCTCTCGCTACTTTCTTCTATGACCAACTCTAATATCTCCACCACCACTACTCTCGTTGCCGCTCATCCTCCTACTCCTCCCACTCCTTCTGGTAATCTTGGCACCGCTTCCAAGCATATTGGTCCCAACTATCTAGATTAGAGTGTCTCCTTCACCTTCCTCCTCTGCTCTCAACGCAAACATCATCATCTCATCGATGACCCTCCTCCACATGATTCCCCTCTTTTTGACAATTGGGATGCCAGCGATGCTCTTGTCCGTACATGGCTGGCTAATAGCCTCTCTGATGAATGCCTCTCTATCATCTGTCATGATGAAACCATCAAGGCCGCTTGGCTATATCTTGCCGCTCTCTACTCCAAGGGGGCTCAGACGTCTCGCATCTATACTTTATATGCGAACCTCTTTGCCCGTCCCTCCATGTCTCTAGCGGCTGCTTACCAGCAAGTTTAGGCTCTCAGAGCCGAAATTCTCCAAAATCGCCCCTTCTCTACTGATCTCGCTGAGCAACACAAGAACTTACAGAAGCTTCTGGTGGTGTGTTATCTTCTATGCCTTCAAGAGTCATATGATAAGATCCGTCAACAGATCCTTGGTGAAGCGGAGTCTCCCACCTTGGATGCTACCGCTGCCCGCATCGCCGCTGTTATTTCTTTGCTCCAACGTCCGCTGTTATCCTCCCCTCCTCCATCGGACAACTCCGCTCACCATACTCCGCGCAGTGGCTCTTGTTTCTGCCACCTCCCCTCCAGCAAACGTGGTGCTTCCCTCTTTCTTTGCTCTCATTGTAGACGCACCGGCCATACGGTTGATCGTTGTTGGAAGAAGCATCCTCATCTTCGACCATCTGGTGACATCTCCTCTTCCTCTTCGAAGTCGTCCGCCGCTGTGGTCACGTCTTCAGGTAGTGCCCACGTTGCTACTCAAGGTAAATGGCTGATCGACTCTAGTGCTACAAATCATATGACCGGCAATCCGCACTAATTTTCTCTCCTACAATAGCATGAACGGTTACCCCCGGTCCTTGTTGCGGACGGCTCTCCCTCACCGGTCCATGGAACGGGGGTTGTTCAAGTAACTCCGTCTCTTCGCTAGGTGGATACCCTCTACGTGCCCAAGTTGCCTTGCAACTTGTTATTTGTTACTTCTCTTTGCAAATAACTACAATGCTCTGTCACATTCACGTCTACTACTTGTTCTTTTCAGGATCCGAGCACCAAGCGGACGATTGCTACTGGGACTGAGAATGACGGCCTCTACTTCCTCGACAACATTTTTGCACTCTCTGCCTTCTCCGCATCTTCTACTGATCTCCTCCAATGGCACCTTCGTCTTGGTCATGCTCCTCCACATCTTCTTCGTCAGCTTCTACCACTTCTTTCTCTGCAAGGCCCACCGCTCAACTATGAAGCATCTCAACTTGGCAAGCATCACCGCTCTTCCTTCCACCCAAAGCAAGTTCGTGGATCTTCCCGGCCGTTTGAACTTGTCCACTCCGATAACTGGGGTCCTGCTCCTACCCTCACCATTGGTCGGGGTAGTTCATATTTTGTAACGTTTATTGATGATTTCTCTAGATGTACATGTGTGTATCTTTTAAAAGATTGCTCAGATCTTTTTTCTGTATGGACATCTTTCTATCATATGGTTAAAAATCAATTTGATAAGTCTATTAAAATTTTTCGTTCTGACAACGCTAAGGAATATCTTAGCAATTCCTTCACTTCTTTTGTGTGCAAAATGGTATTATTCATCAAACTACCTGTGTATATAACTCGCAACAAAATGGGGTGGCGGAACGCAAGAACCGTCACCTTCTTGATGTCGCCCGCACTCTGATGACACATGCACGTTCCTTGCTCCTATTGGGGATACGCTGTCCTCGTCTCCTGTTACCTCATTAATAGCATTCCGTCCACGGTTCTCCATGGACAAACTCCATTCTCTCTTCTCTATCCTATCAAAGATGTGTTTCCTCTTCCTCTGCGTATCTTTGGTGCACGGCCTTTGTGCACAATCCTTCCGCAACACATGACAAATTTAACTCACGTGCCACCAAATGTATCTTTTTGGGTTACTTAACTACCCAAAAAGGCTACTGTTGTTTTGATCCCGTTCTGCGGAAACAATACGTCTCGCGGATGTGACCTTCTTCGAGAATGTCTCTTATTTCTCCTCTGACCCTACTCCCCTCCACCTCCTTCTCCCACCATCCCCTCCACCCTGTCTACTCTCGTCGAAATTTTCCCACCATCACCTCCATCGTCTCCTCCTTCCCTCTCTTCCCCATCACCACCGCCATCTCCTTCTTCTCCGCGCCATCTCTCTCTCTCCTGGCCAGCTCTCTCCACC
>CM077147.1:147107295-147255776 GCA_039583875.1 Platanthera guangdongensis | reverse complement strand
CTGTGGTTCAAACATTTTCGTCGGCAAATATTTTGAGGTCAACTTCTTGTGGGGAGGCTCGACTCGCTGCCTCTGGTGCTCCCTAGCGAAGGTACTCTCGCTCTCTTGCCTTGTGTTTGATTATTTCTTCATCTCTCCATCTCATCACTTCCTTTCCTGTTTTTTAGGGATCGGTAGTACCAGTCCACCCCCCTACAAGAGAAGCATCCAACCAAGTAAGGGCCTCAGTCTCGTCAGCGCGGCGGCTGAGGCGGCGAGAGAGTCCTTGGCTCCTGCCCCTCCTAAGAGGCATGAAGGAGACACAGGCCCCTCTCTCTCCAGCCCTCCCAGGAAAAAGATGAAGAAAGTCGGGGTCATCTCCAAGGATAATAAGGAGGCCCCGAAGGAGAATAAGGATGCCGAGGTCTTCTAGCCCCATTTCCAAAGGGGACTCACAGTCGCCCCGCACCCCTCCCTCTCATGCCATCTCGCCTGCCCGTGAGACGGCTCTACCTGATCGGCCTGCTGTGACTTCTAATCAGCTGGCTGCCACTACATCTTGCAAAACTACTACCCACAGTCTCCCAGCCCACTCTTCTGATCCAAACTTCAACTTGGGCCCGGAGATCCAGGATGTTGCAAGCACACCTGTTCTGGTGTGGGAGAAGAACGTCAACCACGTGTCCATCTCCACCCTCCTTCCTTCTTGGTAAGACCAGGAGGTTCCAACCATCCATGCATTATCTATGGGCTATGGCCTTTATGATGCTCCTTAGGCGGTCTCCCCGAGAACAAGTCCTTGCAAGACCTCATCCATAAATCCTCCCACGCACAACTACATGCCTTGGATCTCTCGCATCGGACCACGCGCCGCCTGATCTACACTAACAAGAAGTGGAAAGACGTCGAGGTGGGCCTGGCGGCAGAGCGAGTGAAATCTGACGACCTCACGAGAAGACTATCTGATGTCGAGACCCTCCTCGCAAAATCTTAGGGCAGTGTGGTAAGCCTTGAACTTATCCTTGGATTATTCTCTTAAAAATACTCTTTACCAATGACTGGGCGTCTCGCAGGATGCTGAGACGGCGTAGTGGATTCACTCACGCATGGCGGCCCAAGAGGAGGAGATTAAGATTTGAAAGCTGAGGTCACTCGCCTTCAGGCCAACGACGCGTCGTCGTCTCGCCGCAAACCCCTCCCAGCCCATCTGCCTCAATATTCCTTAGATGAAGTTGAGGAGCAGTGCCGGGATGCCAGGATCATGACGGTGGAGCTGGTCTTAAAAAAGATGAAGGAGCTGGGGGTTGTGAAGGAGGACTCCGAGACGGTGACCGCTTGCGATCTGGTCCCCTAGCTCTACGACGAAGGGAGCGAAGATTACTCTTCCGGCGGGGAGGAATGACCTGCTACTTGCAAGATCCTGGACCCCTTTCTCCCGCTTCTTTTTTGCTGCTGTAGAACTTAAACATCTTTTTGAGTTTATTTTTTGTGATCAAAAATATATTGATGACACTTGTAATAAACTGATATTGATCCAATGTACTCTTATTCTGTTACTTTATCTTGCATTTTTGAGAAGTGATTTGTTGGCTTGCTTTTGTTTGCGAGATGGTGCTACCCACCCATCTCGCCTCCTCGCTTTTACTCTTTTCACTTTGCTTTATCTTGTTTACTGCGAGACGACCCTCATCTTATTTGTGTGAGATATAACTGGTATAACCGTCTCACCTTACCCCAGGGTACTCCCGACGCGAGTGGGTTTCAGTAATGTAACCTGCTCACCTTTTATTTAAGCGAGCCTTCTGTCCCGCGCGAGTGCCCATTCAACACAGGCGAGACCATCCTTGTAGCTGCTAGCTGCGAGTGCCTTCACTTGCACTGCTCTAGCCTTTGCCTTCCATAATTTGTTTTTCATGAGTTTAAGTAGGATGCTTCTTAAGGAGGTCTCCTTAACCACTCCACCATCGAGTGAGCTTATAAACTTACCAGCTTGATGAGAGCCTGGGCAGCTGGTCTACTGAGAATCGAGCCAAGCTCGGGGTAGTACAAGTCTCCAAGAACCAAGAACCAATCCTCTCCCCCACATGCGAGCTTTCGGACCTGCCAACTAAAGAGAGACTGCGCAACGGGTCTACCTGGGGCCGAGTTGCGCTCGGGGTCCCTTACCCCCACAGGCAAGACTTCAGACCTGCCAGCTAATGAGAGTCTCGTAGCAGGTTTACCTGTGACCGAGCCAGTCTCGGGGTAGTGCAAGAGTCTTCAAGAACCAAGAACAAATCCTCTCCCCCACAGGCAAGCCTTTGGACCTACCAGCTATTGAGAGCCTGCGCAGCGGGTCTACCTGGGGCTGAGCCGCGCTCAGGGTCCCTTACCCCCACATGCGATCCTTCAGACATGCCAGCTAATGAGAGCCTGCGCAACGGGTCTACCTGGGGCCGAGCCAGGCTCGGGGGAGTGCATGTCTCCAAGAACCAAGAACCAATCCTCTCACCTACAGGCGAGCCTTCGGACCTACCAGCTAATGATATCCTGCGCAGCGGTCTACCTGGGGTCGAGCCACGCTCGGGGTCCCTTACCCCCATAGGCGAGCCTTCGGATCTGCCAGCTAATGAGAGCCTGCACAGCGGGTCCACCTGGGCCGAGCCAGGCTCGGGGTAGTGCAACAGTCTCATCTTCTTACCATTAGAATTTCATAGTAAGTAAAAGCAGGAAGTAATTTGAGGAATATATTACAATAAACTTGATTTAAGTATACAATTTTTATTCTCCCTTCTCATGGGTAGAAGCGGTTCAAGTAGTCGCCGCTCCAGGTGTGGCTCATGGACATACCTTACATATCCTGGAGGTGGTAACCTCCTGTTCTCAGGACCCTCTCAACAACATAGGGCCCTTCCCAATTTGAGTTGAGCTTACCCACGGGGGCAGATCTCCCCGCAGCATCCACAATTTTTAGCACCAGGTCTCCTCTCGCAAACTGTTTGACCCTGATATGCTTGTCAATGTATTTTGCCATCCGCCGCTTGATCTCTTCATGCCTGATATCTATGATATCTTGTAGATCTTCCACCATATCCAATGAGAGGGATAGCCCTCCTTCGTTTTCCAACCTCCAAGCCTCATCCCCATCACCCGTGGCTGCGAATCGTGGGGATCAAACCTCAAACTCTACGGGCAGGACTGCCTCATACCCATGGGAAAGTTTGAAGGGGGTTTGGCCAGTTGCCGTGTTCGGGGTTGTCCGCAAGGCCCACAATACTGAGGGGAGCTGTTCTACCCAACTTCCTCTTAAGTTCTCTACCTTCTTCTTGAGTAGGTTCACGATGATCTTGTTGGCCGCCTCCATGTGGCCGTTGCTCCTAGGGTGGTGTATGGAAGCAAATCTAAGGTCTATCCCCAGCTGAGAACAGAAGCAGATGAACTCTTCACTGGCAAACTGGGGTAAATTGTCTGTCACGATTGCCTAAGGGAGCCCGTGCCTGAATATGATCTCTCCCGAGACAAAATTTCGGATGACCTATGAGGTGACCAATGTCCAATGCCTGGACCTCTAGCCACTTTGCAAAATAATAAATAATGACCAGGAGGAACCTCCTCTGCCCACTAGCCAGAGGGAAATGTCCGACCAAGTCCATCCCCTAGATGGAAAAAGGCCATGGTGCCGTGATGCTTCGAAGCCTTTGAGCGGGCAAGAGCTAGAGGGGGAGTATAGCTGACACTTCCGACACCTCCTTGCAAACTCAGCTGCATCCTTCCTCAGGGTCTGCCAAAAACCCTTGCCTCACCACCATTGCTTCCAACGTCCTTCCCCCTGAGTGACTGCCGCACTCCCCTAAATGCACCTCCTACAGGATCCTCGGGACCTCATCCTCGGTCACACACCTTGCCAGGAGCCCTGACAATATCTTCTGATGCAACCCTCCTTCCATCATTAGGTAGTGAGCTGTCTTGTGCCTGAAGCTTTTCCGGTCCTTGGTCCCCTCTAGAAACTCACCGGTGGTTAGAAAGGTCACCAATGGACTCACCCACGAGTGTCGCTGATCCACCACCATCAACTCTCGTTCCTCGATAGCCGGTCGAAATAGCTCAGTCAAGGTCCCTCCTCCCCGAGGTCCAAACTTAGACAACCGATCGGCAGCTATACTTTCTTCTCTAGGAACATGTTGAATTGAGAACGTCTAGAACCCCCCGATGATCGCCCTCACCTTCGATAAGTACTTCACAAGGGTGGGCTCCCAAGCTTCGAACTCTCCTCGGATCTGTGATGCCACCACCATCGAGTCCGTAAAAGCCTCCACATCCTGGATCTTAAGTTCCTTTGCCAAACGAAGGCCGGCTATCACGAACTCGTATTCCGCCTGATTGTTAGTCGCTGGAAAGCGTAAGACGACTGCTTGTTCTATGGTGACCCCCTGAGGGCTTATCAATACCACCCCTGCCCTAAGGGAGTGTTTTCCCAAGGCCCCATCAACCATCATCTTCTTCGCCTCCTGCAGCCACAGCTCCTCGGCTCCGACCTCAACAACATAATATGCCAAGAAGTCAGCCACTGCCTGAGACTTAATGGAGAGCCTTATCACGAATGACATATCAAACTGGCTCAATTTGATAGACCACTTGGACAACCTGCCTGAGTGCTCCAGTCCCTCAAAAATCTTTCGAAGGGGATGTTCCGTTACAATCCTGATCAAATGAGCTTGAAAGTACGGCCTGAGCTTCCTGGCCAAAATGATCAAAACATACACTAGCTTTTCCAAGTTGGGGTAGCGGAGCTCCAGCTTCTTCAGGATCCTACTAACATAGTAGATTGGTAATTTCTTCTTCCCCTCTTCCCTGACCAGGACCGAGCTCATGGCCTCTATGTAAGACCCCCTCCTGGATCCCAAAACATAGCACGAAGGGGGTTTTATGCCCAGAACAGCCACCTTGCGGTAGCATTAGCACACGAGCTAACCTATACCACAAAACACCTATTCTGCCGGCTACAACCAATATCAATAAATGCCAACCCAACCGAACTATAATCAAGAAGCCAATCCACACATAAGTATAATAAGTCCAAAAGTACATCAAATCAAGAAGCTATGACAAGCTTCTAAAATATTAGAGTACAACAAACATATGCCCAAAGGGGCTACATCAAGGTCGCTCAACACTCACAGCGGTGACTGATGGTAGTGATGACACCGTCCCTTTAGGCCCTGTTTTCCTGGCCTGGCTGTCCTGCTGCATAATCTGTGGTTGCTCTACCTGTGGGGTGACCTCCTAAATAGGAAGACATAACAACCATTAGTCAAAAACACTATGTGGCTTCACATCCCCTCCCCCGGTGACTCCTCGGCACCGGGCAGACAAAGGAATCAGAATACAATGTATAATAAGTAATATAAGTAGGTACAAGCAAGTGGAATAAGTACAACAGTCACGAGTAGCAATAAAATAAACATACAATGTGATTAACATCATTTAATCTAGCAAATCTACAAGAGCTACACCAATCCATCAAGTACAAAGATCTACAACGGGAAAGTAACTTAACTTATAAGGATGCCCATACAAGCTTATAAGTTAAGGATCAGTTTAACATAAAGTAAGTCATCGTATAGGAGTGCCCATATAAACTTATACGATGAGGATCTTGTTTATGCAATGTATTGTAATGGTATGTATGTTATGCAATGTCTCATCCATGATCACACACATGCAACCGCTATATCGACACAGACTTGTAGTTCCCACTTTCGAGCATGTTGGATCCCTAGTTGATTTTGGCTAGGTTCACTAGCTTAGGATGTGACCCAACCTGTATAGCCA
Organism: Platanthera guangdongensis; assembly: GCA_039583875.1. NCBI lineage: Eukaryota > Viridiplantae > Streptophyta > Magnoliopsida > Asparagales > Orchidaceae > Platanthera > Platanthera guangdongensis. The sequence goes on along the minus strand of CM077147.1, from coordinate 147,249,986 downwards.
GGGTCAAGTTTGTGTCCTAGAGTCTAGGCCAAGTCCTTAGAGTCAACTTCAGATGGACCAGCTATCATCAAGACCATCAGAGACTCCAGACTTAGAAGATTTCAAGGCTAAGTAAAATGAGTTCGACGTTCGTCGAACTCAGCTCGACGAAAGATGTTCTGCGCTCGACGATCGTGAGACAATTTTTAGTGCTGAGCTCGACGATCTTAGTTCTCTGTTCGACGAAGACTGGGGTTCTTCAACAAGCTAAAGTCAGGACAACTTCAGAATTTTTCTAAGTCCAGCTTCAAGCTTTTGTCGACGAACTAGATTCTGAGCTCGACGAACTTGGACCTCAAGTTCCCAACTTCTCAGGTCGACGATTTCAGTATTCTCTCGACGATTCTATATTCTGAGGATTTGTGTCGACACCAGATTTATGTCGACACCAGAAAACTTTTGTCGACACACATGATATCAGAAGACAGCAACTTATGTCGACACTGAATATCAGTAGATGCAAAATATTTTGACAAAGTCCAGAACTGTTCTCATCTCGACGAATTTGGTTCTCAGCTCGACGAATGAAGGTTGTCAGTTCGACGAAGATTGAAGTAGAATTGACAAGATTTCCCTGGAAGACTAATTTCTATTGTCTGGTCGACGAACCAATCAAGCTCAGCTCGACGAACTCAAGCTCAGCTCGACGAACTCATCAAGCTCAGCTCGACGAACTCAAGCTCAGCTCGACGAACTCAAACTCAGCTCGACGAATTGTGTTCTTCGTTCGATGATTTCAGACTAGGTCTTCTTCAGTTTTCCCATCCCGGTTCTTGGCGATGATTCCGGAGTTATTAATGCCAGATCTTCTCAGAATGTTACCATTAGAACGCGCATTGATCTTGAATTGTTACATGTCGTTTTTCCATGGGATAGTTAGGGAAATCATTGATTGCCGCTTCCTTCCCAAGCCGACTGCAATTACTGCTCAACATTCAAATTTCGAATGTTCCTCATTCAGAGAGATATACAGAAAGAAAAGTATTAAGCAATAATAGAGTAATAGTACAATCAGCAATACAGACATACAAACAGATTACACAAGAACAATTTTACAGAAATCTAAAGTTCTTGACTGCAATTTGCCTTGACCAGAGAACAACTTCATCAAGAAGAAGAAAAACCATTCACTATCAAGAGTCTTCTTCCTTAAACTCTACAGGACAACTTTAAAGGACAACAAAACTTTATCTGTCAAAGAAGGTCCTGAACAATCTCTTGTCCAGGCATTCCAATTTTGAAGACCTATCACCCTGTAGCAGTGATCCAGTTTTCCTGATACATTCAAGATCTCAGGGGGAGCAAATCTGCTAACATCAATCCACAGTCTTCTCAGTTGTTATAGAGAAAGAGAAGACACCATCACCTCTTTTCAACTCCTGTACAGGGTTTTAATTCCTTCAAAATTATTCCTGGTTCAAGTCTCCTTCCAAAAGACTTGAGGTTTTTGTTTTTGAGCACCTGAACAAAATCTCATTGGTGTCAGGCACCTGATCAAAAACCTGAGTGTATTCCTACCAGGGTGGTAGAAGAGTGGATGTACCCAGGTTGGGGAACCACTATAAAATTTCTTGTGTCGTCTGGTTTCCCTTTGTTTTTGTTTTGGCTGTGTTGTTCTGTGATTAATAGGTTGCTGTCCTTATTTTATTTTACTTACTTACTTGTTCACTTAGGATTACAACAAAAGTTGTAAAAAGTTTTGTAGTGAGCACAATACTCTATTCACCCCCCCTAGAGTATTTCAGATCTAACCTGCACTTTCAATTGGTATCAGAGCCAGGTTGGTTAAAATACCACACCTTAAGATATCAAGTGGTTGTACAGACTAACACCTGAATCATAAAGATCCCTCTAGTTAGATCTGTTTATTTTGATTTTATTATTAGATTTATTTCCTCACAGACATGGCCCAAAAAAAGACTATGCAAGCATCAGACCTCCAGTATGCAATCTTAACAAGTTTGACATCTGAAAGGCAAGAATCAGATTATACATGAATTCTATTGATGATGATATTTTTGCTTCTATCTTGACAGGAGTACCTCCATCACCTGCAGCTTCTACAAGCACTTCTACCCACATGACTGTTGTACCCCCTCCAGAGAATAATGATGCCTACAAGAAAGCCAAAATGGCAGATGCTAAGGCAATGAATATCTTGGCTCAGACTATGTCAGATGACATATTTCAGAAGGTGGCTGAGTGCACCTCAGCCAAGGCCATCTGGGACTCCCTCAACCAGATGGTAGCTGGCTCAGCAGATAAAAGTAAAGACAGGAGATCCAACCTCATATCCGTGTATGAGAATTTCAAGAAGGATGAGGCTGAATCAGTGGATGAAATATATAACAGGTTGAGCTCAATCATCAATGAGCTTAAAACCTTGGAGAAGTACATCACCCTGACAGAAGTGAATGACAAGATATTAATGTGCTTCCCTAGCTCTTGGGACATGATGATTCCATGTTTTATACCTATTTTCGGACTCATCTGGGCTAGTTTTCACACGTTTGCACTTCACTTTTAGTTCTTTATCATTCATATCTCATCTTGCCTATATTTCCATAGGAAGTGCACATTTTAGCCCATGGTTGTGTATTTTGTTATTTTTATAGTTTGTACTCCCTTTTGTGATTGTTTGGAATGTCTGCACAGATTAGTGATTGGTTTTTCCTTTCGGTACAGGGGTCGTGTGCGTGTTCCGGGATGGTTGTAAAACAGGAATACTGCACACGATCATGGGATATAATGCGCACCACCACTGGTCGTGCGCCCCTGATCGTGCGCACTACTCTACGTTTTCTAGAATCAGCCTGGGGTAAGCGCACGACCACTGGACATACTGCGCACGACCACCGGTCGTGCGCCACTGATCGTGTGCATTGATTCCTCTTTTCTAGAGTCCTGTCTGGGTAATCGCACGATCATTGGACTTAGTGCGCACGAGCACTGGTCGTGCGCCACTACTCGTGCGCATTATCCCAGTTCTTCTTCCTGTTATTCCATGCCAGTGCTCACGAGCACAGTACATAGTGCGCACGACCACTGGTCGTGCGCCTGTGATCGTGCGCATTGTTCATTTCTGCTTTTGTATAAATAGTGCAGGTCTCGGCCTAATCAAAAAGATCCGGAGATCGCTCATTTTCCTCCGCCGTTTTCCGCCTTCTCCGCTGTTCCCCTTCATCTTCCACCCTAGGGAGGTGCTCCGGGCAAGCTTTCACCGCCAAATCCAAGCCGGAGCTTCCTCTCGGCCTTCTCCTTCATCCGTGAGCTTCAAGTAGGGTTTAACGCCATAGCCATCAAGCAAAGGAAAGCTAGCAAACTTCGTCCGCTATCGTGAGACGAAGAAGATGGGCCATTGGAAGGTGGTGACATCCCTTCTCTACCCCGGATGCAGTTGAGGACCGAGCTTGGACGCGGAATGACAACCTGACGATTCCAACCGTGAATCCTCAGCAAGACTTCAGATTCAGTCGATCTCTTGACTTGTTCTTGCTTTATTGTTGAATATTGGTGTTTAACTTTAGTTATATTGATGAAGTATGCTGAATTTGTAAAACTATTTGATACAATCATGTCTATGCGATTTTGTATGTTTTCATTATCTACTTGAGTTGCGCCATATTCCATCCACCACCATCCGTTCTTGCCGCACTAGCAATTACTAGTGGCGTGCGTTGCGAAGAGGTGCTCACGACCCTCATTCCGCCGTTCTAACCACCTCATCCGCTAGCCTTATCGTCCATCCGCCTAGTGATTCGGTGCATAGCGGCCCGACTAGTCTTCCATCCCGCCTGGCGAAGCATCGCATAGCGGCGTTGCATAGGAGTAGTTGTTAACCTTTTTTTTTTCTGTTTCCGCAACATCAAAACCCCCCATAGTTAGCTTCGACCTGAGGACTTCAATCTCAAGTCCTCCTCGAAATTAACTCCACCTTACTTGTGTTCCTTGTGAGATCGATACTTGGGAGAACCCCCATTTTATATTACTTGTGCGACCGGTTCACTGCCGTGATCTTTAGCATCAAGTTTTTGGCGCCGTTGCCCGGGAACACAGTCGTGTGAGTTTCTGGAGAGGAAGACGTGAGATTGCTTTCCTTTTCCTTTGTAAATCGCTTTTGTTTTGTTCTATTTCTGTTTTGCCTGCCTTTTTCTTGTTTCTTTAGGCAATTGTAGTAATATATTGTTGGATTTAGTAATTTGCACAATTTATTTTGAATCCGCTGTTTCTACACCATGTGGGGATATTCGTATGCCCAATGTATTTGGTGTGGGAAGCCTTCCCACGCTAGTCATGAATGCCCTACGAGAGATATTGAGCATAAGCCTCATCGCACAATACATGAGATGCTGTATTCGTACAACCTTTCAAACACTGTGCCCCGAGCTTATGGTCAATTGTCCTCGCCACATACACCGTTCTCTTATTCCTCTCCGGCCCCACAAGGAGCGCAGCGTAATGGGAGAAAGTGTTTGTATTATCGTGGAACAGATCATGTCCTGAAGGATTGTGCCGAGTACCTCCGTGTTATGGAAGAGCATGATGAGCCGGACATCCGGATCATCCCGACTCCTACCCTTGGTGGCACACCTTCATCCTCTGGTTATGTATCCCTGTCACCTTCATTTGTTGAAGGGAATGATATGGACACAACCACCAGATGTGTGACTGATCTAGGCTTCGGCGTGGCTGAGCCTATCTCTCATGTGCATACATCTCCAAGCGTGGAGCCGATTCTTTGTGATGAACCTGCGCTTGACTTTTATTCAAGCAAAGTTCTTCCGCCTTTTGTGCATTCTACTTCAGTCGCCTCTGGCGACATTTTCGACGATGCAACACAAGTTGAGGTTTGTGATACATGGGTTGTTTCCACTCCCATGGAGGAGGACAACCTTCTTGGTGTCGAGGATTCTCCCTTGATACTAAAGGAGGAAGTCCAAGTCTTGGTGGAGGCCTCTATGGATCCAGCCGAGCCTTGTAGCATTGTAGAGATTACTGACGATATTTTTCTACCTCAGCCTTTGGGGAGTGAAACTGGGACCACTCCCCCGATTATTTCTTTATGTTCTTCATCTCTTTTATTTCTTGACCCACCTTCCTTTTCTGAGCCTGTGCAGGTTAAATCTCCACGGGTAAGTTGGGTTGACGTTGATCCTTGCGCTCAGGCTGTCGACGAGTGCATCCTCTTATGTGAGGAGGTTCCTACCTCCTTCACAGTAGAAGCCCCTGCCGTCACCTTCGCCCCCAGCAAACTTGTGGTTGACGAAACCTTGCTAGGCAAGGATGTGTTTTGTGGTGAGAAGAGTGAGGACCAGCGCTCCTTCTCTTCTTACTTCCTATTTCCTCTACCTGTGTTGGGCAGGTATTACTATTTAGGTAGAGGGGTAACTGCTCTATCACCGTATCGGTACCCGTTACAGAAACGGATATTGGAACAGTTACCTGTGCACTTTTTATTTCATAGGACTATAAGCTAGAACTGTTTAGAATTTAATAAGTCGTGCTAGGATGACAATAACCCCAGTACTTATCTTTCATTTTCTGCATTTTATTTTTCTTGTCTATTTTTAGTTTTAGCATTTTCTTTTTGTATATTTTGTTTTGTTTTTGCGGAGCTCACCCTTGTAGGTATTCTTGGAAAATTGCATTGGCAGGGTTCTGATTCTTCGTATGGCGGGCCTGCTTCGGTTTCCACGCGTCTTCTGGTATGCTCACTAGCTGAGCATGGGGTAAACTCTTCCCTTCACTCTTTATGATTTTCTTTTCCCTATCTTTTGATTTGTTGCTTAGTTTAAGTCTGGGGGAGAGATTTGTTACCTATTGCACGCACACATTTCTTGTGCATACTAGAAGCCTTTATTGTTTTATTTTACTTAGTTTATTGCATCACACACCACTGCACCCACATGAGCTTGTGCTTAGCTTTTTGCGTGCTGCGAGTTAAACTCATTTCTTCGTTAGATTTGGGAAAATTATGGTGCTGACATAGGATTGTGAGACGGAGTAAAATGTTGGCCTTGTTGTGTTTCTAGTCAACTGTTCTCGTCTCGTGTAGAAATTCGAGTAGATTTAATTTTTCTGTATGCTTATAGTTTTATATCTTTCTATTTGCGTAAATACTTTTTATTCTACTCAAAAGTTGGTGAATCCGGTGTGAATCTGACGGTAGCTTAGGGATGTGTGTAGATGGACGTTAGTTTTGTATTGCTCGAGTCTGGAGGATGGATAGTCTTTCTCGTTGGCTAAGAACTTGCCCCAAGCTATTCTTGAAGCATGGGTATAGGTTAGTCATGCATGAGCGTGATGTAGGCCATCATTTTGTCCCGGTTGAGCTTTGTACCGTTCCTAACATCTTGTCCTCGCTAGCCCTGTTGTGCCTACCCCTCCTTTTGATTCAGCTCCACCATGATTTCACCAAAGCCTCCAATCCAATCCTAGTCGCACTCCCGAGTTGAGCTTTAGAGTTTTACATTTTCATTTTGGGATGTGATGTGGTGATTTTACTTGTGATTATGTGGATGTGCTCCAATGTTATATTTGTTGAATTGTGAAAATAAAATGAAGAGAAAGAAAAAGAAAAATATTTGTAAAGAAAAAGAAAAAGAAAAAAAAAGAAGTGAAAAGGACAAGTAAAATTGAAAATCATATTTGAGATGTGCTTATTTTTGGAGTAGGCGGTGCACACACCCATTTGTTAAAAGTTTAGTTTGGGGGTGTGGTGTACCCGCATATATTTTGGTTAGCTGATGGATTCCCTTCATACTAGCTCCTTTGGGTTAGGTGCATAGCCTTCTTGTTTATCCTTGTTTACCTCACCAAAACCCAAGCCCCATCTCTTCACCTAAAGTCCTACTGATTCGTGTGTGAACCAAACCAGTGCCGTGGAGAGAATGCGAAAGGGCAAGCATATGGTCACCGACATTGGTGGATTCCTTTGGAGGTTATCCAAAGCCCCGATCTTCGGCAATGCTCGCCTAGCGATTAGTCTACTTTCTCCCTACGCATGACCGAATGATTCACCATGATTCTATTTTTGAGTAATAATAAAATTTTGATACGCATTGTGAAAAGTATAAACTATTTTTTATACTTAGAAATTTCTTCTATTATATTTTTACGTGCGTGAGCATGCGACTTCGCATGGTACTTCGTATCGCAATTTCTTTGTTAACTAGTATTTTTCCCTTTCTGTTTAGATTTTGTTTGCTCGGGACGCGCAAACAGTTAAGTCTGGGGGTGTGATGAGTCCATGTTTTATACCTATTTTCGGACTCATCTGGGCTAGTTTTCACACGTTTGCGCTTCACTTTTAGTTCTTTATCATTCATATCTCATCTTGCTTATATTTCTATAGGAAGTCCACATTTTAGCCCATGGCTGTGTATTTTGTTATTTTTATAGTTTGTACTCCCTTTTGTGATTGTCTGGAATGCCTGCACAGATTAGTGATTGTTTTTTCCTTTCGGTACAGGGGTCGTGTGCGTGTTCCGGGATGGTTGTGAAATAGGAATATTGCGCACGATCATGGGATATAATGCGCACGACCACTGGTCGTGCGCCCCTGATCGTGCGCACTACTCTACGTTTTCTAGAATCAGCCTGGGGTAAGCGCACGACCACTGGGCATACTACGCACGACCACGGGTCGTGCGCCACTGATCGTGTGCATTGATTCCTCTTTTCTGGGGTCCTGTTTGGGTAATCGCACGATCATTGGACTTAGTGCGCACGACCACTGGTCGTACGCCACTACTCGTGCGCATTATCCCAGTTCTTATTCCTATTATTCCCTGCCAGTGCGCACGAGCACAGGACATAGTGCGCACGACCACTGGTTGTGCGCCTGTGATCGTGCGTATTGTTCATTTCTGCTTTTGTATAAATTGTGCAGGTCTCTCCCTAATCAAAAAGATCCGAAGATCGCTCATTTTCCTCCGCCGTTTTCCGCCTTCTCCGTCGTTCCCCTTCATCTTCCACCCTAGGGAGGTGCTCCGGGCAAGCTTTCACCGCCAAATCCAAGCCGGAGCTTCCTCTCGGCCTTCTCCTTCATTCGTGAGCTTCAAGTAGGGTTTAACGCCATAGCCATCAAGCAAAGGAAAGCTAGCAAACTTCGTCCGCTATCGTGAGACGAAGAAGACGGGCCATTGGAATGTGGTGACAGCCCTTCTCTACCCCGGACGCAGTTGAGGACCGAGCTTGGACGCGGAATGACAACCCGACGATTCCAACCGTGAATCCTTAGCAAGACTTCGGATTCGGTCAATCTCTTGACTTGTTCTTGCTTTATTGTTGAATATTGGTGTTTAACTTTAGTTATATTGATGAAGTATGCTGAATTTGTAAAATTATTTGATACAATCATGTCTATGTGATTTTGTATGTTTTCGTTATCTACTTGAGTTGCGTCATATTCCATCCACCACCATCCATTCTTGCCGCACTAGCAATTGCTAGTGGCGTGTGTTGCGAAGAGGTGCTCACGGCCCTCTTTCCACCGTTCTAACCACCTCATCCGCTAGCCTTCTCGTCCATCTGCCTAGTGATTCGGTGCATAGTGGCCCGACTAGTCTTCCATCCCGCCTGGCGAAGCATCGCATAGTGGCGTTGCATAGGAGTAGTTGTTAACCTTTTATTTTCTGTTTCCGCAACATCAAAACCCCCCCTTAGTTAGCTTCGACCTGAGGACTTCAATCTCAAGTCCTCCTCGAAATTAACTCCACCTTACTGTGTTCCTTGTGAGATCGATACTTGGGAAAACCCCCATTTTATATTACTTGTGCGACCGGTTCACTGCCGTGATCTTTAGCATCAGGACTCCAGAATCTGGCCAATCAAAGAAGCCAGAAGCCTAAATGAGATATCAACTGAATCTCTGCTAGGTAAATTAAAGTCCTATGAGCAGCTGATTAAATCAAGAGAAGCAGCAGAACAAAAGGCAACAACACCAGTGAGAAAGGAACACAGTATAGCCTTCAAAGCATCTGAGGAAAGTGAGACCTCAACATCCAATAAGGAACTCATGAGCCTCTTTGCAAAAAGATTCTATAAGATGGCTAGAAAGGATTTCAGAAGGAAATCATCAAGGCAGGATGATAAGCCTATATTTGACAAGACACCAACCAAGGAGGTTGTGTGCTTTTGTTATAGAAAGCCTGGACACTACATCTCAGAATGTCCACAAAACTAGAAGAAGGACAAGAGCAGAGAAAAGGACTCCAGGAGAAGACACAGCAGCAGACCCTCTTCCAGCAAATACAAAAAGAAAGACAAGGGCTTTGTTGCTGAGACTTGGAGTGATACAGTGGAAGAATCATCCTCTTCTAGCTCAAGTGAAGAAGAGGAAGAAGCAAGATCCAAGGAGGTTTGCCTAATGGCAATTGATGTCTCCAGGAGCAATTCTGGATCAAAAGGAGAATCTAAAGATGAAGCAGCCTCAGACTTAGAGGCAGATCCGATTCTTTCAAATTTAGATTTTAATTCTGATTCATTCAAAATTGAATTCAAAACTATGTGCTTAGACTTAATCAATTTAGAAAAAGAAATAAAAACTCTTAGATAATGACTAGGAAGTCTTGAATCTATTAACTCAGAAAATATTAAACTAACAGACCAACTAACTCTAGCAAATGAACAAATAATTAAATTAAAATCTGAATTATGTGATGCCAAACAACTTGAGCAATCTCTCAATGGGAGAAGTCTCAAGCTGATGGACATAACAAGCACATTTAATGCCAGATTAAATACAAGCTGGGCTTGGGTGCATCATCAGGTTTGCCCCCCATAATTAAGAAAAATATTCTTACAACCCCCATCAAATTTATTTCTGCCAAGGGAAAAAAAGATAATTGAGAAACCAATGACTCCAAATAATCCAAAACCTATAGACAAGAGAAACAGAAATCAGAAAACAGTTAATAAAAACAAGGTTCATCAGCATTCGTCGAACTTAGATCGACGAAATGTGGCCAGTTCGTCGAACCCAAATCGACGAACTCTGAACACAAACTTTGGTAATAACAATTCATCTACTGCGATCGACGAACTTGGTATGCTTCGTCGATCAGAGGTCGACGAACTTGGGGTGCAGAAAATGACTATTGTCATTCCCTGAGCAGAGATCGACGATCTCAGCCCTATTCGTCGAACTCTGGTCGACGAACTTACAAAAATTCGTCGAACCCAGAAGGACCAAACTTAAACTATTTCTCTTATAGAAACTCTAAACCAGCTAACAAGTCGTTCAATCCAGTAGCTGATTGGGTTATTCTACTTAGGAGATATCACCCCTTAGGTTATAAATCTCAACCTGCATTATCAGTTATATCCAGTTTCTCTTTTCAACCAAATAAAGGACCCAAGGTAACCTGGGTCAAGAACAATTGAGATTTGTTTTTCATTACAGGTACAGGTGAAGAGCTGTCCAAGGGTAAGTCAGACCTAGTACTTGGACAGTGGTTTCTCCAAACACATGACAGGCAGCAAGGCAAATTTATCCAATTACAAGTCCAAGCTAGGACCAAAGGTGATTTTTGGAGATTCAAACAGTGGCCAGTCAGAAGGATATAGAGCAGTCAAGATTGGGACAGTTAACTTCAATAAAGTAGCATATGTAAGAGGACTCAAAGATAACCAAATATCCATAAGTCAATTATGTGATGAAGGTTATCAAGTACACTTTAACTCTACCTCTTATTCTATTATTAATAATGAAAACAAAACTGTTTTAATTGGAATTAGACAAGGCAACATATATCTAGTAGATTTTATTTCTGCCAAAACTGATGTTTCTTTACTCAATATCACTAGTAATCAAAATGAGTTGTGGCATAAAAGACTAGGACATGTAAACCTTAAGAATATTGCTAGGTTATCTAAAGAAAACCTTGTTAGAGGTTTACCTTCTGGCCCCTACAAGAAGGAAAGCCTATGCAGTGCTTGTCAATTAGGCAAGCAAACTAAAACTAGCTTCAAATCCATTAACAAAAGTGACTCACATAGGATTTTGTATTTGCTTCATGTGGATCTATTTGGACCCATTGCAGTACAAAGCCTAGGAGGGAAGTCTTATACTTTAGTGATTGTTGATGACTTTTCTAGATTCAGTTGGGTAGCCTTTCTAAGAGCTAAGTCAGATACATTCAAGGTTCTTACAGATTTTCTCAAGACCATACAGATTAAGTTCTCTACTCATGTTGCATTGACCAGAAGTGATCATGGACCAGAGTTTGAGTCTCTTATTATGCATGAGTTCTGTGAGAAGGAAGGTATCAGGCAGTGCTTCTCAGCTCCTAGAACTCCCCAACAAAATGGGGTAGCTGAAAGGAAAAATAGGACACTCATTGAATATGCAGGTACATTATTGGCAGATGCTTATATGCCTTTATCCTTTTGGGCAGAAGCTGTAAACACTGCTAACTATGTACTGAACAGAAGCCTTATACATAAGCTGAAAAATAAGACCCCATATGAATTACTTAAAGGGAAGAAACCTAAAATCACATACTTTAAAGTTTTTGGTTGTATATGTTATATTCACACAAATAACAAAAGATACATTAGAAAGTTTGAGGCTAAGGCTGAAGAAGGGATTTTTCTTGGATACTCCCAAGTAAGCAAGGCCTATAGGGTTTTTATTAAATTCACCCTCAAAATTGAAGAGTCTGTCCATGTATCTTTTGATGAAGCTAATATGTCCTATAAGGAGAAATAGAATTCTACCATAAGCTCTTTGCAGGTTCGACCACTGTGTGAGTCTATGGATAGACTAAACCTTACCCAAGAGGTATCAACCCATCCTTCTCCACAGGTTGCTGAAGATAGTGAAGAAGAAATTCAAGTGGAAGTGGCTGAACTTCCTTCAACAGCTAGTACCATTCCTCAAGAGGAATTAATTACAGAAGCTGTTGCTCAACAAACTCCACCAACTGATCTTGTCACACCTAGAGATCACCCCAGATCTCAAGTGATTGGATACATTTCAGCAGGTGTACAGACAAGGCATCAACTCAACCAAGACTTGATGCATGCCTGTTTTCTCTCTCAAATTGATCCTCTCACCATTCATGAAGCTGAGCAAGATCCCCACTGGATCATTTCAATGCAAGAGGAACTAAATCAGTTTGAGAGATGTAGAGTTTGGGATTTGGTTCCAAGACCCCATAACTACCCAGTTATTGGAACAAAATGGGTCTACAACAACAAGTTGGATGCCCAAGGAAATATAGTGAGAAACAAGGCTAGGCTTGTTGCTCAAGGCTACAAGCAAGAGGAAGGAATTGACTATGACCAAACCTTTTCCCCTGTTGCAAGGTTAGAGGCCATAAGAATATTCCTTGCCTATGCAGCTCACAGAAGATTCAAAGTGTTCCAAATGGATGTCAAGAGTGCATTCTTGAATGGAGTGCTTCAAGAAGAGGTTTATGTAGAACAACCTCCAGGTTTTATCTCTCTAACTTATCCCTCTTTTGTATTTAAATTGCATAAAGCCCTCTATGGTTTAAAGCAAGCTCCAAGAGCTTGGTATGAGACCTTAGCAAGTTTTCTCTTAGAGCATAAATTTACAAGAGGAACCATAGATAAAACTCTTTTCACTAGAAGTCATAAGGACCAAATTTTGTTAGTACAAATATATGTGGATGACATCATCTTTGGGTCCACTGATCCCAAATTGTGCAAGAGGTTTGCTGACCTCATGTATTCCAAATTTGAGATGAGTAGCATGGGTGAGCTTTCCTACTTCCTTGGTCTCCAAGTGAAGCAGCTCACTAATGGTATCTTCCTCTCCCAAGCTAAGTATGCTAAGGAGCTTATCAAAAAGTTTGGGATGGGTGATGCTTCAGGAATGAAAACACCTATAGCTACAAATGCGGTTGTGGATTCTGATGCAGCAGGGAAACCTGTAGATCAGAAGCATTATAGGGCAATTGTTGGATCCCTATTATACCAAACAGCTAGCAGACCTGATATAATGTTTGCCACATACCTTTATGCTAGGCTCCAAGTGAACCCTAAAGAATCTCACCTTATTTTCTTAAAAAGAATTTTGAGATATATAAAGAGTTGTCATAATCTAGGACTCTTATATCCTACAGAGTCAGAGTTTGAGTTAACTGGATACTCAGATGTTGACTATGCTAGATATAGAGTGGACAGGAAGAGTACCTCTGGAACTTTCTAGTTCCTGGGTATGAGACTTGTCTCCTGGTTTTGTAAAAATCAAACATATGTGTCTACATCAACTGCAGAAGCAGAATACATGGCTTCTTGCAGCTATTGTTCATAGATGTTATGGATACAAAACCAACTCCTAGACAATGGTGTCAACATAAATAATTCAACATTATTTTGTGATAATTCTAGTGTTATTGTTATAGCACAGAATCCAGTTCACCATTCTAGGACTAAGCATATTGAAATAAGACATCATTTTATTAGAGATAATGTAGACAAAAAGAAAATTAACCTAATCCATATTCGTAATGATTTACAGAGAGCAGACATTTTCACCAAACCCTTGGATGAGAAATATCATCTATTTTTTATAAATCAACTGGGAATGATTAATGGAGAAGAGTTAAATTAATTTATGTCTGCATTCGACGAGTTTTCCAGAGTTCGTCGAACGGAGTTCGACGAATTAGGGAAAGTTTGAGAGATTCTCGTCGAACGGAGATCGACGAATTCTCTATGTGGAAACAATTTTCGTCGACCGGAGATCGACGAACTTTGCTTCAGAAGACGTTTCGTCGAATGGAGTTCGACGAATTGTTTTCGATTCTTCTTGATGAGATCGGCGAATTATTTGTCTATAATTTATTTCGTCGAGCTCAGTTCGAAGAACTGTTTCTTTTTCGTGGAACGGAGATTGTCGATTCATATTCTGGAAAACTTATATCTAGGTTTTCTTCTACCTCCGTCCCGCACTTTCAGTTCCTTTGCTCTTGATCTCCATTTTTCTCTGTCTTTCTTGCAGGTCATTAATGGCGATTCCAGCAGGAGCTTTGGCTGCCATGAAATTTGACACTGGTTTCGACATGGATTTCGATTCATTCCAACACTCTGACCCAATCTTCCTCTACATTCTGGAACTATTAGAGGAATTTGATCTCAAAGAATTGATGACCAGAAGGATTAAACTGCACTCAACTGAAATCAAAGAATGGGTGTATACATCGTCTGTTTCTGAGGAAAATATTTTGACAGGAAATATCGGGAGTCATGTTGTTTCTTTGTCTCCCGGCGTTCTCTCTGAAATTTTTGGTTTGGTAAATGGAGAAGATAATATGGCAATGGATTCTGAAGAATTTAGTGAAATGCTGAAGTTAATGGGGTTTTCTGGAAGCAACCCTGACAAGTTGTTAAAGAAACAACTATCTGCCGCCTATCAGTTCCTGGCGGATATTGTGGGAAAAATACGGATGGGCAAGCACACCGCACGTGATTACATTACCCGACATCAATTTCTTATCATATGCGCGGTGGTGAATAAGCGTCCTGTTGATTGGAGTCAGATTTTCTTTGAGTTGATTAAGAAGAAGAATAGCAAGAAGGAAGTTTGTTTCGGAAGAATCCTGGGGATATTCCTTAAGGAAAAGGCTGGTGAATGCATTGTCTCCCTGACCATCTTCATCAATGCCAGCAAGCACCTCATATGCGCCTTGTTTGGCAGATGGGAGAGGACGATCTCCAAGCCCTCCCAAGGCTTCCTCTTCTTCCCTCCCAAACTTCTGAGAGCACCAGGGCTGTGAAGGCCACTCCCCACCCTGCTGAAGAGATCCACCCCCCTCCACCATCTCTTCCAGCACCCCTTCCAGCAAAGCAGCCTTCTCATGTGCCTACTCCTCCTCCATCTCCACCACTGGATATCAACAACATCCCATCTCCACCTCCATCATCCCCTCTATAAGATAATCAACAACCCACACCTCCATCTTCACCTCGTGACTCACATATCCCTACACCTCCTCAATCTCCACTTCCCCCACACTTATCCTCCATTCCATCTTACACCCTACCCTCAGACACCACCATAACAGATGCATTTCCACCTCTATCCCCTCCATGTATCCCACTTCCTTCATCTACCTCTCTACCTTCACCCACTACTTCTCCATCTCTGGAACCCTCCACTGTATCTACAATCATATCCCTGCTCACTCCCCTCATCAAAACTCTAATCATAGAGGCCATTACACCTCTTGTGAATTCTATCAATTCTTTATCTACACAAGTTTCTCTTCTCTCTGCTGCCTCCTCTTCATACAGGGGCCTGGCTCCAGGTTTTCCTGAACCCAGGAAGGGGGAGATGCTCAGTGATGAAGTTGCAGATTCAGATGCAGATGTAGCAGCAGTAGCAGTCACAGCAGCAGTTCCCTCTACAGCAGATGCAAATGCAGTAGCAGCAGCAGTCACAGCAGCAGTTCCCTCTACAGCAGATGCAGATTCAGATGAAGATGCAGAAATTTTGCCAGTATATAATTCTGAGATGATTGAATTGATTCATTTTATGGATACTGACAGCGACTTAGATGAGTCAGTACCAGAGCAAATAAAAACTGATGGTGATTTCCAGTTAAATCCCACAGTTAATTTGACTATTTTGCTGAGAAATTTTGATATTGTATATATGCAATCTCTTCCAGAAGTCTTTACTAAGCCACAGTTGGCTATTGTGCCCTACACTTCTCCATTAAGTCCAGCAGTTGCCAAGCAACTCTGTGACAGTTTTGCTCTTCCAGTTGTTGATCCATCATCTACAGCTATTCTAGAAGGTACCTCAGCCCCAAGTTTTGTTATGGATGACTCTCCTATGCCAGATTTGGACGAGCTAATCCTGGCTGATATTGAAGTGGAAACTAAGACAGCAGCTGAAAGCTCTATCCCCATTATTCCTGATTCCTGTACAGTCTCCTCCTCTCTTGTTGTTGAAACTCCAGTTCCTGAACCTTCTGCCCCTCCTCCAGAAAAAGCTGTTATTTTTGATAAAGCTTTAAAAGCTCTGGATGCTCTTTATGATAACCCTCAGGGTTCTGATACTGAAGATGATGAAGCTGATGATGATGATGATTCTGATAAATAAGCTTCTAAGAAGAAAAAGAAAATGTTATCGAAGAAAAGAAAGGATCCTCCTCCTCCAGCTCCCAAGCCTAATCCAAATGCTGACACCCCTTATTACATTCTGCATAATATTACTCCATATAAGGGAATGCCTGCATGGATGTGTCTATCCAAGAACCAGCAGAAGGATAGGAAAAGAAGTAGGAGATACTCTCCTCCTCCAGTTCACAGATTCAGAAAGGATCCACCTCCTCCTCCTCCTCCAGCAGCTGGTGCCTCTGGCTCTAGCTCTCAGAGATCTGCCCCCATGTAAACCTATCAGAGACAGTCAGGGAGATCATCTGAAAGCAGCCAGCAGAGGCAACCATCCTCAGGAAATCAACAACAACAACACCATCAGCAGCAAAAGCAACAAATACCTGAAGATCAAAAAGCTGACTGTCCAAAAAGGCCATACACTCCTCCAATTCCATTTAAAGATCCTGAAACTGCAAATACTGCAAGAATGGCTAGATACCAGGAATTAATTGGACTATCTTTGATCAATAAAGCCAAGGCTGAAGGAAAAGACACATCAGGATTCACAACAATGTCTAAGTATAAAAAAGAAGAATTGAAAAGGATTGACAAAGGCAACAAGCTCTTCAATGTTAATGATTATATGAAGCTCCATCCAGAAGCAGTTGTCCCCAGAGCTACATCATTGAATATTATTGGGACAGCTGATATGACTATGACAAAGGCTCAGGCTTCAGACCCAAAGAGAGAAATTATCTTCAAAAAGCCAGGAAAGAAGACAGCAGAAGACAAGTCCTTGCAGAAAAAGAAGAAGTAATCCTTATTTTGTTTCATTTCCTTCTGCAATCTATTTTCAAACTTTGCTCTTGTTTAAACAAAGCCTGTGTATATATATATATCTGTTGAATGTGTTAGTAATTCTCTGCCAGATATATTTCTTTTCTTGCTTTGTTTATCTGTTTGGTTCTGTTTTAACTCTCTTAGTGACCTCACTCAAATAGGGGGAGATTGTTGGATCCCTAGTTGATTTGGGCTAGATTCACTTTCTTAGGATGTGACCCAACCTGTATAGACAGGGTCAATTTTGTGTCCTAGAGTCTAGGCCAAGTCCTTAGAGTCAACTTCAGATGGACCAGCTATCATCAAGACTATCATAGACTCCAGACTTAGAATATTTCATGGCTAAGTAAAATGAGTTCGACGTTCGTCGAACTCAGCTCGACGAAAGGTTTTTTGCGCTCGTCGATCGTGAGACAATTCTTAGTGCTGAGCTCGACGATCTTAGTTCTCTGTTCGATGAAGACTAAGGTTCTTCAACAAGCTAAAGTCAGGACAACTTCAGAATTTTTCTAAGTCCAGCTTCAAGCTTTGGTCGACGAACTAGATTCTGAGCTCTACGAACTTGGACCTCAAGTTCTCAACTTCTCAGATCGGTGATTTCAGTATTCTCTCAACGATTCTGTATTCAGAGGATTTGTGTCGACACCAGATTTATGTCGACACCAGAAAACTTATGTCGACACACAGGATATCAGTCGACACCAACTTATGTCGACACTGAATATCAGTAGATGCAGAATATTTTGACAAAGTCCAGAACTGTTCTCAGCTCGACGAATTTTGTTCTCAGCTCGACGAATGAAGGTTGTCAGTTCAACGAAGATTGAATCAGAATTGACAAGATTTACCTGGAAGACTAATTTCTATTGTCTGGTCGACGAACCAATCAAGCTTAGCTCGACGAACTCAAGCTCAGCTCGACGAACTCATCAAGCTCAGCTCGACGAACTGAAGCTCAGCTCGACGCACTCAAACTCAGCTCGACGAATTGTGTTCTTCGTTCGACGATTCCAAACTAGGTCTTCTTCAGTTTTCCCATCCCGGTTCTTGGCGATGATTCCGGAGTTATTAATTCAAGATCTTCTCAGAATGTTATCGTTAGAACGCGCATTGATCTTGGATTATTACATGCTGTTTTTCCATGGGACAGATAGGGAAATCATTGATTGCCGCTTCCTTCCCCGGCCGACTGCAATTACTGCTGAACATTCAAATTTCGAATGTTCCTCAGTCAGAGAGATATACAGAAAGAAAAGGATTAAGCAATAATAGAGTAATAGTACAATCAGCAATACAGACACACAGACAGATTGCACAAGAACAATTTACAGAAATCTAAAGTTCTTGACTGCAATTAGCCTTGACCAGAGAACAACTTCATTAAGAAGAAGAAGAATAACCAATCACGATCAAGAGTCTTCTTCCTTCAACTCTACAGGACAACTTCAAAGGACAAGAAAACTTTATCTTTCAAAGAAGTTCCTGAACAATCTCTGGTCCAGGCATTCTAGTTTTGAAGACCTGTCACCCTGTAGCAGTGCTCCAGTTTTCCTGATACATCAAGATCTCTGGGGGAGCAAATCTGCTAACATCAATCCACAGTCTTCTCAGTTGTTATAGAGAAAGAGAAGACTCCATCACCTCTTTTCAACTCCTGTACAAGGTTTTAATTCCCTTCCAAATTTTTCCTGGTTGCAAGTCTCCTTCCAAAAGACTTGAGGTTTTGGTTTTTGAGCACCTGAACAAAAGCTCATTGGTGTCCGGTACCTGATCAAAAACCCGAGTGGATTCCTACCAGGGTGGTAGAAGAGTGGATGTACCCAGGTTGGGGAACCACTATAAAATTTCTTGTGTCGTCTGGTTGCTCTTTATTTTTGTTTTGGCTGTGTTGTTCTGTGATTAATCGGTTGCTGTGCTTATTTTGTTTTACTTACTTGACTTGTTCACTTAGGATTACAATAAAAGTTGTAAAAAGTTTTGTAGTGAGCACAATACTCTATTCACCCCCCCCCTCTAGAGTATTTCAGATCTAACCTGCACTTTCAAAGCAGGTAGCTAACCTCTCATGCGTCAACCTCCATGGATAGTTAGTGACAGTAGAGCGGGCTTCTCTACTACTAATCGGGTATCCACACTACTTCGCTTAGGCCTCCGTACGCCTCAATGCTAAGAACACCACAGGCGGAGCCCCATGCGTACTACGACCCAGCGGGAGTCTCGGGTAGATGTGCACCGAGAACCAAGCCCCGAACTGGACATGTGTAACCCGGAAGGAGCATTGGAAACAGCACAAGGAACAAGCCCAACCGTTCACTTGGCACGAAAGGAGCTCCAGGACATGAACACCGAGGAACAAGCCCAACCGCCCAAATTCTATCTGTCAACTCCCGTCGGTGTGATGACTGGCGAGCCCGTAGACCTGCCACACTATCCTTAATATAGGATTACGACACCGCGTGTGGACTCACACCGCATGCAATTCCACTTCACCATGGCATGGAAGGATCCTCGGATAAAGCACGAGGAACAAGCCTAACCGTTCACTTGGCACAGAAGGAGCCCCGGGAAAAGAACACCGAGGACCAAGCCCAACCGTCCGTCTATGTTGCTTCTCCACATTACCCAAATCAATACGGTCAATAAGACTATATACAATCTATGTTCACATAACTCTAACATAACTGTTTACCATGCTTTGATGAAGTTCAATAATTAGTGCGCACATGAATCAATGATCTAAATAGCAATAATCGTTTGTTCATAACAATCATCACCGATCGGGTATATAAATTCGAGTCAATCTTATCACTAATAGACATATTACCGTTATCATCACGTCCTCAATATTACTCATATTGAAATCATTCTAATCTCATCAACACGTCAAAACGTTCGTTCACTATTTCCTACCAAATAGATTTGTTCAAGTGAAATTTACTTCTCCATTTGTTTACGTGGGGTTCATCCAACAACTTCATCACTCATTAACTTATGACATTTAAACATAAAGGAATTCTCCAGCCCCTACGTTAAATTTGTTACAATGTCTCTACCGAATCCAAACCCGATTCTATACGAAACCAAATTTCTAAGTACAGAACAACATCAGGACAGCACCTTCGACTGGAGATTCCTGAAGCTACAGAAATTCGGTGACGGCGTGTAACCACTCGTTGGAAAGGTATTTACAGTGGCTACAACTTTTGTGTTTAGTTGAATGCACAGATTTGGACGTATCACACTTGAAAAGAGCCACGAAGTTTGCTGCGTGCAGAACACAGATTTCTGCACGCATCTTAAGGCGGAATGAATGACATCGGTTCATCTTCCTCCTCAAGTCAATTTACAAAAATCACATCCAAATTTCCTCCACCCTTATTCTCCCTCAAAAGTCCACTTCTCTTCACGAAACCACCTCCATCATCACATAGAAGATAGGAGAGGTTGAAGACATCTAAAATCTAGGACACATGTCCTAGCATGGCCATTCCTAGAAAAATTCTTCTCTCCATCAAGAGTCTCTTGAGTCGATGTCTCTCCTAAGAAATAACCAGAGATCGAGCACCAAGAGAGAGGGGAGGAAGCTCACCTTGTTTCCGGTGTTTCCACCATTTCCGTCCAAGGATCTTGTAACTCTTCTCGGCGGCATCTTCTACTCCTTGACGGCGGCGGTACTTCACCTCTTGGGCTTGATCCAACACCTTCCTTCTCTCCAGTAGTTTATCTAGGAAAAAGGTTTGGAATGAGAATGAAAATGGCTAGGGCTTTCATTTCCCTTATAAGGGAAAAATGACACGGGTAGGGACACGCCTGTGTCCTTACCCATGTCCGGATTGGGTGAAGAGTCGTCGACGGTTCGACAACCATTTTGATAAACAAACACGGGTAAGGACACGCCCGTGACGCTACCCGTGCCCAAGTGGAACGGCCGTGTGGCTTGCCGTGTCGTGCTCGAGTATTGCTTCGTCGAGTTCCTCTTGACGCACAAGGGTAGGGACATGCTCGTGTCGCTACCCGTGTCCTCACACACATGGGTAGGGACACGCTCATGTCCATACCCATGTCCTTCTATGGAACTACTCGAGTAATCGACTCGAGTGCTGGCTGGAGGCACATGAGTAGGGACACGCCCGAGTCTCTACCCATGTCCTTCTCGGGAAACTCTTCGTCGACCTCTACTCGACGCACATGGGTAGGGACACGCTGTGTCCCTACACACGGGTAGTGACACGCCCGTGTCACTACCCGTGTCCTTCTCGGGAATAACTCGAGTCGTCGACTCAAGTGCTGGGTGGATATATACGGCTAGGGACACACCCGTTTATCTGCATGTGTCCTTCTCTAGGCTGACTTCACATCCCCTACACTAGTGTAAGCCTAGCTACTAGCACTTTCCTGAGCCCAAGTCAGCTCTCCTGACTCAAAAACGCGCATGAGGGGCCTAGTGCGAATCGGTACGTTACACTCTGCTCCTTCTCTGAGGTACAAGTCTAGGTCCTCCCCCTCCTTTGGGCTTTGAAGTATAGGAGCCTGGGAGAGCTGCCTCTTCAACATTTGGAAAGCTTCTTCACATTCGACAGTCCACTCGATCCTTTGAGTACCCCTCAGCACTTTGAAAAATGATGAGAATTTTTCTCCCGACCTGGAGAGGAATCTGCATAGTCCGGCCAACTTGCCTATTAAGCACTGGACCTCCTTGGCATTGCGTGGTGACTCCAACTCTAGGATGGCTTTCACCATATCTGGGTTAGACTCAACCCTTGCTGGGGTCAGAAGATGCCCAAGGAACTTCCTGCGGTTCGCCCCGAAGACGCACTTCAAGGGGTTCAGCCTCATCTTGAACTTCTGCAGGGTGGAGAATATCTCTTCTAGGTCTTGAAGGTGTGAGTCCACACATTTTCACTTGAGCATGAGATGATCAACATGTACCTCCAGGTTCCTCCCCATTTGACCCTTGAAGACCCGATCCATCATGCGCTGGTATGTCGTCCCTGCATTTTTCAACCCAAAGGGCATCATCTTATAGCTGTAACATCCCTCCCTTGTGATGAAGGAGACATCCTTGACATCAGGAGGGTGCATTCTAATCTGGTGGTAACCTGAAAAAGCATCCGAAAAACTCATAATAGAAAAACCAATGGCCGAATCAACCAGTGCGCCGATTCGAGGAAGGGGGTAGCAATCCTTAGTGCATGATTAATTTAATACAGAAAAATCAATACACATGCTCCACTTCCCTCCCCCTTTCTTCACCATTACGACATTGGAGATCCATCTTGGATACTGGATCTCCGAGATGATGTATGCCTCCAGAAGCTTCTTGACCTCTTCACGAATGGGCTCCTCCAGCATGGTCACGATGGTCCTCACCTTCTAGCGAATGGGGCACGTCCGGTGGTCTAAGTTTAGGCGATGTTAGGCCACATCTGCATCGATGCCCGACATGTCAGCCGTGCTCCAAGCAAAGATGTCGACGTTGCTCTGGATGTAGGCCCGAACTCGCTCCTTGTCCTCGGGACTTAAGCCCCGGCTGATCCGGACCCTCTGCACCTGGCCGGCGCTGGTGAAGACTTCCATCTCCACTACTTCTCCACCCGGCTCCAGCCATGACTGCTCCCAGCCGGCTCTTGCCCCCTCTTCCTTCCCATACTCTTCCTCCCCTCCTGCTTCCTCGACTTCCATTGCCTCCCCTAGGCTCTCACTCTGTTGCTACTCAACCTCCATGCCTCTCAGGGCCTCCCTCTCAACTCCTTCTCTAACTCCTTCCACCTGCCGACCCACTTGCAGCTCCGACTCTTCATCCCTCTGGACCTCCTGCACACCTCCTCCTCTTTGCTCCTCCAAAATCTCCTCCCTCGCCTCCTCTAGGCTCACTTCCTCATCTCAGACAACCTCTTCCTGCTCCACCATCTCCCTCTCCATCTCTTTTGCCTCTAC
The DNA here is from genome assembly GCA_039583875.1 of Platanthera guangdongensis. Classification (NCBI taxonomy): domain Eukaryota; kingdom Viridiplantae; phylum Streptophyta; class Magnoliopsida; order Asparagales; family Orchidaceae; genus Platanthera; species Platanthera guangdongensis. The sequence continues at coordinate 147,227,093 of CM077147.1, read as the reverse complement.
CATCCAAGATATGGTGTTGACTATCGTCATGTAGCATAGCCTCGCAACCTTCGGGTCCCCCCTGATCCTAACATGTACCCCTCCGTTGTTGAACTTGAGGCATTGATGAAACGAGGAGGAGATGCAGTGAAAGGCGCTGATGAGGGGCACCCAAAGATGGCGTTATAGATGCTCGAGGCGTCCATGATCACGAACCTGCAGTTCTGTGACACGCCCCCCAACTTCTCATGCAGCACCACCCCTCCTTCTACCCCCTTTCTTTCTCCTGAAAAACCAAACAACGGTCTATCCGAAGCTAGCACCCTCTTGCCCTCAAACTTCATCTCATCGAAGGCCTTCTTGAAGATCACGTTCACGGAGCTCCCGTTGTCCACCAGGATACTGGAGACCGTGAAGTTCTCGACTGCCATCTGGATCACCAAGGCGTCACATAATGGGTCCTCATAATCTAGCATATCTACTGAAGAAAAGGTAATTTTTTTCTTTCGGAGGGGGAACCTGGGAGGTCGAGGCTACCCCCCTTCGGAACATGGTTTGGAGGCTCCCCTTTCGAGTTGCCTCAATCCCAACTCCTCCGTGGATCATCCCGATCCCTCCCCGAGTTCCTACATCTGCCCGGTCCTCACACCTATCTTCCATCGCCCCATGCTGCACCTCCATGATCCTTATCATCTGATCCTGCCTCCATAGCCCCTGGCTTCTATCATCTCCAAGAACTCTTGACAGGTGGCTGTCGCGTGACCCTCCTCCTGGTGAAAGTCAAATAAAAGCAATGCCACTCGGCCACCTCTTCCTTCTCCACCTCCTCTTCTTCCGGCTCCTCCCCGAGCTCCTCGCCTTCCTCCTCTACCTCGGCCAACCTCCATTGCCTCCTGCTGATGCGGGAAGTGAACCCTCAGCTCCCGCCTACTTGCCGGCTGATCAAATATCCTCTGCTCATAAAAGTTGTCTCTTCCCTGAAGGCCTCCTCCTTGGTCCTAGGGGCGACCCTCCTGAGGCCTCCAACCTAACCGGTTGTTCAACTCATGGGCCCCTATACTTGATGATGTCCCTGTTGCCCCTGTCCTCGGGGCTCCTCCCTCCTTCTCTCTTCTCTCTGCTCCCTCTGCCTTCTTACTCCCGGCTCGTTCACGTCATCCTCCGCCAACCTGGCTAGCTTCCTTATAAAGGCTGGGTTGGCCCTCTCGAAGTATATCTCCTTCGCCGCCCTCTCCATGAGTTCCTCAAAAGAGAGGGGGGCACTCTCTTCAGATCCATGCTAAAGAATCCCGGCCTCAGCCCCAGGGTAAAAGCGAGCATCAGAGCATACCCTGGGACCTCCTGCACTAGGAGGATCTCTTCCTAAAACCGGTCCACATAATAGCCCAACGTCTAGTCTTGCTTCTGGCTCACCGCAAACAGGCACTCCGCCTCCTTCTTACGCTACTTTGATGTCGAGAACCTCAACAGGAACCCTCGACACAGATCCTCCAAACTGTAGATCGAACTTGTTGGTAACTGGTGGAACCAGTACCGTGCCTTCTCCTTCAACGTGAAGGAAAACAGCCGGCACTTGAAGGCATCCATCATTTTCCTTATCGAAACAACATCTTCAAACCACTATACATGTTGTACAGGGTCATCTATCCCCGAGTAGTAGGACATGTCGGGCTCCCGAAACCCCTCCGGCACCGGGGCTGAGATGATGAGCTCACTGAAAGGCCTCTCACCTCCTTCTTGCCGAGAGGGCACGTCTCGTAGCCTCGGCTGGCTGGCCCGATCTGCGTGACCATTCCTATGGAAGAGTACTCGCACAGCTGCCTCCCTCTCTATAACTTGTGCCAGAATCTCCTTCCCGGGATGCTGGTCTGGGAAGAGCTCTTGTACGACCACGTCCCTCTCGCCAACCTCCGTCGGGACCTCCTTCCTGGGGCGCTTCCCAGGAGCATTCTTGCCCAAGAGAGGAACCGCCTTTACCAGAACCCGAGGCATTGCTCACTCGCTACTTGTCGAGATGGCCAAGCTGATGGTCTGCAAGACCTCTCGATTGAAGTCCTCTAGCATCTTTCTCGTCGCCTCCTCTCCCCGGGAGGGGGAACCTCCTGAAGCAGATCCTTCACCTTCGCCTCCTGCCATGGGACTGAACTCAAAACTTTCTTGTATCGGCTACCTTCCATGCTCACCGCACTAGTACTATTGCAGCCAAAATTTGACTTCAACGAAAGTTCAAAATTAGGGGCGTAGCCATCACCTATTCGTCGCAAGCTCGGTCCTCTGACTGGTTGTGAAGGACCATAAACCGACCCAAAGCATCAGAAGGTAGGTCCCACCGCTTACCTAGAATATCTCTGAGAGCTTCCCCTCCAAAGCCAAAAGCTGGGCTTGGAGCTCCTCAGAAAGCACAAGAAAACTCTTAAAATCCCGGGAAAAAAGATGCTTTTGAAGAACCCCTATGAGCCTATTTATAGTTTTCTGAGTTTGAACTGCCAATAACCAAACTGAACTGATCTGAAATTACCAAAATACCGTTGGTTGGGTCTGTCAACAGCAAAACTTCGTTGTTCTGAAGGGTTATATGCAGACCACCGAGGGCTAAAGCGTAAAATCACCTAGGGAAAAAAAGGTGAACCGTCTTCCAACTGAACCGCGCTTGGCGAGGGCACCGTCTCGAGGGTGAGAGCTCCTACCTGAGCAGCTGGGCCGTATACTAGGTCCATCACTCCTAGGAGGGCCCTCGCTTGAGCCACTGGGACATCTCGCTGGGTCCGTCTCTCCTGGGAGGGCTCTCGACTAAGCCACTAGGCCATCTCAATGGGGTTGCTGGGGCCCCCTTGTCTAGCGAGCTGGCCTTAACCCGGCGAGTAGCCCTCTTCCTGGGACACGCTCGCCAGTGAGTAAGCTTCTGTCAAAGAGTCCATCTTGCCTTACCTTCCCCTCTTTTCGAACCCGATCTGATCCTACGAGCCCGAGGTTGTACAAACACCAAGTATAATTTTCTGACATGGTATTGCCTTAAACAAATTATGACAAAAGTATATCATCAAAATAACTGTAATTACTAAATCTAATAATTTTCCAAAAAGATTTTAACATCCAAAGTATTATCGACTAAATAACCACAATGATAGGGTAAAACAGGAAATAATATAATTAATCATCCAAACATTATTGAAAAATTACCAGATGTCAAGTGTGACCAGTAAAATATACTTACCAAAATTATAATTTTCTAAGAATGTTTGTCCACCCAAATAAATCATTAAAAATATTCTACTAAAAGGCACTTTGTGAAGCATCCTATATAAAAAGGCTTCCAATTCTTTGATAAAAATCTACTTACCAAAAACATTAAGATGTTCTTAAACAAAATTTCATGACATTTCAGTAAGTATTTATTTCATTTTAAATTCTTTGATAAATAGGGTAGATACTAGGTTTGTGAATGAAGTACCAAAAATAATGCTCCAAAATTTATAACAAAATTCCTAGAGATTAATGACAACTATTTAAGGTCATTGCATAAATTGCATGGACATCCAAGATCATATAACTATGTAGTAAAATCATGAGTAAATGTAACCTAATTGGTCCTAAACTATTTTAGGGGGATGTAAGTTCCTTAAGGTCCTAAAATCTATCACCAGGGCTTAATTCCACCCTAAAAACTCTCATGCCAAGTTTCAAAACATTCCAAGGACATATGGTCTCATGTCCCTCATTGATCTCAAAACTCAACCCAAGGGTTCACAGTAGGATTCTAGGGCATACCAACCCTAAACCACCCAAAATATCTTATGAGCGTATTTTATATGTCAATAAGTTTGTGGCCAAGGATTCATCCCTTTTGCGTGAGGAATGGCGACACAACCCATCAAACACCATTTGCCCTACTTTGCCCTTATGGACCAAACTTTGGTCACACTAATACCTACTCAAATCAAACCCAAATGGGCTGAGATTATTGCCAATGACTTATCATGACCCTAAGGGTTATGCACAAAACGTTTGGGGAATTGTGAGGTCATTAGACCCTCTAATTAACTCATACAAGGATTATTAAATATTTACAAAAACTATAGAAACTTTTCTTCCAAAAATTTGCATTTTTGGATATGTCAGAGGTATGGGTAAGAGTGAACCTCATTCCAAATCTCAAGTCATTTGGATGGATGGATTGATGGGGGCACTCAATTTAGTCTCTGGGTAACCGTATGTATAGACAACATAATTTTGAATGGGGGAACTCAATTTTAGAATAAAGTAGTCCTCAAGGGCTACAACTTTCATGTTAGCCATTTTTCCTCAGTAGTGATCTAAGTATTTTTAATAATTAAAACCTCCATTGCATAAAATGTGACAGAATTATAATTAATATAAATTAATTAATTAAATCGAGCATGAATCTTAAAGCACCAAATCGACGACATCCCTTCACCTTCTCCATTGCGCCAATGACACAGATGGCACCGTCTTGGGCCAACTTGCCCGTGATATCCCGGGCACCCGACCACCTGCCTAGCCGGCTGCCGCCGCCACCACCTTCGTTGAGGTGGTGGCTATCGTTGGGCTACGAAACTGCCGTTGTAGAGGTCGTTTCTGGTGAACCCGCAACCTCAATTTTTCATGGAAAATTCTTCAAATCTCCTCATGGGATCAGGCTCAATTGAGCCTGATATCTCTCCTAGACGATCTAAGATGCTAGCACAGAGGGAGAGGGGGTGAAGTCGACCTTCTGGGGTTGTTTAAGCCTTGACGATTGTCGTGTCGCCAGTGACACCGGCCCTTGGCCTCCATTGGCCATGAATGTCCTCTCTTCCTCTTTTTCTCTCTCCTCCATTAAAGGGAAACTAGGTTTCTCTCTCCTACTCACCCCCTCTAGATTTTGAGTGGCAGTTTGGGTAAATATCAGCCTCCTAAGCGAGTGGGCCACTCCAATTAGGCTTATCCCAAGTGGATTCGGCTAGGTTTGGTTAACTTCAGTTAATTAGACCCATTTTAGGGTTGAGTTGACTTTGGTCAATTTGACTTTTTTGGGTTGACCACAATGGGTCCCTAGTGACCCATTAGCCTCCCCTAAGGTCTGGGAGGGACTTGGGTACGGTTGGTTTGGCACCTTGGTGGTCACTTGACCCTTATTAGGGTACTTTGACCATTTTAGGGTTTATGTTGACTTTGGTCAACTTGATATCTTTGGTTGACCCGAATGTGTCCTTGGTGACCCAATGAACCCCCTTAGGGCTAGGGAGGTTTAGGTGGGGTCAAATTGGCTAAGGGAAGGTCAATTGACCATATGTGAGCTAGTTTGACCTAATTAGGGTTAAGGTTGACTTTGTTCAACTTGACAACATAGGTTGCCTCTGATGGATTCTTTGTGACCCAATGGACCTCCCAATGGGTTAGGAGTGCTATGGTGGGGGTAATGAAGTCAAGTTATAGTGCTAAAGTCAAAACCTAGGATTGGTATTTGAATTGTGCTATTTGTAGACCAAGGTGATTTCTACATTTATGCCCTAGGTTCACATGGTCTCTTTGAGCATCCTAGGGTTTTGTCATGACCTAATCATGACAAAACCATCTTAGGGGTCTAGTTGCTTGAGGAATGTTACAAAGTATCACCCAACTTTGCCACCTCTCTGATGGCACATATCTTTGTGTCCTAGTCTCTAGTGAGAGATCTTATGAACTTGTCATTTAGCTCATAATGACGGAAGGCCCTCTCATAGGTCTTCAACTCATTCACAATCCTAAAGAACTTTTCATATCAGATGGTATTCTGTCTTCTTTGGACTGCCGGAAAGCCTTATACTCCTGGTTTAGCATGGACTTCCTATCATCTCTTACTTCCTCTATCCCGTCCACATTGATCACTAGTGTGTCGGACATTACCTTTGCAGATGTGCAGTGGATTAGATTCTAAAGTGTAGAATCATCAATAGCACTGACAATGATATTTTGAGCCATCTTGTCCATGGTGGCAAGTATGACATCATCCTTTATCATCTCTCCATAAGTCTTAGGTGTTTGATCATTTGCAATCAAAACTGACACTTTCATGGTGATGAAAGATCACTCCTTGACAGTAATAAAGATCCTAGGGTCAACAACTTCCATGAAAATCCTAACCCTCTTCTTATAGATGCCAAACCCTTCCTTCTTGTAGATTTGAAGCTTTATGGCACCTAGGTCCTTATAGCTCAGTCCTGAACCCATAAGGACAATCTTTCTGCTAACCTTGGAGATCTACTCAGACTGTTAAGCCTTCTTTGAGTAACATCACTCTGATACTACTTGAAAGACTTTATTTTCAAGGTCATCTAACACCAAGCGGGGGGTAGGGGTGCGGTGGGGGTGGGGTGGGGGTGGGGTGAATATGTAATGCCCCGAAACTCAAAAGAGGGACGAGCAACGTTTAGAGCCAAGTTTGGGTCATGGTAAGGGTCATACGGCATAGGACATGGGCGTGTCCAGTGCCATGTCATGCTCGGGTTCGAAGAATAGCGAACACGGCCTGAGACACGGGCATGTCCAGGGACCTTTCCTGCTCGGGCTGTTAGCCGGGCTGTGTCGGGTAAGGAAAATGGCCTGCTGCACAGGCGTGTTATGGTTGACACAGTTGTGTAGAATTTGACATGGGCGTGTCGAGAAGCCGTGTCCTTCTCTAGGTGTTTAGTCGGCTGTGTCAGTTGTTGAGCACGGCCTGAGACATGACCATGCGCATGGCCGTGTTTGACACATGGCATGTGACACAGGTGTGTCCAGAGGCTGTGTCCTATTCGGGATGCGACGGTTTTGGCATCGATTGAGGCACATGACCTTGGACACGGGCATGTCACAAGCCGTGTTCATCCCAGGAAATGGATTTTAAGTGCGAATCGTGGCCGTTCGTTTCCTTCTTTTGGGATCCAAGGGCCCAGGGCTGTTCTTGCTGAGTTAAGTCCGGGAATAGGGTTTGAAACCCTCATTCCACTTGGAGCTTTCTCTTTCTAAAGCTTTAGAGAGAGGGGAGAGCAAGGAAGAAGGAGAAGGAGAGATCTACGGAGGCGAGGCCGTTGTGGTGATGTTCATCCGTCTATATCTTTATGGCACCAAAGAAAAATACAAGGGTAATGATTCCCTTCTTGGACATGTAAAGTCCTCTTTCCTTTTTTCATAGGAAAACCACTCTAACGATTATGCGATGAGTGTGAGGTATTCCTTCGGGTTGACATGAATAGTCCCCGTTATTTTGCTTGTAGAGTCCGGAATCGAAGAATGGACATAGACATGGTGTGTGAAGCCTACCCGGACAAGTTGGTCTGGATCGGTGATGTTTCATTATGCATGAATGGTCGGAGAAGACTCTGCGCCGATGGTTGTTTTCTTGTTTTCTACACGGTAGATTGCAACAAGGAATCTTGGGGACTAACTCCAAGGTGCACCTGAAAAACTGGGCAGAAGCGTGATTCTGCCATCTTGTGGGCCTGGGAGACAACATGCACATAACTAGGTTATGTAAAATTTGTGTGATAGATTTGGGACTCAGGGAAGCTTGACCCGCGCATATGGTTTAAATTGACATTGCAGTGTGAGCAACGGGTTAGGCTGAACCGTACCCGCTCTATGTCATTCGGTTAAAGTGACCTAAGGTGCATAGTACTTATCGTTGGCATAGACGGAGGGTCTTAGGCTTAGGCTGGTAAGACTATAATGCTCACGAGGTTTGGCGCCCTGGAGGCAGTGGTGAGACCACAGATTTTTACCGGGTTCGCCGAGTAAGTGCCCTGAGAGCACGTGGTGTGTGGCCCTGCGGGTCTGCACCTGTGGTGTATTGTGTAAATGTTGTACTTTCACTTTAATCGTTGGATTATACTAATGCAATGCAGGGAAGGATCACCGCCACCCCAAGAAAGGGGTGGTGTCATTATAATTTGGTCAGCTTTAGCTGACCGTTGCTTTTGTTTGCCACCACTGCGATGGATTGTTGATTGCAGGTGCTGCGGAGCCTAGTGGCAAATAGCGGACAAAAGCCCTTGTTGCTGAGCCGGCCCTCGAAGGCCTATGTGAATGTTTACTTGTTATACTCATGTGTGACCGGCCTGCGTGCCGATGTTTGGAAGACAATGTTTATTTAAGTAAACTCTTGTAAGGCCATAAGGCCAAGTACTTTATGTATTTTGTACGCTCATTCCTAATTTGGTTATTTAGTGGACATTCATGATGTTGGCTTGGGTTCTTTTCTTTGCAACTCTTAAAATACTTCCGCTAGAATGTACTATATGTAGGACGTATGCTATTGGAAGGATGGTTTCATTTCGTAACCCTTGGGTCTGTTTGTGGTATATGGCGTCGGGCCCCGGCCGGACCTACTGCTATATGCTATGTGACGAATAGGGGTGTTACAATTTTGAATCAGACTACCGTTTCGGTCATGCTTAAATGAATTCATGGACGAATTCTTTTAAGGGGTGGTGAGCATATGTGTGTGCATCATCGTTATAACATAAAAATAACCCATGAATGTCCACTTAGGAATGAAAATACACATGTTGAGGAACCTGCGTGTTCCTATAATTGCTTTTTGCAATACTATTCAGTCACTTAATGGTGTTTTGTACGACTATAGGTGACCAGAAGTGGTGCAGGGCCGTCAGAACGCCCGGTTTCTGAGGCAAGTAGCTCACTGAATGATGTGCCTGCAACACCTCCCTCGGCAGAAACCATAATATTGGTGGGTGAAGCGGTGTTTGCTATGATAAATGCCCAGCGTGCAAGACAAATGCAGCAGCCTCCCCTATAGTGGAGCAGGAACTGCTTCAAGCGGTGGAACCGATAAGTGTGGAGCAAGTGGTGGTGGAGCCATTGGTACCTAGGAGAGCAACTGAAAAGCAGCTCAAGCATGTTATGGGCTTCAACCCTCCGGTGCTCTCGGGGACGGGAACCCCATCCCAAGCTGAGGATTGGCTCTCCCGAGTAAAGTGTGTCTTGACGGCTACGGAAATGGAGGAGTGGCAGAAGACCACCAGAGCTACTTTCCTGTTGGACGGAGATGCAAGGCTGTGGTGGGAAGGTTTAAAGCTACATCACTTAAGGGGAAGTCAACTCACAGACGTGTCGATGGAAGAATTTTCGAGACTATTCTTGGCAAGGTACCTTCCCTCGGCTCAGAGGATCGCGATGGAGAATGAATTCCAGAAGCTAGCGCAAGGAGAGAGTAGCGTGGATGAGTACCTCCACGAATTTACACGGTTGGGTCGGTACGCTAGCTCTACATTTGCTGATGAGGAGCGTAAGACAAACCGTTTCTATGAGGGTCTGAGGGATGACCTAAGGGTACTGCTCTCGGGGCCTATGACCCAGGGCTTCTTGACACTGGTCAATACGGCCCAGTCTTTGGAGAAGGATCTGAGGAATGTACAAGCGAAGAAAGACTGTAGTGCTAAGAAGACAGAGTTCAAGGTGCCGACTACCTCAAAGTCTGGGTTTTGTAAGTTCTATAAAAAGGCTAGGACTTCGGGTCCAGCTCCTTCTTCCGATGTCTCGGGGGCAACTACAGGCCGAACCCCGGGCGCATACTATAACTGTGGAAATCCAAGACACTTTGCCCGAGACTATTTGAGCGGACGGCCAAAGTTCGAGAGGAAGCCGTGAGCAACCTATGAGGAGATGGGTAAGGCGGTGGACTTAACCTCATCCCACTATGCTCCAGCTCAACCTAGAGTCTATAACCTTGGCCAGCAGGAGGCCATAAAGTAAGCTGATGTGGTGACAGGTATGGTTTAAATTTATAGCAAGTTAGCTTTAAATACTTGTTACCTTGTGCATGTTAGCTTATTACTGCTTGTATAGGCTTTGTTTTGATTTTTGATAATCCGGCGAGAGCACTGTTCTATATGTGAGCTTCACACTCCTTTTTGTCCGAAGAATATGTATCACGCATAAGAGTACCTACTTCGATAGTAAAGGACAAATTGGATGTGTTGTTGCTTAATGGGTGTTTAATGCGCGTGGATAAAGTCTGTGGAATAAAGATACGGATTGGGAGTCAGGAGTTCGACTTGCAAGCATTGTTACTGCCGCTAGTGGAATTCGACATGATTTATGGTATGGACTGGCTCTCAGAGCATCATGCATACATTGATTGCAATCGCAAGGAGGTCAAATTGGGAACTGATCATGAGACGACATTTGCGGGCTTGAAAGGGTCGAGCAAGATTTTGATGTCTGCTCTTCAGGTGATTAAGGTAGTTTGTGCTGGCACAGAGCTGTTCTTCACGCTAGTAGAGGCTTCGAAGCCTAAGCCTGCTTTGGACAGCATCACAGTGGTATCCGAGTACCCTGACGTGTTCCCTGGAGATCTCCCTGGAGCCCCACCTCAGTGGGAGATTGACTTCACTATTGAGGTAGTGGCAGGTTCCAAACCTGTGTCACGCTCCCCATATCGGTTAGTGCCAAAGGAGATGGCGGAGCTGAAGGTTCAATTTGAAGAGCTGTTGGAACAGGGTTATGTTCGTCCAAGTTCGTCGCCTTGGAGCGCACCGGTCCTTTTTGTTTAGAAGAAGGACGGAAGCTTGCGACACTGTATCGATTATCGAGAGCTGAACAAGTTAACGGAGAAGAACAAGTACCCGATCCCAAGGATTGATGATCTGTTCGATCAGTTAGTCGGGTCATCAGTGTACTCGAAATTGTATCTTAAATCCGGATATTATCAGTTGAGGATAAGAGAAAGGGATATCCTCAATACAACTTTCAGCACGAGATACAGACATTATGAGTTTACCGTCATGCCGTTTGAGCTGACTAATGCGCAATCCATGTTCGTGGATCAGATGAACAGAACTTTCAGAGAGTACCTGGACCACTTCGTGATCGTCTTTATTGACGATATATTGTTGTACTCGCAGTTTATTGAGGATCACTTTAAACATCTGCATTTGGTGTTAGAGACGCTGAGGAGGAACCAACTGTACTCCAAGTTCTCCAAGTGCGAGTTTTGGTTGTCCTCGACAGCATTACTTGGTCACATAGTTAGTGGAGAGGGAATTGTGGTGGATCCGGCGAAGATCGTTGCTATAGGGGAGTGGCCTGTGCTGTCTACGGTAGCGGAAGTCCGGAGTTTTCTAGGGCTTGCCGACTATTACCGGCTCTCGCAGATAGCGTTTACCCTCACGACTCTGACATGGAAAGAGCAGAAGTTTTTTTGGATACCTGAGTGCGCACAAGCTTTAGAAGAGTTGAAAAGTCGGTTGAACAGGCGCCTGTTCTAAGTTCGCCGAGTGGGACTGAAGGCTTTGAGATCTACAGTGATGCTATGGGCAGTGTATTGGGTTGTGTTCTACTACAGCATGGAGGTGTAATAGCTTATATATCGCGTCAGCTAAAGGAAAATGAGAGGAATTATCTGGTCCCTGACTTGGAGTTAGTGGCCATGATATTTGCCCTGAAGCTGTGGAGGCATTACCTGTATGGTGTGAAGGTTGATATCTATTGATGTCGCCGCCATGCTACCTCCACTTGATGATGATCCAGTTGCCGATGCGCTACAGCATAACGACCTTCGGAGAAATGACGATGCTAATGAAAGACAATGCGTACGAATTTAAATTTAACGGCAAGGTCATTATGTTGAGGCCGACTGTCCCAAAGGAGCCTGTAGGGCCGATTAAGGACACCACTGTTCTGGTTGAGAGGAAGGAGCTGAGTCTAGTGGGTGGGAAAGATTTTGTGAAGGATCCTTTTCTTGATGGAGTGATGTATGCACTCGTACTTATGAGTACGAGTACTGATTCAGGAGTGATGGGTGATTTACCTAGGGGGATACGGGTGTTGTTAGAATAATATAAGGACGTTTACCCAGATGAGCTACCCTCATCGTTACCACCGCTACGGGATATACAACATGCGATAGATCTTATCCCCAGTTCGTCCCTACCCAACCAGCCCCATTATAGACTCCATCCCGCTGCCCATGAGGAACTACAAACCCACATTGAGGACTTGGTAAATAAGGGGTTCATTCATCCTAGTATGAGTCCATGTGCTGTTTCAGCCCTGCTTACCCCCAAGAAGGATGAAACATGGCAGATGTGCGTTGATAGCCATCAAGTATAGGTTTCCTATCCCGTGATTAGATGACCTCTTAGATGTCCTATCTGGCACCCCCATCTTTTCGAAGCTAGATTTACGGAGTGGGTATCACCATATTAGGATCCGTGAGGGAGATGAGTGGAAGACTGCGTTTAAATATAAGGATGTATTATATGAGTCGCTTGTGATGCCCTTCGACTTATCCAATTCTCCCAGCACCTTCTCTTGGATGATGACACACGTCTTTCAGCCATACATGGGGAAGTCTGTGGTAGATTTTTTTCGATGATATCCTTATCTATAGCACCAATGTTGCAGAGCACATCTCCCATATACAGGTGATTCTTTCCACCTTGCGGAAGGTGACATTTTTTCTGAACTTTAAGAAGTGCACCTTCAATGTCCCTGATGTAGATTTCTTAGGTTATATAGTCGGGTCTGAGGGTATACGAGTTGACCCTAGAAAGGTTCAGGTGATAAGGGACTGGCCCGAACCCACTAGCCTACGAGAAGTGTGTAGTTTTCATGGAATAGCTACTTTCTATCGCCGTTTCATACGGGGCTTTAGTAGCATTATGGATCCTATTATTGATTGCATGAAGAAGGGTAAGTTTATATGGACGAAGTCCGCCACCTCTGCGTTCCAATATATTAAGAAGCTTATGACCGAGGCATAAGTGTTACGTCTAGCTGACTTCACCAAGATCTTTGAGCTTACATACGATGCATCTGGGGTGAGAATAGGAGGTGTCTTAAGTCAAGGTCACCCGGTCAGTTACTTTAGTGAGAAGTTAGCGGGCGCCAAGTTGAATTATTCAAACTACGATATGGAGTTTTATGTTGTTATTCGTTGTTTGCATCATTGGAGGCACTATCTTCTCTCCAAGGAATTTGTGATCCTCTCCGACCATGAAGCTTTGCTCTTCATAAACGGTCACCACAGAATCAGTCCGCATCACGCTAAGTGGGTAGCCTTCTTACAAGGATACACGTTTACCCTCAAGCACCTTAAGGGGTCCGTTAATCGCGTTGTCGATGCTCTTAGCCTCCTTACCCTATTGCTATCCACCATGCAAGTCCACGTTATAAGATTCTAGCGAATTAAATACGAACACGCCACTTGCCAGGATTTTCAAGAGATGTATCTATCGCCCAGGACAGCTCTCCCACAACTATTTCGGCCTTTACTCTTCGGGACGGTTATCTCTTTAGGAACGAGAAGTTGTGTAATCTGTGTTCCTCGTTATGACACCACATTATTTGGGAATTACATAGTGGCGGTTTGTGTAACACCCCCTATCCGTCGCATAGCATATATCAGTAGGTCCGGCCGGGGCCTGACGCCATATACCACAGACAGACCGGGTGGTTACTTAATGGAAACCATCCAACCAATCCAACGTTCTACACAGAGCATTCTAGCAGAAGCAGTTTATATAAGTTGCAATAAAGAACCCAGCACTAAAGCATGAATGTCCACTAAAATAGCCACCCAGGAATGAAGTACATACACAGTATTGGCCTTAAGGCCTTACAAAATGGTTTACTTAATATTACATGATTTACAAACCACGACACCTAGGCCGGTCATACATGAATAAAGCAGTAAACACTCCAAATAGGCCTTCGAGGGCCGGCTTCGCAATTTGGGATTTAGCCCGCTATTGACCGCTTGGTCCAGCAGCACCTGCAAGCAACATAACCACCGCACGGTGGCAAACAAAAAGGCAACGGTCAGCAATGCTGACCAAATTATAACGATCCCGCCCCCAACTTGGGGCGGCGATGCTCCTTCCCTGCAATTTTATTAGCACAAGCGAGCAATATAATAATATTCATTTTATCACAGGCGTAGTCTCACACGGCCACACACCCCGTGCACTCATGGCACATTCTCGGTGAACCGGTCGATGTCACGTCAGTTAAAGCCATATACATTCCGGACCCACCACCGCCACCTTGACGGCCAAACATATGAGCAATTTGTCTTCCCGGCATGGATCACGACAATTTAAGCCATAGACCGTCAAAGACCCTCATCTATGCCAACGGCAAGTGCCACATAACCTTAGGTCTCTTTTACCCGAACGACATAGAAATGGCTACGGTTCCATCTAACCCGTGCTCACGTCGCAACGACAATTTAAGCCATATGTGCAGGTCAAACTTCTCCCGAGTCCCATTTTCGTCACACAATTTCACATAACTCGGTTATGTTCAAGTTGGCTCTCAGGCCTCCATGTTGGCAAGATCACGCATCCGCCCAGTTTTCCAGGTGCACCTTAGGGTTAGTCCCCAAGGCTCCCTGTTGCAATCTACCGTGTAGAATACCCGAAAAACAACCAATCGCACGGAGACTTCTCCGGCATTTATGCAATGCAACATCACCGATCCAGACCAACATTTCCGGGTAGGCTTCACACAATATGCCTATGTCCGTTCTCGCTTACGGACTCTAACAATGGGGACTATTCATGTCTACCTGAAGGAACGCCTCCAACTCCTTGCAAACTCGCGAGAGCGGGCTTCCCTTTTGCAAAAGAAGTAGAGATTAACATGCTCAAGAAGAGGATCATTACCCTAGAGCTTTTCTTTGGCGCCATGGAAAAGTAAGCGGATGAAAAGCACCGCACTCTCTTCGCCTCCGTGGATCCGAAGTCGGCTCGCGATTTGGAGCTTCGAAGCTCCTCCAATGGCCGGATCTAACTTCTTCTTCCTTCCTTGGCTCTCCTCTCTCTCTAAGCTTTAGAAAGATAACAACACATGAAAAGTGAGGGTTTCTAAGGCCCAATCCCGGGTATATCCCATCAGGAATAACCCCAGCCGTTGGATCACCAGTTAAAGAAACGAACGGCTTTGATTAGGGACTAAAATGTCCAATAGGGACCGCACATGGCCTGGCACACGCCCGTGTCCAGGGCTGTGTGCCTCATTCGCCGTCAAAATTGACTCGCCTGGATCAACACACGGGCATCGAACACGTCCGTGTTGGACCTGACACGCCCGTGTTCCACCTGACACAGCCGTGTGGCCGGCCGTGTACCCCCATCGATTTATCCCGAAAACAACCCGAGCACTACACGGGTTCTAGGACACGCCCGTGTCCTTGCCCGTGTCTACCTCAACACGCCTGGGCTCCAGGTCGTGTACATGGTCTCAACACTCGACACTTCGTCGAGCGAAGATCGTCGACCTCACGACACGGCCTTGGACACGCCCGTGTCTTAGGCCGTGTGCCTTGTCTCGACACATCGTCGAGCAAAGTTCGTCGACACCCCGGGATGAGTGTCAACACGGGTCGACATGCCCTGCGACACGCCCGTGTCGCAGGCCATGTACCATGTCTCGACACTTCGTCGAGCGCAGAGTGTCGACTTCACGGGCTGAGTGTCGACATGGGTCGACACGCCCTGCGACACGCCCGTGTCGCAGGACGTGCGCCCTGTCTCGACACAATGTCGAGAGAAAAATGTCGACTTCGCCGGCTGAGTGTTGACACAAGCCTGACACGCCCTAGGACACGCCCGTGTCCCAGGCCGTGTGCCTCCTGCCAGAACCTAAAACTGGCCCAAAACGTCCCCCGTCGCTCTTTTGAGTTTCGGGGCATTACAACTCTCCCCCTCTTAAAAGAATTTCGTCCACGAAATTATATAAAGGAAAGACATGTACAAAACCAAAATTTGTACCTGAGCGGAACAACTCCGAATACTAGTCAAGCATAGTCTGCTTTCGCTCCCAAGAGAGCTCCTCACGACCGCAATTGTCCCACCGGACCTTGACCATCCTAATCTCTTTATTGCGTAGCCGCTTGACCTCCGAGTCCTCAATCCACACGGGCTTTACTTTTGTCATCATCCCACTATCAACTGGTGCTTGATCGACCACGATCACTCACGTAGGCTCTTGCACCGCCTTCTGTAGCACCGAAATATGGAATACATCATGTAGACCACTAAGCTCCACTGAGAGCTTCAATTGATAGGCCGCTTCACCAACCCGCTCCAGAACCTCAAATAGCCCAAGGTACCTCGGGCTTAGCTTTTTCAATCTCCGCACCCGCGAGACACCCTCGAACGGCTTGATCTTTACGTACACATAGTCGCCCACAGCGAACTCCACATTCCTGTGCTTGGCATTATAGTACTTCGCTTGCCGGTCCTAAGCGATAAGCAACCTCTCCCGAATGGTTCTCACCAAAGGAGTAGCATTCTCCACTTCTAATCGCTTATACAACTTTGACTCACCCGTTTCTAGCCAAGACAATGGCATGCAACATCTTCTACCATATAAAGATGGTCTTCCCATTGCTATCCAAAGTCCAAGACACGCATGCGGAGCATGCTTCCCATAATTCTATTGACCCTCTCGGTCTGCCCATCCGTTTGCAGATGGAAGGCTGTGATGAATTTCAACTTTGTTCCCAACATTTTCTGCACAAGCCTCCAATCATTGGACGTAAACCGCCCATCGCGGTCACTCATGATGTTGTGGGGCACACCGTGAAGCCGTACTATGTTATCCACATACAGTTTTGCCAACTTCTCTACCGGATCATCCTTCCTATGTGGAATGAAATGTGACACCTTCGTTAACCGATCCACGACCACCCAAATGGCATTGTTCCCCTTTTTCGTCCTTGGCAAACCGTGCACAAAGTCCATAGAGATGTCGTCGAATTTCCACTCCAGAATAGGCAAGGACTTAAGAAATTCCTCCCGGCTTTTGGCACTCCGCCTTCACCAAGGCGCAAGTTTGACACTTTACTACGTAGAGCGCCACATCCTTCTTCATACCGGGCCACCAAAACAGTTTCTTTACATCGCGGTACATCTTTGTGCTCCCTAGTTGAATCGAGTACTTGGTATGGTGTGCCTCGTACAACAATTCCACCCGCAGATTGCCCACACTTGGGACGCACAGACGACCTTCTTTCCACAGCAATACGTCCTCCACAACAAATTGGGGATTTGACCCATCCAGAGCCTCTACCATGAACTGCTTCATATGGACATCCATATCTAAAGCCTGCTGAATCCGATCAGCCGGGTCATATTGGACTTCAGTCCAATTCAGTACTGCTTCAGCACTTGCTTGCCGATCTACACAAAACTATCTCCAACGCCTCCAACTCCCGCACCAACCGCTCATCATGCATCGATAGCCACTTGGCTTGAGCTGGGGCTTGGCGACTCAACGCATCCACAACCATATTACCTTTACCAGGCACATAGTGGATCTTGAATGTATAGTCTCCCAAGAACTCCATCCATCTACGCTGCCGCAAATTTAGATCCTTCTGACCAATCAGATACTTCACGCTCTTGTGACCGGCGTAGATATCCATCTTCACACCGTATAAATAATGCCTCCACAGCTTCAAGGCAAAACTCACTGCCTCTAACACCAAGTCATGGACCGGATAGTTCCGCTCGTGCACTTTTGGCTGTCTCGCGCCATAAGCTATTACACTTCCGTGTTGCAGTAGCATGCAACCCAAAAAGCTGCCCGAAGCATCGCTATTAAATCTCATAGCCTTCGGTCCCACTAGGCGAAGTCAGCACAGGCGCCATGGTCAACCGACATTTCAACTCCTCAAAAGTTTGCGTGCACTCCGGCGTCCAAAAGAACTTCTGCTCCATCCTCGTCAAAGTAGTGAGGGGTAACGCTATCTGCGAGAAGTTCTCCATGAAGCGCCTGTAATAGCCGGCAAGCCCCAGAAAGCTCCGAACTCCCGCTACCGTAGAAAGCTCAGGCCACTCCCGCATCGCAACAATCTTCGTCGGATCCACTACAATACCTTCCTCACTCACTATAAGGCCGAGGATGCCACTGAGGATGACCAAAACTCGCACTTCGAGAACTTGGCATACAACTGATTCCTCCTTAGCGTCTCCAAAACCAAAAGAAGATGCTTGAAGTGATCTTCCTTACTCTGCGAGTACACCAGAATATCGTCGACGAAGACGATCACAAAATGGTATAAGTACTCCCGGAAGGTCCTGTTCATCAAATCCATGAACACTGACGACGCATTAGTCAGCCCAAATGGCATGACCGTAAACTCGTAACGCATGTATCCTGTACTGAACGTTATCTTAGGGATATCACTCTCCCTTATCTAATTTAGAGTACGCCATTGACCCGACCAACTGATCACAAAGATCATCGATCCTTGGGAATGGGTACTTGTTCTTTTCCGTTAACTTGTTGAGCTCCCGATAATCAATACATAGCCTCAAGCTTCCGTCCTTCTTCTTAATGAAGAGGGTCGGTGCACTCCAAGGCGAAGGACTTGGACGCACATACCCTTGCTCCAACAACTTTTAGAAGTTGCACCTTCAGCTCTGCCATTTCCTTGGGCGCTAGCCGATATGGAGAGCGTAACACAGGCTTTGCACCTGATACTAACTCAATCATGAAATCTATCTCCCGTTGAGGCGGGGCTCCAGGAAGGTCTCTAGGGAACACATCAGGGTACTCCGATACTACTGAAATATTAACCAACGCGGGCTTCGGCTTTGCAACCTCCACTAGTATATAGAACAGCTCTGCACCAGCACGAACTGCCTTCACCACCTGAAGAGCAGACACCAACGTCTTGCTCGACCTCTTCGAGACCGTAAAGGTCGTCTCACGACTTGCTCCCAGCTTGACTTCCTTGCTACTGCAATCTATATAGGCTTGCTGCTCCGAGAGCCAGTCCATGCCAAATATAACGTCGAACTCCACCAACGGAAGTGACGATGCTTGCAGATCGAACTCCTGATTCCCAATCCAAAACTAAGTGCAACAAATTCTACACGCGCACAATGAGCACCATTGGACTATCACGCATCCAATTTGTCTCTTACCATCAAAGGAGGTACTCCGACGCACAATATAATTCCTAATAAATGAATGCGAAGCTCCCTAAATGAACGGTGCTCTCGCAAATATAGTAAAGTCATAACAAAGCTTAGCACCAGTAGTTCTAAGCTAACATGCACAAGGGCGATAAGTATTTAAGGCAAAACTATCTTTAAACCATACCTGCCCTTACGACGGCGTGCTTTCTCCAGGGCTTTAGGCACTCACGAGCATAATGCCCCGGCTCCCCACAGTTGAAGGATGCTCCCGTGGTTTGGCTTGTAGTTGCCCCCGAAGCACTGAAAGGAGGGACTAGACCCAAAGTCGTAGCCTTCTTGTACCACCTTTGATATCTAGACTTGGAGGTGTTCGTCATTTTGAATGCCTTCTCCTTTGCACTAAAGTCCTCGACTGTTCCTGACATGACTTTCTTGGCCTTCTTAGCACCTTTCCAACAGTCTCGGGCAAAGTGTCCTTTCTTTCCACAAGTAAAACATGTGTAAGTAGCTTTGCTAGTCGATGTCATAGCCCCTTTTCCCATCATTCCAACGGATGCAACTCTTATGGGGCTTGCATAGTTCGATACCATGGTCGCTGGCATCGGGAGCCTCCAAAGATATAGCTGATTCCACCAAGGCTCGAAATCCCAATAACTTTGGTCCTAGCAGTAGAACTCGTAACTCGGCGCGCAGGCCATTATAAAACCTATCGACTGTAGCTTGCTCATTATCCAACTCGAAGCATGGGTAGCGGCTTACATAAGAAATGCTTGCAAGTATTCCTCAACTGTGTGCACTCCCTGCATTAAATGTATATTCAGCTGCTGCCCCGATGGTCTACCAAAGGTCATCTGCTCCATCACGCCAACCGGCGTTGAAGCCACAACAGGGGCGCAGGGTTGTGCATTTCCTCCAAGCTGTGCACCCATCACAGTGAACACCACGTCAACGATCCTTCTAATGGTTTCATACGAAGGAGGAGTCTCAAACACCTCAACGGGCGCACTATACTCCTCAGAAACCGGACATTATGGCGGTCCAACACCGCTTCTGGTCACCTATAGTGGTACAAAACATCGTTAAGCGACCAAATAAAATTGCAAACAACAATTATAGGAACACGCAGGTTCCTCAAACACGTGTATTTTCATTCCTAAGTGGACATTCATGGGTTCTTTTATTGTTATAACGATGACGCACACACATGTGTTCACCACCCCTTAAAAGAATTCGGCCACGAATTCATATTAAGCCCGACCAAAATCAGTAGTCTGATACCAAATTGTAACACCCCCTATCCGTCGCATAGCATATAGCAGTAGGTCCGGCCGGGGCCCGACGCCATATACCACAGACAGACCGGGTGGTTACTTAATGGAAACCATCCAACCAATCCAACGTCCTACACAGAGCATTCTAGCGGAAGCAGTTTATATAAGTTGCAATAAAGAACCCAGCACTAAAGCATGAATGTCCACTAAAATAGCCACCCAGGAATGAATTACATACACAGTATTGGCCTTAAGGCCTTACAAAATGGTTTACTTAATATTACATGATTTACAAACCATGGCACGCAGGCTGGTCATACATGAATAAAGCAGTAAACACTATAAATAGGCCTTCGAGGGCCGGCTTCCCAATTTGGGCTTTAGCCCGCTGTTGACCGCTTGGTCCATCAGAACCTGCAAGAAACATAACCACCGCCCGGTGGCAAACAAAAAGGCAACGGTCAGCAATGCTGACCAAATTATAACGATCCCGCCCCCAACTCGGGGCGGCGATGCTCCTTCCCTGCAATTTTATTAGCACAAGCGAGCAATATAAAAATATTCATTTTATCACAGGCGTAGGCTCACACAGCCACACACCCCGTGCACTCAGGGCACATTCTCAGTGAACCGGTCGATGTCACATCAGTTAATGCCATAGACATTCCGGACCCACCACCGCCACTTTGACGGCCAAACATATGAGCAATTTGTCTTCCCGGCATAGGTCACGACAATTTAAGCCATAGACCGTCGAAGACCCTCATCTATGCCAATGGCAAGTGCCACGTAACCTTAGTTCTCTTTAACACCGAATGACATAGAAATGGATACGGTTCCATCTAACTCGTGCTCACGTCGCAACGACAATTTAAGCCATATGCGCAGGTCAAACTTCTCCCGAGTCCCATTTTTGTCACACAATTTCACTTAACTCGGTTATGTTCAAGTTGGCTCTCAGGCCTCCATGTTGGCAAGATCACGCATCCACCCAGTTTTCTGGGTGCACCTTAGGGTTAGTCCCCATGGCTCCCTGTTGCAAACTACCGTGTAGAATACTCAAAAAACAACCAATCGCACGGAGTCTTCTCCGGCATTTCTGCAAAGCAACATCACCTATCCAGACCAACATGTCTGGGTAGGCTTCACACAATATGCATATGTCCGTTCTCGCTTACGGACTCTAACAACGGGGACTATTCATGTCTACCCTAAGGAACGCCTCCAACTCACCGCAAACTCGCGAGAGCGGGCTTCCCTTTTGCAAAAGAAGTAGAGCTTAACATGCTCAAGAAGAGGATCGTTACCCTAGCACTTTTCTTTGGCGCCATGGAAAAGTAAGCGGATGAAAAGCACCGCACTCTCTTCTCCTCCGTGGATCTGAAGTCGGCTCGCGATTTGGAGCTTCGAAGCTCCTCCAATGGTCGGATCTAGCTACTTCTTCCTTCCTTGGCTCTCCTCTCTCTCTAAGCTTTAGAAAGATAACAACTCATGAAAAGTGAGGGTTTCTAAGGCCCAATCCCGGGTATATCCCATCAGGAACAACCCCCAGCCATTGGATCACCAGTTAAAGAAACGAACGGCTTTGATTCGGGACTGAAATGTCCAATCTAGACCGCACACGACCTGGCACACGCCCGTGTCCAGGGCCGTGTGCCTCATTCGCCATCAAAATCGACTTGCCTGGAACAACACACGGGCATCGAACACGCCCGTGTTTGACCTGACATGCCCGTGTTCCACCTGACACGGCCGTGTGGCCGGCCGTATACCCCCATCGATTTATCCCGAAAACAACCCGAGCACTGCACGGGTTCTAGGACACGCCCGTGTCCTTGCCTGTGTCTACCTCAACACGCCTGGGCTCTAGGCCATGTACACGGTCTCGACACTCGACACTTTGTCGAGCGAAGATCGTCGACCTCACGATACGGCCTTGGACATGCCCGTGTCTTAGGCCGTGTGCCTTGTCTCGACACATTGTCGAGCAAAGTTCGTCAACTCCCCGGGACGAGTGTCGAGATGGGTCGACACGCCCTGCGACATGCCCGTTTCGCAGGCCGTATGCCATGTCTCGACACTTCGTCGAGCGCAGAGTGTCGACTTCGCGGGCTGAGTGTCGACACGGGTCGACACGCCCTGCGACACGCCCGTGTCGCAGGCCGTGTGCCCTTTCTCGACAGAATGTCGAGACCAAAATGTCGACTTTACCGGGTGAGTGTCGACACAAGCCTGACACGCCCTGGGACACACTCGTGTCCCAGGCCGTGTGCCTCCTGCTAGAACCGAAAACTGGCCCAAAACGTCCCCCGTCGCTCTTTTGAGTTTCGGGGCGTTACAGTTTGAGTGGGCACTTTGGGCGGGATAAAACCATTGCACTCGTTGAGGAGAAATTTTATTATCCTAAACTTAAGGCAATGGTTGGAGGAGTAGTGAGTAGTTGTCGTACATGTCAAGTCTCTAAGGGCACAAAATCTAATGTTGGGTTATACATCCCACTAACCATCTCTTCCATACCATGTGAAGACGTTAGCATGGATTTAATTTTAGGCCTTCCCATCACCTTCAGACATCACGATTCTATTTTCATAGTTGTGGATAGGTTTTCTAAAATGGCATATTTCCTTCCATGTAGTAGGACTAACGATGCATCTCACATTGCAAAATTATATTTTACTAACATTGTTAGCCACCGTGGAGTACCGAAGACAATAGTCTCGGATAGAGATGTCAAGTTTATGAGTTATTATTGGAAAAGACTATGGATTTTAATGGGAACCAAATGATTATTTTCCGCCGCCTATCATCCCCAAACCGATGGGCAGACAGAAGTGGTTAATCGGAGCTTGGGAAATCTTCTAAGATGTCTTGTAAGCGACCACAAAAGTACTTGTGATTTACTTCTTCCCCATGCCCAATTAGCCTACAATAATTCCAAAAATAGGTCCACGGGTATGTCTCCAAACGAGATTGTTCACGGGTACAAGTCCCCGGTGCCACTTGACTTGGTTCTGTTGCCCCCAGTGTACAAAGCAAGTACGTTTGCACAATCCTTCACCCAACACATTCAGGACTTACATGCACGTATACGGGCTACCTTGGCTTCTCAACACGAGTCCTATCAAGCGCACACAAATATACATAGGAGAGTGTCACACTTTAAGGTTGGTGATCTGGTCTTAGTCTGGTTAGTTCCCGAACGACTACCAACTGGCACCGTTAAAAAGTTAGCACCAAAGCGCGCCGGCCCTTTCCGGATTATAAAGAAGCTAGGAGACAATGCTTTCGTTTTGGATTTGCCTGCTGATTGGGGTATCTCCCCCATTTTTAATGTCTCGGATTTGACGCTGTTTGTTTTGCCTCCACCAGAGTTGACTTCTTTATCGTCTTCTCCTTCCACTGAACTTTCTAATGGGTTGGGGAGTGTTAGTTCGGATGATCTCTCTTTAACGGTCCCCACAGGTATCTCCTCGGATGGTGAGTTGCATGCCTTTATTCCTACTGCAAACATATTTCCCAGGTTTCCCAAGACATTCCTTACTCCATAAAGTATCCTGGCGGCTGAGCCACTTGTTACTCCTGATGGTGCTACTTATCGCTTCTTCATCCGTTGGCGTGACCGCCCCCCTTCAGACGACTCTTGGGTCCTCGAGACGGAGCTTCGATGCTTGGATGCTGCTCTTCTCCATCGCTATCTCTTGGACCCGCATCAGAGATACGTGATTTTGAGCGGGGGAGGATTGATGTCGCCGCCCCACTACCTCCACTTAATGACGATCCAGTTGCTGAGGCGCTACAGCATAAAGACCTTCGGAGCCATGACGACGCTAATGGAAGACAACGATACAACCTCCGCTCGCGGCGTGCTAAGCCCACTTGAAGACTATTTTAATTAAAATATCATGCTCTAATTACTTTTATTTTTATATGTGTGAATATAAAATTATTCCAAGCTTGGTTAATAATTTTATATTCATTTAGGGACTTTGTAGCATTTATTTCATGCACCTTAAAATACATTTGGTGTGTATTTAGCCACCCGGATGGATGATATTTCATCTCCATCTTGGATGGTTAGATGTGTTTGTATAATTCCTATATAAGGGCCCCCTTTTATGAGAATGAGAACTAGAGAACAAAAAAAGAAATCCTAACCTTCTTGACAGAGTTTCGGCCAAGGGGTTTTACCTAGCCGCCGCCTAATGTGTGAAGCCGCCGGCCCCACCTTGCTCCCTCCTCCCTACTTCGGTGCGACTCCGGTGTGGCTTCCTTCAGTGCGACTCCAAGGAAGAAGGTTGATGCCCCATTCAGTGCGACACCGGTGCATCCGTGGAGAGAGTGATTCTCCCACCTTATCTAGTGTGGTCATGAAAACGGTTTGGGCAACTTCTCTTCCTTCATCCTTGTGATTTCTTGCTTAGTATTGTGTGGAGGATGAACAACTGTTATTTTCCGTAATTTTAAATACCATCGCTTGCTTTTTCTGAAATTTATTTCATCATTGATAAACTTCTATAATCCGGATCGGGTAGATCCTATTTGCTTGAGTGGATCTTGGCCTATAACCTAGATTTTACTCTCAAAAAGGAGTGGCAACCTTTATGTTAATTTGGGGAATCATCCGACTCTATATCTTGATCGTTATTTTAGAGTCGATCTCTCCTCCTTGTGGTTTTATGTGTTGCATTTGAGCCGATCCGTGACGATAAGATAGATGCTTGCGTAGGTGTGGTAGGACTAAGGTGTGTTGGGAATGGTAGTCTACTTTGTGTCCATTTCACTCTCCGAATGTGGGACACTCGCTATGTCATCTATACCGTCCAAAAGAGCATGAAGTACATATTCAATCAAAAGGATCGAAACATGCGGTAGCAGAGATGGATGGAGTTCCTGGGGGACTACACATTCAAGGTTCATTATGTGCCTGGGAAAGGCAATGCAGTTGAGGATGCGTTGAGTCGTAGGGCCCCTGTGCAAGCCAACTGGTTGTCAGTTCTTGACGAGCATTTGATTCGGGAGTTGGAGGCATTAGAGATCTCTTGTGTTGACAAGCAGACTAGTGTCGAAACGCAATTGAACTGGACAGAAGTTCAATATGACCTGGCTGATGGGATTCGGCAGGCTCTGGATTTGGATAGCAACATGAAGCAAATCATGGATGAGGCTTTGGATGTTTCAAATTCCCAATTTATTGTTAAGGATGGATTGTTATGGAAGGACAGTTGTCTGTGCATCCTAAATGTGAGTAAACTGCGGGTGGAATTGATGTATGAGGCTCATCATACCAAGTACTCGATTCACCCAGGGAGCACGAAGATGTACCGTAATATAAAGAAGTTGTTCTGGTGGCCAGGACTTAACAAGGATGCGGGACTTTATGTGGCGAAGTGTCAAACGTGGACCTTAGTGAAGGCAAAGTGCCACAAGCCTGGATGTTTATTCAAGTCCTTGCCTATCCGGGAGTGGAAGTTCGACGATATTTCAGTGGACTTCGTGCATCGGTTGCCAAGGTCGTAGAAGGGAAATGACGCCATTAGGGTGATCGCAGATCGATTTACAAAGGTGTCGCACTTCATTCCGAATAGGAAGGATAATTCGGTGGAGAAATTGGCAAAACTCTATGTGGAAAACATTGTTCGACTTCACGGTGTGCCCCACAGCATCGTGAGTGACCGAGATGGGCGGTTCACGCCCAATGATTGGAGGTTGGTGCAACAAATGTTGAGAACCAAGCTGAGTTTTATCACGACCTTTCATCCACAAACGGATGGTCAGACCGAGAGAGTCAACATGACGATGGAAGACATGCTTCACATGTGCGTCTTGGATTTCGTGAAGCAGTGGGAAGATCACCTGTACTTGGTGGAATTTATTTATAACAATAGCTACCAAGTGAGCATTAAAATGACGCCCTTCGAGGCCCTTTATGGTAGGAAATGTCGCACTCCATTGTCATGGTTGGAAGTGGGTGAGTCGAAGCGGTACAAGCAGACAGAAATGGAAGATGCAACTTCGTTGGTATGAACTATTTGAGAACGATTGCTGATCGCATAGGACAAGCAAGCTAAATACTATAATGCCAAGCATCAGAACGTTGCGTTCGTTGTTGGCGACTGCGTATATTTGAAGATTAAACCGTTCAAGTGTTTCTCGCGGTTACAGCGCTTGAAGAAGCAAAGCCCGAGGTATCTTGGACCGTTTGAGGTTTTGGAGTGAATTGGCGAAGCAGCTTATCGACTAAAGCTATCAGTGGAACTGAGTGGTCTACACAATGTATTCCACATATAGGTGTTGCGGAAGGCAGTGCAAGAGCCTTCAAAAGTTACTACGGTCGATCAAGTACCGGTTGATAATGGGTTGACGACGAAGTTCAAGCCCATTCACATTGAGGACTCGGAAGTCAAGCGACTGTGTAACAAGGACATCAGGATGGTCAATGTCCGATGGGACAACTGCAGTCGGGAGGAGCTCTCTTCGGAGCGAGATCATACCATGCTTGAGGAGTACCAGGAGTTAATCCACTTGGTTACCATTTAAGTTTTGTGTATTTCTACCTTTCTATAATTTCGGGACGAAATTATTTTAACAGGGAGAGAATTGTAACACCCCGAAACTCAAAAGAGGGACGGACAACATTTTGAGCCATGTTTGGGTCCTGGTAAGGGTCACATGGCCTATTTAACGTCCCGAATCACACTAGGCCCCTTGTGCGTGTTTTTGAGCCAGGAGAGCTGACTTTGGGTCAGGGTAGTGCTGACAACTAGGACGCATGTAGCAGCCAGAAAGTCTGGGTTTGGCAAATTTTTGGGTGACACGGCCTGGGACACGGGCGTGTCCCAGGGCGTGTCCTGCTCGGGTGTGTATCAGTCGCGAGATCGACGAAAATGGGTTCGATGAAGTGTTCGGGCGAGACACGCCCCGTGTCACGGGTGTGTGATGAGTGTGATTATGATAGGCTTTCTACTATCATAATTGTAATCATGTCCACTATTTTTTGCCTTGTTGTGTAGTAATTTCGCAAGATTAGTTCGACATTATTTTCCAGGAGACTATAAAATTCATGTTGAAAAATGAGAGGGGACTTTTGGATTAGTTTTCGTTGGGGAGAACTTCTGCAACACGAAGTGGAGCATCCAAGAGAAGGAGGATTTGAAGGGTATTTTTGTATGCATTTAATCTTTTATTAATCCTTTTAATCTTCCCTATCTCTTGGTGATTCAACTTTAGTTATCTTTTATTTTACATGAACACTAATTTGGAACAATTTGTTAATCATGTATCGCCTTGTTTTCATCAAATTTGTGGTAATTTGTTCGTATGTAGGGTTGCAACAAAAGAGATTTCTCCTAAATATGAATTGCTTATTTGTTTTACATGGATTGCAAATCTCTAGATTGAGAAATTGGAAATTTGTAATGATAGTTACATGTTCATATTTTGGTGTTAAATCTTTTTGTAATTCAAATATCATGATCGAGAGATATGTTGTTTGGATACTTGGAATACGAATAAATGGATTCATGGTATTTTACAGATAAGATTTCATGAATATATGTAGTAGATAGGGTGTTTCCACTAATGCAAACTTGAGTATTGTAAATTGTTCGAGAGAAAGTTTACTAACTTAGGTTTAGATCTTGAATTGCTCGAGAGAGAATTCAATTGATGTTTACCCTTTACGTTACAACAAATTTGATAGTCTTATTATTTCATGATTACGTAAAATTGAGTTAATGAATGAGTATTTCATGTAATTGCTCATAAACTTT
This sequence comes from Platanthera guangdongensis, assembly GCA_039583875.1. Classification (NCBI taxonomy): domain Eukaryota; kingdom Viridiplantae; phylum Streptophyta; class Magnoliopsida; order Asparagales; family Orchidaceae; genus Platanthera; species Platanthera guangdongensis. The sequence continues at coordinate 147,199,163 of CM077147.1, read as the reverse complement.
TGGCTTTTATCATCTTGAATTCCCCTATGTTAAATTATCTAAATAGTCATAGTTAGGTTAATTTTAGATTAAAAATCAATTTTAATTGCTGATACGATAATAGAGTTAGGGTGAGTACGAGTATTTGAAATGGCCCTGTGGAATACGACAGGAGATGTAGTTTTCTCCTATACTATGATTGATAGGTGCACTTGCCTGAAAATTAATTCAATCTAGCTTATGCCCATCTACATAGTTTATACTAGAGTGTAGAATGAATCCGCATCGCAAACGAAATCATCAAGTTTTTGGCGTCGTTGCCGGGGAATCGATTTCATTATTTTGAAAGCCTAAACATTATTAATCTACCAATTTTTGTTTATTAATGTATAATTGTAAATTAGTTATGGAATAATTATATCGCTTAATTTCTGTTTTGTAGTCTGTTAGTCTATGATCAGGGGCGAGAATTCTGGGCTAGCACCAATCCTGACCCAGAGCAAATTATCCATAACACCAACCAAAGGGACGTGGGAGTTAATACCACAGATATTTCAAACGAACTAGTAGAAGAAGAAACGGTTATCCAATTAGAGAATCATCCGGAAAATTTGGATACCATGGCCAACCATAATGAGCAAACTATGTCTAACTTTGCTAGACCTAACCTCCAAGGAACCGGGTCAAGTATCGTTAGACCACCAATAACAACCAATAAATTCGAATTGAAGCCTAGTCTCATACAGATGGTTCAACAGTATGTCCAGTATGATGGCCTGCAAGATGAAGATCCTAACACCCACTTGGCCGAATTCCTGGAGATATGTGATACATTCAAGATCAATGGTGTTTCCAATGATGCCATTCGATTGCGATTGTTTCCATTCTCTCTAAGGCATAAGGCGAAGCAGTGGTTGAACTCGTTACCTAGAGGGTCGATTACTACGTGGGATATGATGGTTGAGAAGTTTTTGATGAAGTATTTCGCACGGGCAAAGACTACAAAACTAAGGAATGACATCTCCACGTTCATGCAATTGGAATCTGAATCATTGTACGACACATGTGAATGATTCAAGGACCTTTTGAGGAGATGTCCCCACCATGCTCTACCTTCATGTCTTCAGATTCAGACCTTCTACTATGGTCTAAATTCGGCCACTAAACAGATGATTGATGCAGCTAGTGGAGGCACCTCGAATAACAAGACACCTGAAGCGGCTCAGCAGTTGATAGAAGACATGGAGATGAACAACTATCAATGGACTACCATAATACAAAAGCCTAGCAAGCCCGCAGGAATTTATGAAGTGGATGTTATCACCGCCTTAGCCATTCAAGTGGAGAAGCTTCCCCAAAGATGGACAACCTTGCCTTAGCATCACCCTCCATGGCACCTCAACAATGGGACCCTTCATATAGTGGAATGCCTAGTTATGAACCTTCAGTACAAGAGCATGTTGACTATTTGGGCAACAATATTAGACCTCCTTTCAATCAAGCGAACAACCCATATAGTTCTACATACAATCCTGGATAGATGAACCACCCCAAATTCTCTCTGTAAGGACAAAGCAATCAAGGGAAGCAACCCATTTTTGGATAAGAACAACAACCGGAACAAAGGAAGCCTACATTCGAAGATGTGCTCAACAAGTTCATGCAAACTACCGATGTAGCCTTCCGGAATAAAGAGGGATCGATTCGGAATTTGGAGAATCAGATTGGATAGCTTGCAAGGATGGTTTCTGAAAGACAACAAGGGACACTTCCAGGAAATACGGAGACAAATCCTAGGGAGCATGCAAAAGCCATTCAAGACCGCAGCACTTGAGTTACTTAGAGAGGAGGGGGGTCCTAAGGAGTTACAAGACCCAGCCCGCGCGAATACAAACGGATTATGAAGGAAGGACCCAAGTGGAGTCTAGCGACGAAGGACCAAGCGAGATGAACGTGCAACCGATGGAGTATCAACCAGCAGTACCATACCTAGCAAAGCTCCGCCCGGTAACAAGGAGCGCATGAACTTGATGCGCAGTATGGTAAATTTCCGCCAAACACCCTAGCACAGACCGCAACCAGTCTATGTTTAAACAATTACATGTCAATTTACCTTTTTCTGAAATTATTCAAATGCCTAAGTAAGGCCCAGTGCAAAAAACCGCGGACACACCAGTCCGCAAGGCTTCCCGCGAACTCGAACCAACTAAGGATTGCACCCGCGACCACTAAAAGCACCAGTCCGCAAGCCTTCTAATAATAGGAAAATAGAGGAATTATCTCACCAGGCCGCAACCTTAGTAAAACTTAGTGAGGAATGTTTTGCTATTTTGCAAAATAAATTACCACAAAAATTTAAGGATCCCGGTTCATTTTCAATTCCATGTTTAATCGGAGATTTGTAAGTAAATAAAGCTTTAGCGAATTTAGGAGCAAGTACCCCGGAGTAAAATGCCTTATAAACTATATTTGAAACTAGGTCTAGGAGAACTTAGCCCAACCGACACCGAGTCCTGCTTCTTGCTAGAATGAGTAACCGCAAGTGAACACATAAACTAGCAGATCGATCGAATCACCGTTAAGTATCGTAGAGGAAAAGCGGAGGATGTATTAGTTAAGATAGATAAGTTTATATTTCCCAACAGCATGCTGATTTTGTTATTCTAGATATGGATGAAAATATTGAAGTACCACTTATATTAGGTCATCCATTTTTAGCCACTTCTAGTGCGCTTATTGATGTTTTTGATGGTAAATTAGTTTTGCGAGTAGGAGCCTTGCTACTTCCTCCTCCGAGATGAAATCACTACAGCAGGACTTTCAAATTGGCAATATTATGAAACAATCTTTAGATAATGATGATTATTGCAATTTCTCTCAGAGACGAAACCAAGCGGTATTGATAATGTTATGTCTTCTATAAATTCTAATTTTTATTGTAAAGATCCTTTAGAAATTTGTATTGCAAACTGCTATCTAGAAAAAGAAAATAATAATAAAGATATTGTTGACCATTTATTTTTTCTAGATAATAGTGCGATGATGAATAGAACGACTGAATATAGTTTGATTACTCAAGGAGATCATAAAGCTCCTAAGAATAATACTAAGAATCCACCAATAGTAGAACTTAAAAAATTACCGGATCATCTTGAGTATGCATTCTTAGGAACTAATTCTTCTTATCCACTTATCCAGTTATTATTTCCTCTTGAGTATGCTACTTCCGGTAGGCTCCACCGAGCCACCTCCATATGACGTCAGCTCGTCAAAGACAACGTCTCTTGACACCACGAACTTCTTCGTCACAGGGTCCATGCACTTCCATCCCTTCTTCCGCTCATCATAGCCAACAAAGACAAGTTTCCTTGCCTTCGCATCCAGCTTTGTCCGTGAAGCATCCGGGACATGCACGTAGCAAGTTGAACCGAACACCCGAAGGTGTCCAACACTCGGCTTCTCCTTCAGCAACAGCTCAATAGGAGTCTTCATGTTGATAGGGCTGAGTGGCATCCGGTTAATAACATAAGCAGCACAAGACATTCCCTCCGCCCAAAAGGACCTTGGGATATCTTTCGCATGCAGCCAGCATTTGCAGGTTTCCGTCAAATGACGGATCTTCCGCTCCGCTACCCCATTTTGTTGTGGAGTGTGAGAACAAGTAAGCTCCCGTTGGATCCCGTGCTTCCTGCAGAAGTTAGAAAACTCGGAAGAGACAAACTCCCCCCCGTTATCAGTTCTAAACTTCTTAATCCGCAAGCCAAGCCGGCCTTCTACCAACTCCTTGAACTCCACGAACAAATGGAAGGCTTCCGACTTCTCCTTTAAGAAGTACACCCAAGTATACCTTGAGTAGTCATCAACCAAGACAAGCATGTATTTGCTTCCACCAAGGCTGGCAGTAACAGTCGGACCCATCAGGTCGCCATGAATACACTCCAATGGTTTCTTGCTCCTTGTTTGAGATTTATCAAACGGAAGGCGATGTGCCTTACCGTATTGACAGCCCGCACAAACATGCCCATCACCAAAGGAGGACAACATCGGCAACCCCCTCACCAGACTTCTACTCGCCATTGCCTTTAGCTTGTCCATGCCAACATGCCCCAGCCTCTCATGCCAGATAGCCGCACTATCATTGGCCCTCATCCTATCAACATAGGCACTGGTGGAAAGAACAAACAAGTTCTTCACCCTCCTCCCAACATGAGCAACATCAGCCTTCACCGCTGATACGTTGCGAAGGAACCTCACGTCTGTTGGCCCAAACAGAACGTGATACCCAGCGTCCACCGCGTTGGTCACCGAGAAGAGGTTCTTCTTCATGCCCGGCACGTGATACACACTCCTTAACGTGAGTGGCCCCTGATCACTACCCAAAGACACGACCCCCTCCTTCTCTACTGCATAAACAGTATTATCAGCAGTGATAATAGCTTCATTACCTGAGTAAGCCTGCATGGAGGTGAACTTCGTCTTATCTCCGGTGAGGTGATGACCACACCCGGAGTCGACGATCCACTCGCTGTTGAAGTCCTCAGCAGATAAGGCCCGGACACAAGTGCCCGTCATGAAAGCTCCTCCCCATTCTGCTTCTTCACTTCGCGAGCAAGCTTCCTCCTTTCCCGCAGCATGCCCAGGCTGCAGTTTGACCTTGCAGTCCCGCTTGAAGTGCCCTCGCTGATGACACCGGTAGCACTTCAGATTCTTCTTCCAGTCCTTAGGAGCATTGCTCCTCTCCGGCGGATATGAAGTTGAAGCCTCCGTCTCAACAGCGGCCTGCACCTTCTTCTTCTTCTTCCCTTCCCATCCCTTCTTCTTGCCTGAGAAGAGAGCCTCGCTGCCTTCCTGATTCAGATTCACTCCAGCCATCTGCCTTGCTAAGCTCTCCTGCGAGGCAAGCAGATTCTCCAGCTCCAGCAACGACGGCTGAGTAGCCCACCCTTGAACAGATGTAACAAAGGCCACATACTCCTTCCGCAAGCCGCGGAAGATGTGCCTTTTCATCTTTGCCTCAGAGATAGGCTCATCAGGATCCAGTGCCGACAGCTCAGCACACAAGCTCTTCATCTTTAAGAAGTACCTGGAGATGGAAAGGTCTCCCTGAGTTGCCCTGGCCAACTCATTCTCCAGGAACTGAAGCCGCGCCACATTCTTCCTATTGAACAACTCATCAATGGTTGTCCAAATATCAGCAGCCGACTCACACCCAATGATGTGATCAAACAGTTCCGGAGAGACAGCTCTCTTCAGAACGAACTCTGCCTTAGCATTAGTTCTTCTCCAGAGCCTCACCTGGTCAGCAGTACCGAAAGCAGCAGTAACTTCCTGTCTGTCGTCTCCACCGACGACTTCCCACAGCTCCTCTCCTAGAAGATAACTCTTCATGCACGACTTCCACTTTTTATAGTTAGTCGGCGTTAAGAGTTCAATGCCCAGACCTCTTGCTAAGCTTCCTTCCATTGCAACCACCTGTTGGTACCCTTCAGCAGCTCCGAGCAACAACACAGGTTGATCACCACTCAATCACTGAGTAATAACGCTGGTTGACCTCCGCTCACGCAACGGAACCACTGCAACCTCAGAAACCTGGCTCTGATACCATGTTAAATTTTCTCAACGTGGTCAGCAAGATAGCCCAAACACCAAATTAATATCTTCGGAACTACCCAGTTCGCACGCTGAACCTGCGGAAAACCCAAGGACTAGAGGTTGCACCCAACAAAACAATGGAAGCACAAGAAGGTCTTATTATGCATTCACTTCTTTACAATCCGAGGCATACATAGCGAGACATGATTTCGCTAGTATTACAGCTGTAAACAGAAAGAACCAAAAACAAGCCGGGCGGACAGCACTCCAGTCCGCCGAGACCGCGAGGTCGCCGAGACCGCCGAGACCGCTGAGTTCGCCCAAGCTATGCTGCAATCCGCCGAATACCACGGAGTCCGCCGAGACCGCGAGGCCGCGCGGACAGACCGTTATTCGCCTCCTGCTGAACCCGAACTGAGGAACTCCCCTACCCGCCTGAAGCCGGCGGACAGGTTATTGAAGCTGGGAAAGTTGAAACAGAACTGACAAGCCGCAGAGCGACCTCCTGCTGAGTCCGCAGAGACCGCACACTTCCAAGCACTGACCGAAGTCACAGCCAAACTCCTGGCTCCTTGAAGTTATCCGCGCGACCTGCACACAGCAAACCGTCAGCCTGAAACAATCCGCGCGGACTGGAAAACACAGACCGCAGCACTCGCCCAACCCAATTTACTGTTCACTCACGTTACTTAGGGTACTGTAGATGTGCCAGGGGGGTCCTATTTATAGGCCAGGTGAGGAGTGTGGTCACCGCCCATGAGATAGCGACACCGCCCCAGCCCGCGCGAATACAAACAACCGTCCGCTCAGTCCGCGAGGACTTAGCCAGTCACCAAGGGAAACCGCCAGGAGCAAGGCAACCATTGACGAACCCTCTCCAGTCCGCCCAAGCTAAGCGGACAAGGCACCAGCCCGCAAAGCTCCAACTGCTTCAGGACAGCACCCTCTTCAATGGCAGTCCGCACCAACCCGAGGCAGTCCGCAAGACTCACACCTCAATCCGCCACAAGTCCACGACCAAAGGCAAACAGCAACAGTCCGCCCGGTCACAGCGGACTTCGCGGATACGGCGGACACCATGAACTTGACACCAAGTGTGACCAAGTCCAAAACCATCAAGGGCCAGTGCGAGCATGGCGGACACAAAGTCCCGTCCGCCAAACACCCTAGCACAGACCGCAACCAGTCCGCGAGCTCCTCGCACTTGTCCAATGCAGTAGCACCAAGCCGGACTCCAAACATCAGTCCGCCAACTGGTCTCCACAGCAAGACCTGCTGTAACACCTGAGCTCGACAAGGCCTCAGCCAAGCTCAAGGCCCAGTCCGCAACAGCCCAAACCGCGGACACACCAGTCCGCAAGGCTTCCCGCGAACTCGAACCAACTCGCCAACAGCGCAAGCTTGCACCCGCGACCACTGAGCAAAGCACCAGTCCGCAAGCCTCTCTATCCGCAGATACCAGGCCGCACCAAACCGCGGACTCTATGCAACAACCCGCTCAGAACACAGCCGGCTTCCACCAGACTTCTCACCAGGCCGCAACCTCAGTCCGCCCAGTCCGTCCAGTCCGCCAAAGCTGTCCGCACAGGCCGCGCGGCCTGTCCCGTCACCCACTTCCACTTCACAAATTTCAACAGAACCACCCTAAATTCTCTTTGGGAGGACAAAGCAATCAAGGGAAGCAACCCATTTTTGGATAATAACAACAACCGGAACAAAGGAAGCCTACATTCGAAGATGTGCTCACCAAGTTCATGCAAACTACCGATGTAGCCTTCCGGAATAAAGAGGGATCGATTCGGAATTTGGAGAATCAGATTGGATAGCTTGCAAGGATGGTTTCTGAAAGACTACAAGGGACACTTCCAGGAAATACGGAGACAAATCCTAGGGAGCATGCAAAAGCCATTCAATTGAGGAGAGGAAAGGAGTTACAAGACCCAAGGATTATGAAGGAAGGACCCAAGTGGAGTCTAGCAACGAAGGACCAAGCGAGATGAACGTGCAACCAATGGAGTATCAACCAGCAGTACCATACCTAGCAAAGCTTAACAAGGAGTGCATGGATGCGCAGTATGGTAAATTTTTATCTATGTTTAAACAATTACATGTCAATTTACCTTTTTTTGAAATTATTCAAATGCCTAAGTATGCAAAATTTCTTAAGGATTTAATTTCTAATAATAGGAAAATAGAGGAATTATCTTTAGTAACACTTAGTGAGGAATGTTTTGCTATTTTGCAAAATAAATTACCACAAAAATTTAAGGATCCCGGTTCATTTTCAATTCCATGTTTAATCGGAGATTTGTAAGTAAATAAAGCTTTAGCGAATTTAGGAGCAAGTATAAAACGCCTTATAAACTATATTTGAAACTAGGTCTAGGAGAACTTAGCCCAACTAGAATGAGTATTAAACTAGCAGATCGATCGGTTAAGTATCCTAGAGGAAAAGCGGAGGATGTATTAGTTAAGGTAGATAAGTTTATATTTCCTGCTGATTTTGTTATTCTAGATATGGATGAAAATATTGAAGTACCACTTATATTAGGTCGTCCATTTTTAGCCACTTCTAGTGCACTTATTGATGTTTTTGATGGTAAATTAGTTTTGCGAGTAGGAGAAGATGAAATCACTTTTCAAATTGGCAATACTATGAAACAATCTTTAGATAATGATAATTATTGCAATTACTCTCATGGTATTGATAATGTTATGTCTTCTATAAATTCTAATTTTTATTGTAAAGATCCTTTAGAAATTTGTATTGCAAACTGCTATCTAGAAAAAGAAAATAATAATAAAGATATTGTTGACCATTTATTTTTTCTAGATAATAGTGCGATGATGAATAGAACGACTGAATATAGTTTGATTACTCAAGGAGATCATAAAGCTCTTAAGAATAATACTAAGAATCCACCAATAGTAGAACTTAAAAAATTACCGGATCATCTTGAGTATGCATTCTTAGGAACTAATTCTTCTTATCCAGTTATTATTTCCTCTAATCTGTCTAATACTAAAAAAGATAAATTAATAACTGTATTGAAGAAATGTAAAGGTGCAATAGCATGGCAAAGATCTGATTTAAATGGTATTAATCCTAGTTTTTGCACTCACAAAATCCTTTTGGAAGAAAACTATAAATCTTCTATTCAACCGCAACGTAGGCTAAACCCGAATATGAAAGAGGTAGCCAAGGAGGAGATTGTTAAGTTGTTAGATGTTGGTATTATATACCCTATTTCGGATAGTTCATGGTTATTCCTGTCCAAGTCATTCCTAAGAAGGGTCGTCTAACAACGGTAGCTAACGATAAGAATGAATTAAATTCCTATGCGAACGGTAACAGGTTGGCGTGTCTGTTTTGACTATAGGAAATTAAATGATGCCACTAGGAAAGACCATTTCCCTCTGCCTTTCATTGAACAAATATTAGAACGTTTGTCAGGACATTCCTATTATTGTTTTCTAGATGGACTTTCTGGATACTTCCAAATTCCTATAGCACTAGAAGACCGGGAGAAAACAACATTTACTTGCCCATTTGGTACATTTGCCTATAGAAGTATGCCCTTCGAGTTATGTAATACACCTGCCACTTTTCAAAGGTTGCATGCTAGACATCTTTAACGAATATGTTGAGGATATCATGGAAGTATTTATGGATGATTTTTCTATTTTTGGCGACTCGTTTAATCTATGTTTGGATAATTTAGAGAAAGTTCTTAGGAGGTGTGAGGAGACTAACCTAGCACTTAGTTGGGAGAAGTTCCATTTCATGGTCAAGGAAGGGTTAGTGCTTGGCCATAAAATCTCATGCCAAGGAATCCAAGTAGATAGAGCGAAAATTGAGACCATCGAAAAGTTACCACCGCCAACCTCCGTCAAGGCAGTGAGAAGTTTCTTAGGACATGCGGGATTTTACCACCGGTTTATTAAGGACATATCCAAAATAGCTAAACCACTTACCAGGCTCTTAGAAAAAGACACACCTTTCATTTTTGAACAAGAGTGTCTACATGCCTTTGAGTTTTTAAAAGAGTGATTAATTAATTCTCCTATTATGATCGCGCCCGATTTTAATCAACCATTTGAGGTCATGTGTGATGCTAGTAGTTTTGCGGTAGGGGCTGTTTTAGGACAACGCCGAAACAAACATTTTCATCCTATATACTACGCTAGCAAAACACTTAATAATGCACAGGAGAATTATATAACTACAGAAAAAGAACTCCTATCAGTGGTATTCTCCTTTGATAAATTTAGATCTTTTTTAACATTATCTAAAGTGGTAGTATATACAGATCACTCTGTCCTAAGATATTTATTAGCCAAGGCGGAAGCCAAGCCTCGTTTAATCCGTTGGGTTCTCTTATTACAAGAATTTGATTTAGAAATTAGGGATAAACAAGGAGCAGAAAACTTAGCGGAAGACCATCTTTCACGTTTAGAAAATCCACTACGATCAATGTTAAATGAATCTGAAATTTCTGATACATTTCTTGAGGAATCAATGTTTGCCATATCTACAAATATACATCTTGATTATACATGGTTTGCGGATTATGCAAAATACCTTGTAGCTAAGGTTCTTCCAAAAGAAATTTCATACCAGCAGAAAAAAAAATTTTTCTCTGATTTGAAATATTACTTTTGGGAGGACCCCTCTCTTTTTTGGATATATGCAGATTCCGCTATACGAAGGTGCGTATGAGCGGAGGAAGGTTGGAAACTTTTGGAGCAGTGTCATTCAGGCCCTGCCGGTGGTCACTATGGAGCAAATTGCTCGGCAAAAAAGGTTCTTGATTCTGGTTTTTATTGGCCCCTTCTATTTAGGGATGCCCAAAGGTATGTGCTTTCATGTGATTCTTGTCAGAAAGCAGGTAATATTTCTAAATTACATGAAATGCCTCAAAAATATATTCTTGAATGTGAAGTATGCGATGTGTGGGGGATTGATTTTAGGGGACCATTTCTAGTTTCTTTTGGGAATAAATATATTTTAGTAGCTGTGGATTATGTATCGAAGTGGGTTGAAGCACAAGCTTTGCTTACTAATGATAGTAGGGTAGTAATCCTATTTTTAAAGTCCTTATTTGCACGATTTGGCACACCACGTGCACTTATTAGTGATAGGGGTTCACATTTTTGTAATTCGCAGCTAGATAAAGTATTGGAAAAGTATGGAGTTACACATAGGATAGCCACTCCTTATCATTCGCAATCTAGTGGTCAAGTTGAAGTTTGCAATAAAGAGCTTAAGTGGATCTTAGAAAAATCTATAGAAGGGAATAGGAAGTAGTGGTCTAGAAAACTTCACTATTGTTTGTGGGCATATAGGACCGCCTTCAAAACACCTATAGGGACCACCCCCTTTAGATTAGTCTATGGCAAATCCTGTCAACTGCCTATAGAATTAGAACACAAGTCGTATTGGGCGATACGCTCTTTGAATTTTGATACTAATTCTATAGGGAAGAAACGTAAACTTCAACTTAACGAGTTAGATGAGTGGAGAACCATGGCTTATGAGAACTACCGGATTTATAAGGAGAAGACCAAGCTATTTCATGACTGTCACCTTCGCAAACCCAAGACATTTCAGAAAGGTGTCCAAGTCCACATTTTTAATTCTCGTCTTCGTTTATTCCCAGGGAAGTTGAGGTCTAAGTGGTTCGGACCCTTCAAGGTTAAAGAAGTCTTCCCTCATGGCACCGTCGAACTTACCAACCCTGAGAAGGGACATTTTAAGGTTAATGGACACCTACTGAAGCCCTTATTATGTTGAGCTCCCTAAAGACTTCACTCGTCAAGAGACCTGCCTCCATCTAAATTAGGATTATGAAAAATATAGTAATGTTCATAAGTTCTAAAATTTTTAGTATAAGTATAGTTATAAGAAAAACATTTACGTTATAAAAACAAAAAAAAATTCTATAATTAATTTCACCGAAGGAAGAATTCAAATTTTAGAGGCGCACACGGGTCACCACACACCCGTGTGGGTGGCCGTGTGCTCAACACAGCCCCAGGCCCAGCCGTGTCACGTAAATCTGGAATAGGACGATTTCATCCCGAGAACCACACTGGTTCACACCAACCCATTTGTCTGGTCGTGTCTCTTCGCTCGACGATCGTTGAGAGCACTGTGTCGACACATCCGACACGCTCGTGTCAGATAGTACACGCCCGTGTTGCTTGTCACCCACCAACTGGTTGGTTTTTAATGCATTGAGCAGATTAGACACGGGTACACACACGGCCGTGTGGTGGCCCGTGTCTGCCTGTCGTGCTATTACCTGTCAGTTTGACCGCACGGCCCCCCATAGCCCATGTTTCACGAGGCTGAGATTCTTCAACACGGGTATGCACAAGGCCGTGTACACACCCGTGTTCGCCTACTATATATAGGGTCCGTGTCTTCTCATTCCTTTCCATCTCCTGATTACAGCCAATCCTCCCATTTCTTCCAAGACAAGAGCTTGGTTTGAGTGTTCTTTGACTCCAAAATTTGCAGACTTGCCTCCTCTACTCAATCTTCCCTCCGTGGTAACCATTTTTTTTATTTATGATTTTACTCTACTTCTCCTCTCCCTCTGCTCTTTTCTCCACGTTCTTACTCTCCCATTTTCATTTTCAAATTAATTATAATAAAAATCTTTTACTTTTCTCCAAAGACAATGTCTTCCGGAAGAGGCCAAGGGGGTTGCCATCGTCGACCGGAGCTCCAGGCTCTATCTATGGAGCGGCGTGACGCTGCTGTGCCACTAGTCTTCACCGATCCTGCGCATTCCGCCCGTTACAACCGCCTCTAATCAAAGAAATTTCAAGACATCCGCACCATTTATTGGAGTGTATTAGAAGAAATAAACTTAGCGGGGGATGTCCGGGAATTAATTTCTGTATTGGGTTGGGAACAATTCTTTGCGATAGAAGAGTTAGGCTTTAAGCAACTCACACTCGAGTTCCTGTCCTCGTTTTACTTAAATATTTGGCCTAATCTGATTGATTCTGATCGCGAGCACGAGGGGATCATCTCCTTTCGAGTAGGGTGCACCTTTTACACAGTTACCCTGCTCCAGTTCACCCAATACCTAGGGGTGTATGAGGCGTCTTTCCTCTTTAGTGCCGCTTACTCCGACCTTCATTTCAACCTCCCCTTTCGCGATCTTACCGGCGGTATCTAGGCTCTGCTCGCTTTTTTCCTTAGTCCATAAGAGGCCAAGAGGTCAAAGGCATCCAGTTATATTCCCCCGCCCTCCATTACATTCACCACCTCCTGAGTCATACTTTGAGCGGCCGGGGCGAAAGCTCTGGCATTGTCAGTCGGCAGGACTTGTTGTACCTCTATTGCATGTCGTCTCGTTATCCTCTCCACCTCAGCTTCCTACTCACCCAGTCCATCCTCCACCAGGCTGACACCCCCCCCATAGGGTCTTTTTGTGTAGCACCCTACATCACTCGCTTGCTTAAGAACATGGGCATCTTATCAACCCTCCCCCCGATGACAGTGGTTGCGAAGACAGTGCCCATCATGATGGCCAGCCTTCGATCCCTCCACCTCGTCACCACCCGTCAGGGCCGGGAGGCATCACATATTCTATTGCGAGGCGTGGACCGCACGCGCAGGATGACAGTGACGACGAGGTGGATCCTGACCTCGATGTGCCTCTGGTACCTCCGCCGCATTCCACTTATGATCATGGATAGTCTTCTACTGCTCCCCCTCCACCTCGTTCACGGTATTCACGGGAGTTCCGACAGTTCTTCTACACCGTGCTCTCGCCACGTTTACAGCGTATCGAGGTGGCGCTGACACGGACGGAGGACCTCCTCATCCAGATCAGGGACCACTTGGGGATCGCTCCTAGAGCGCCGGCAGCTCTTGGCCAGCCACACTTCCCTGACGACCAGACCGACCAGCCGCCTTACTTTTGACATGTATCTGTGTATTGTAGTATTTCTTTATTTCTATTAATGTATTGCAGATATTATATATGATTTCATGTCCGCTCCTGGTTCCTTCATGTAATCTTCAATTTTGATGATAGCAGTTTCTTTTTATTATTCTTAGTGAAATTACTATGTCAGCAATTTACATTGCAATGTGGACATTGCAAATTCTCAGTCTGGTGGTGGATGTTCTTTCTTCCATTTGATAATTATTGTGATGGACATGGTTACTATTGATAATAATTTTGCTATCATAACACTCAAGTTAGTTATAACCCCTATGAAAAAAAATTCATTGACTTTTGTCGCTCTTTTAAGCTCTCATTATTCATGCAGTTGGGATTATCACTATTTAATTTAACTTCGCACGCTGATTAAAAAGAATTAATGTTGACCCATCGAGGTTTCAACTTTGTTGATTCGTAATTAAGTATAGAAATACATTAGCTTAATTTTCTCTATATAATTTATAGTTAAGATTAATCCTCTATATTATTAACTATCAATCACTATATTTTAGAAAATATAATTATCTATAGTAATGTGAGTCGATGAGTGTAACATTTTTTTAAGTTGGTATTAGGGAATTAAAATGAAAGATACTCTCTATTGATGTCTAGCACTTACCCTCTAGCGATCCTCAAAAATGTTGCATAAGTTAACTAGAGAGGGCGGATATGACTTAGGCCTCCTTTTGGATAGCTTGAGCCTTGCAAACCCAAAACCTTAAATATTATACCCTTGCACACCCAATTTGGACCTAATCCATATCCTTTTGAAACTCTACCACTAAAAGTCACCAAGGCCAAATCCTTTCCTATTAGCACACCTATCATTGAGCACTTCATGGAATGAGTTTGTTCGTATTGATATGTGGCCTGAGTGCGTGTATACTTACACCCACTCGGAATGATCCCTACTATGAACCCAAAAAAATGAAGAGAAAAAAAAGACATAGTGATACGTGGCTTGAGTGCGTGTATACTTGCACCCACTCGGAATGATCCCTACTATGGCCTCTTGGTTAAGAAGAATAAATATTTAGAGTATCCTTCAAAAATGTGGGAAGTATACTAATTGCAAAGTCTGGGGTGATTATAACACTAACGTATGTTAAGGTATTTTCCAACAAAATGCTCAATCGAGATTTAGGTGTGAAAGAAAAGAAAACAAAATCCATTAAATCTATCTTTGATTAGCTCACCTATAATCTTCTATCCTAAGCCAAAAAGGCTACACCATAATACAAGTCCTAAGGATCCGACCTCACTAAGTCTAACTAGTGTCGTGGAGAGGGTGTGAAAATGGTAAGCTCATAACTATCAATATGGGTACTTATAAGTTTTGAAATACTAATACGTATTTTATTGAGATTGTTATTTTCTCCTCGCATTTGTCATAGATGACTATATCTTTATTTTAGGAAAGAGTGAAAGATAGTTAAAAGATATATTGGAGGAATTTTAAGATAAATTTATACTTAGAAACGTCTGCTAAACTATTTCCTATACGATTACATCATCAAAGTCCGATTTAAAATCATAGCAATCAGTGTGCGGAGATAAAATTGTTTATTGGTAACCCAAATGTTTGAATTAGTTTGCTTAGGGACAAGCAAACATCTAAGTCTGGGGGTATTTAATGAGTGCGATTATGATAGGCTTTTTACTATCATAATTGTAATCATGTCCACTATTTTCTGCCTTTTTGTGTAGTAATTTCGCAAGATTAGTTGAGAAATTGTCTTGTCATGAATAGGTGAGCACAGTTAGGATTTTTGGTTACTCCTTGTATTAAGCTATATATTTATCCTTTCATTTTTCTAATGTAGGTAATGCCAACCAATGGAACTAAAAATTGTGGAGCAAACAGAGGAGTTCACGAAGTCAACATGGCTGATGACAGGACAAAAATTTGGCTCACACGGGTAGACACACGGCCATGTCAATACCCGTGTCCTATGTGCCCTGGAACTGAAGAAATTGGACGCAGGAGACTGAGACTCACACGGGTAGGAACACGGGCGTGTGCCTACCCGTGTCAAAATTGAACACGACTGCCGACCAACCTGTGTCAGGAGAACATGAATAACAACACGGTCGTGTCAGTACCCATGTCATCTAACATGGCCCACTACCAGACACGCCTGTTTGTGGGGAACTGCTTTAGAACCGTCAACACGGACTGACACACGGCCGTGGTTGTACCCTTGTTCGACTTTGTTTGCCAGGAGACTATAAAATTCTTGTAGAAAAATGAGAGGGGACTTTTGGATCAGTTTTCGTTGGGGAGAACTTCTGGAGCACGAAGTGGAGCATCCAAGAGAAGGAGGATTTGAAGGATATTTTTGAATGCATTTAATCTTTTATTAATCCCTTTTAATCTTCCCTATCTCTTGTTAATTCAACTTTAGTTATCTTTTATTTTACATGAACTTTAATTTGGAACAATTTGTTAATCATGTATCGCTTTGTTTTCATCAAATTTGTGGTAATTTGTTTGTATGTAGGCTTGCAACCAAAGAGATTTCTCCCAATTATGAATTGCTTATTTGTTTTACATGTATTGCAAATCTTTAGATTGAGAAATTGGAAATTTGTAATGATAGTTACATGTTCATATTTTGGTGTTAAATCTTTTTGTAATTCAAATATCATGATCGAGAGATATGTTGTTTGGATACTTGAATTGCGAATAAATGGATTCATTGTATTTTAGAGATAAGATTTCATGAATGTATGTAGTAGATAGGTTGTTTCCACTAATGCAGACTTGAGTATTGTAAATTGTTTGAGAGAAAGTTTACTAACTTAGGTTTAGATCTTGAATTGCTCGAGAGAGAATTCAATAGATGTTTACCCTTTACATTACAACAAATTTGATAGTCTTATTATTTCATCATTACGTAAAATTGAGTTAATGAATGAGTATTTCATGTAATTGCTCATAAACTTTCGGCTTTTATCATCTTGAATTCCCCTATGTTAAATTATCCAAATAGTCATAGTTAGGTTAATCTTAGATTAAAAATCAATTTTAATTGTTGGTACGATAATAGAGTGGGGGTGAGTACTAGTATTTGAAATGGTCTTGTGGAATACGACACGAGATGTAGATTTCTCCTATACTATGATTGATAGGTGCACTTGCCTGAAAATTAATTCAATCTAGCTTATGCCCATCTACATAGTTTATACTAGAGTGCAGAATGAATCCGCATCGAGTTATTACATGTCAGCAAAAAAAATCATCAGCGTGTCCCATCCGACACGGGTG
Organism: Platanthera guangdongensis; assembly: GCA_039583875.1. Lineage (NCBI taxonomy): Eukaryota > Viridiplantae > Streptophyta > Magnoliopsida > Asparagales > Orchidaceae > Platanthera > Platanthera guangdongensis. Next base: position 147,182,357 of record CM077147.1, on the reverse strand, counting down.
TGTCGGAGGGCGGGTGTTCCCTCTGGTCGATGACCAGCGCTCGACGATCGTCGAGTGTCAAGTATGGGGCACACAGCCTGTGACACGGGCGTGTCACAGGGAGTGTTCCGCCCATCCTCGAGTAGTTCTCGTGTAAGGCGAAATATAATCGAGTAGGTGGAGAAGTACTCGAGTAAGAGGGGGTGACACGGGTATGTCATCCCTGTGACACGGGCGTGTCCCACCCATGTGTCGTGTCGAGTATTGAACCGACGCATAAAAACCATCGTAACGCTTCGCCTAAGCAGGACACTGGTGAGGAAACGGGCATGTCCCTACCCGTTTCACTTTTATATAAAAAGCAAAATGAAAACCCTAGCCGTTTTCACTCCTCATTCCAGCCGTTTTTCTGAGAGGAACTCCTGTTGAGAGAAGGAAGTCGCTGGATCTAGTTCTGTAGGAGAAGATCCGTCGTCCCCGTGGAAAAGAAGATGCCGCCAAGAAGAGTCACGAGATCCATGGCCGGAAATGGTGGAAACGTCGGAAGTGAGGTGAGTTTCCTACCCTCTCCCTTGGTGCTAGATCTTTAGTTATTTTCTTAGGAGAGATATCGACTCAAGAGAGTTTTGATGGAGAGAAGGAGTTTTATAGGGATGGCCATGCTAGGACATGTGTTCTAGGTTTTAGATCTCTTCAACCTCCCCTTTCTCCTATGTGATGATGGGTGAATGGTTTCGTGAAGAATCATGGCCCCTTTGAGGGTGAATAAGGGAGGAGGAATTTTTGGAGTGATTTTGGAAGATCGACTTAGAGAGGAAGATGAACCGATGCCGATCATTCCTCTTTACGAAGCGTGCAGAATCTGTATTCTGCGCGCAGCGATCTTCTTGGTCATTGTCAAGTAGGCTATGGCCAGATCCGGGATTTTGGCTAAACACAAAAGTTGAAGCCCTTGAAAATACCTTTCCAATGAGTGGTTGCACGTCTTCATGTGAAGTGGTAGCCACAGGAAAGTCTGAACGAACATGACGTCTGATAAATCCTGCATGCAGAAATTGTGTTCTGTACGTAGCGGACTTCAAGGCTGATTTCAACTAAGATACACGTCTTCACCGGATCCCTATAGCTTCGGGAATCTCCGGTTGAAGTTGCTGTCCAGATTTATTCTGCACTTAAATTCTGGGGTTTATATAATATGAATTTGAATTCGGTGGAATCGATGTTGCTAATTAACTCTAGATTTTGATGAACTATTATATACTGACCACCGTAGTGGTATGAATGATAATCTTATTAATCGGATTTCATATAACTGAATTGTGAAGCAAGCTTACTTAAATGAAATGACTAGATACAAATTGGTAGATTATCATTTATGCGCATCATGCTTGTAATATGTTGAAATCATTGGAATGACAATTAGAAGGGTTAAGACGTGGCCATGAGTATGTATGATGGTTAGAATAAAACATAGTAGCCCAATACTTAGTGCATAGTCTCCCTACAGGTAGTATTGTGAATGGATGTAAGTGCGGTGTTGACCGTCACTAGTTGGTTTGTGTTGAGATGTGGTATAGATAGATGGTTGTGCTGTGCACCTCGTGCATACTTCCGAGGCCCCCTCCATGCCACAGTGTTGTGGAATTTGCATGTGCTGTGAGTCGACATGCGGTGTCGTAATCCTGGGTTAAGGATAGTGTGGCAGGTCTACGGGCTCGCCGATCGTCACACCAACGGGGAGTTGACGGTTAGACTTTGGGCAGTTGGGCTGTGTCCTCGGTGTTCACATCCCGACACCCCTTCCGTGTCAAGTGAACGGTTGGGTTGTGTCCTCGTGCCTTCTTCCGAGGCCCCTTCCGGGTCACACCAGGCCAGTTCGGGCTGTGTTCTCGGTGCAAATCTACCCGAGACCCCGCTGGGCCATAGTACGCATGGGCTCCGCTGTTGTGTTCCTTAGCATTGAGGTGTACGGAGGCCTAGGTGAAGTAGTGTGGATACACGCCTAGTAGTAGAGATGCCCGCTCTACTGTCACCGCCGGGCCACGACAGCTTATGCCTGAGAGGTTAGCTACCTGCTCGAATAGTGGGAACTATAGTCGGTGTCGACATAGCAATTGCATGTGTGTGATCAGGGGTGAGTCATTGCATAGCATACATACTATTACATTGTATTGCACAAACGAGACCCTCATCATATAAGTTTGTATGGACACTCTTATACGATGAGTTACTTTTATGTAACCCGATCCTTAACTTATTTGTTTGTATGGGAATTTTTGTAAGTTAAGTTACTTTCCTGCTTTAGTTACTTGTACTTGGTGATTTACTAATATTGTTATTCAAGTAAAACTGCTAGTTTATAATGTTGTTATTCCAGTACTATTACCACCTTCTTGTACCTGCTTTACCACTTGTACCCTTGTTCCTTTCTCTGCCCGGTGCCGAGGACTCGCCTGGGGAGCGGATGTGAAGTCACTTAGTCTTTCGACTAACGGTTGCTACGTCTTCCTTTTTAGGAGGCCACCCCGCATGTAGAGCAGTCGCAGACTTTGCAGCAGGACAGCCAGGCCAGGATGATAGGTCCTGATGTGACGGTGTCGTCGCTACCGTCGATTACAGATGTGAGTGTTGTGAGATTCTGTTGTAGCCCGTTTGGGCAAATTTTATAGCTGTACTCTGATATTGTAGAAGCGTGTTTTAGCTTCTCTTATTTGATGTATTTGGACTCATATGCTTAGTGTGGATTTGCTTCTTTTTGCTTATATTATGGTTGGGTTGGCATGTATATATTGATGTTGTTTGTAGCCTGTGAATAGGCGTCTTGTGGTACAGGTTAGCCATGCGCTAATGCTACCGCAAGGCGGCTGTTTCGGGCATAAGGCCCCCCTTCGTGCCGTGTTTTGGGATCTGGGAGGGGGGGTCTTACAAATGGTATCAGTTTGCCACGATCCTCAACTAAAGAAGTCATTCAACAATGGTGCCACCCCCGCTCGATTAGTCTGTTTGAGGACAAACTGACATAGCGAAAGCAGTGGTGTGCCCATATGTAATTCACACTAAGTTTGTCCAACTTTGACACTATGATTAGCCAACCTGACCTTAGGTACGTACCTTTATACGTTGATCTCCTAAAGTTTGGACGATCCTTGGTATGTAAACCTATTGTATAAAGTCTTGTGAGATCCCCTCGGGCAAGCACTTTTGTTTATAGTGGATTTTGATTCTGGCAGAGATAATAGACATGGCAGATTTCCTAGGTCAACCACATTTGTTTATAGCAGACTCAAGCTTGGTGGAGATAATGGATATGATAAAGTGGTTGGAAGCGGGTCTGTTGGGTGTTCATACAAGGCGTTAAGAGACTCGATGAAGGAGTAATTGAAGCAGGAAGGGGACTACGAGGGAGAAATTAAACATTCGACCTTAGTATGCCTAAGTTTGTTCTAGGAATCTGGATTGACCGTTCATAATATTTATACTTAGGTGTAATGGTTATTGAGAAACTAGCCTACACTATATTCGATACCGGTGCCACACAGTCGTTGGTGTGGCGGAATTCATTAAAAACCTAGAGGGTGTACAATACTTTACTGGTATAGCCCGACGAGTGCGCCTACCAGACGGCTCGGAGATGATTGCAACCGCTAAGTGCGAGTTTGAGATATTTATTGAAGGAAAGGCCTTTGATACGCCTGCCACGGTCTTGAGAATGCCGGAGTTTGACATCATTTTGGGAATGGCATGGTTGGACTGGCACTTCGCAAGGATCGACTGCACGGAAAAGCGAATTTATTTGAGATATGGAGACACCGACGTCATCTTTCAAGGTATTAGCTTTGCACCTCGTATGTTGTTGTCTTCAGTTCAGACTGTAAAAACCCATATGTCGGGGGATGAAATCTTCATGATTTGTTTCGAGTTGAAGTAGTTAGCATTGGATATAAAAGACGTACGGGTAGTGTGGGATTTCCCCGAGGTATTTCCTGAAAAACTGCCAGGATTACCCCCGCATAGAGAGGTTGAATTGCAGATTAATCTAGTACTGGGTGCCAAGCCGGTATCCAAGGCCCCTTACCAAATGGCCCCGAAGGAACTAGCAGAGTTTAGAGTTCCACTACAAGAACTGGTGGAGTCAGGGTTCGTTCGCCCCAGTTCGTCACCCTGGGGAGCCCCTGTATTGTTCGTGAAGAAGAAGGATGGAACGCTGCGTTTGTGCATAGACTATCGGGAACTCAATCGGCTTACGGTGCGGAACACTTATCCGCTACCTCAGATCGACATGTTGTTCGATCAACTAGTGGGAGCGCATTGGTTTTCTAAGCTGGACTTGCGCTCAGGGTATTATCAGTTGAGTATACAAGAAGGTGACATCCAGAAAATGGCCTTTAGTTTAAGATATGGACTGTACGAGTTCACTATAATGCCATTTGGGCTCACAAATGCCCCTTCGGACTTCATGAGCCTGATGAACAAGGTGTTTGAACCTTATTTGGATGTCTTCGTCATTGTTTACATCGACGACATCTTGTTCTATTCAAAGATGGAGGAGGAGCATGTTGAGCACTTGACCTTGGTATAGAAGAAATTAAAAGAGCATGTCTTGTTCGCCAAGTTCAGCAAGTGCGAATTCAGGCTTAAAGAGGTTGCTTTTTTGGGGCATGTGATCAGTGGAGTAGGACTAGCGGTGGATCCATCCAAGTTGCGTGCCGTGAAGGAGTGGTCGCCCTTGAATTCGGCGGCCGATGTGAGGAGTTTCCTTGGACTTGCCGGGTACTACCGCAAGTTCGTAAAAGGATTTTCAAAGATTGCTCTTCCTCTTACTTCATTGATGAAGAAAGGTGTGCCATTTCAGTGGACACCCCAATATGAAGCGGCATTCCAGGAGCTAAAGGATAGACTTACCTCCGCCCCCATCCTTGCACTTCCGTTTGGGAAGGAAGGATTTCATGTTGACACTGACGCATCATATCAAGATATGGGAGCGGTGTTGATGCAGCATGGACACATGATCGCTTATGCTTCAAGACAACTGAAGAAACATGAAATCAATTACCCGGTTCATGATTTGGAGCTTGGAGCAGTGGTGTTCGCCTTGAAGGTTTGGAAGCACTATCTATACGGCATCCACTGCGTCATTTTCTCAGACCATAAAAACTTGAAGTACGTTCATAATCAGAAGGAGTTGAACTTGAGACAACGACGGTGGTTAGAATTTCTATGCGACAATGAGTTCACCATGAACTACCACCCCAGTAAGGTGAACTCGGTGGCCGACGCATTGAGTAGGAAGGTACCAGGCTCTATCCTAGAGGCTCGATTGATGAGTATGGAGTTGGCTCGGATGATTGAGGAGATGGATATTAATTTGGTGTTTAAGGCTCCTTCGGTATAGTATACGAAGTACTTGGCAAGCATGATCATATTTTGTGATATCTGGGACCGAATTAGAGTGGAGCAAGGAGTGGATGCGGCACTGACCCCGGCAATAAAGTCAATCGAAGAGGGGACTACGGATGAGTATACGCTAAAAGACGGCCTCATTTATTTTCGTGGTCGGCTATACATTCCCAAGGGCGGTATAATCCGGGAGGATATCTTGAGAGAGGCACATTGCTCTCAGTATTCGGTGCACCCGGGTATTGCCATGATGTACGCCGGCTTGCGGAAGACCATGTGTTGGCTGGGGATGAAGAAGGATATCCGATATTTTGTTACACACTGTGAAACTTGTCAAAGAGTGAAGGCAGAATGAAAGAGCCCCAGTGGTTTGTTACAATCGTTGCCCATCCCCGAATGGAAGTTCGAGGTTATCTCCATGGATTTCGTCCATGGTTTACATCGCTCACGCTCCAGGAATGATTAAGTGTGGGTGATAGTTGATCGTCTGATGAAAGTAGCCCGGTTTATCCCAATGAAGAAAGAAGCTCATGTGGATGTCTTAGTACGCCTCTTTGTGGAGAAATTCATACGGTATCATGGCGTGCCTAAGACGATCGTGTCTGATCATGATGGCCGGTTTACCTCCAATGAGTGGAAAGATGTACAGGCGTATCTAGGCTCTCGCCTTACCTTCAGCACCGCGTTTCATCCTCAGATGGACGGGCAATCTGAAAGGACCATCCGAACATTGGAAGATTTGTTGAGATTATGTGTGTTGGATAGAGAAGAGCCGTGGGAAAGACTCTTACCGTTGGTAGAATTCTCCTACAATAATAGCCACCAGGCTAGTATCGGCATGGCTCCCCATGAAGCTCTTTATGGTAGGAGGTGTAGAACCCCTTTGTGTTGGGTGCAAGATGAAGACCTGAAGGCTTTGGGCATTGAATATATTGATGATACTAATGCGGTAGTTAGACAGATACGGGATCGCATGTTGGAGGGTCAAAGTCGGCAGGCGAAGTATTATAATGCAAAGCAACGGATGGTGGAATTTCAAGTGGTTGATAAGGTGTTCCTGAAAATCCGACCGATGCATGGAGTGTTACGTGTGCGTGGTGTGAAAAAGCTCAGCCCAAGGTATGTTGGGCCTTATACTATATTGGAAAGGATTAGCCCGCTGGCCTTTCGGTTGGAGTTACCGCCCGAGCTAGAGAACCTCCACGACGTGTTCCATGTGTCATCGCTTCGGAAGGTGCTGTTGCGGCCCGATCAATACATCCACACAACTGATGGTGATGTGGCGTTTGATAGGTCTGTGCGACTAGAGCTTGTGCGGATCATAGATAGCGAGACAAGAAAGTTACGCCGCAAAAGTGTTCCCTTGGTGAAAGTGCTATGGTCCAATCATGGGAAGGAGGAATATACATGGGAGCCGATGGATGTTATACAAAAACACTATCCAGAGTTGTTTTCTCAAGGTAGTTTTATTTAAAAGCATATTATATTCCTGTTATGCTTTTCTCTCCATAGCCTAAGCTTGATTTCGGGGACGAAATCTTTTATTTTGTTTATAGGATTTATAACGTCCCGAATCGCACTAGGCCCCTTGTGCGTGTTTTTGAGCCAGGAGAGCTGACTTGGGCTCAGGGGAGTGCTGACAACAGGGAAGAATGTAGTAGCCAAAAAGTTTGGGTTTGGCAAATTTTTGGGTGACACGGCCTGGGACACGAGCGTGTCCCAGGTCGTGTCCTGCTCGGGTGCGTAGCAGTCGCAAGATCGACGAAAATGGGTTCGATGAAGTGTTCGGGCGAGACACGCCCTATGTCACGGGCGTGTCATGGCCGTGTCCCATCTGACACGAGCGTGTCGGAGGGCGGGTGTTCCCTCTGGTCGATGACCAGCGCTCGATGATCGTCGAGTGTCAAGTATGGGGCACATGGCCTGTGACACGGGCGTGTCACAGGGCGTTTCCCGCTCATCCTCGAGTAGTTCCCGTGTAAGGCGAAATATACTCGAGTAGGTGGAGAAGTACTCGAGTAAGAGTGGGTGATACAGGCGTGTCATCCCAGTGATACGGCCGTGTCATCCCTGTGACACGGGCGTGTCCCACCCATGTGTCGTGACGAGTATTGAACCGACACATAAAAACCATCGTAACGCTTCACCTAAGCAGGGCACGGGTGAGGACACGGGCGTGTCCGTACCCGTGTCACTTTTATATAAAAAGTGAAATGAAAACCCTAGCCGTTTTCACTCCTCATTCCAGCCATTTCTCTGAGAGGAACTCCTTTTGAGAGAAGGAAGTCGCTGGATCTAGTTCAGTGAAATGAAAACCCTAGCCATTTTCACTCCTCATTCCAGCCATTTCTCTGAGAGGAACTCCTTTTGAGAGAAGGAAGTCGCTGGATCTAGTTCTAGAGGAGAAGATCCGTCGTCGCCATGGAAAAGAAGATGTCGCCGAGAAGAGTCACAAGATCCATGGTCGGAAATGGTGGAAACGACAGAAGTGAGGAAAGTTTCCTACACTCTCCCTTGGTGTTAGATCTTTAGTTAATTTCTTAGGAGAGATATCGACTCAAGAGAGTTTTGATGTAGAGGAGTTTTCTAGGGATGGCCATGCTAGGACATGTGTTCTAGGTTTTAGATCTCTTCGACCTCCCCTTTATCCTATGTGATGATGCGTGGATGCTTTCGTGAAGAATCATGGCCCCTTTGAGGGTGAATAAGGGAGGAGGAATTTCTGGAGTGATTTTGTAAGATCGACTTGGAGAGGAAGATGTACTGATCCCGATCATTCCTCATTACAAAGCGTGCAGAATCTGTATTCTGCGCGCAACGATCTTCTTGGCCATTTTCAAGTAAGATATGTCCAGATCTGGGATTTCAACCAAACACAAAAGTTGAAGCCCTTGAAAATACCTTTCCAACGAGTGGTTGCACATCTTCATGTGAAGTGTTTAGCCACAGGTAAGTCTGAACGAATATGACATCCGATAAATCCTGCAAGCAGAAATTGTGTTCTATACGCAACGGACTTCAAGGCTGATTTCAACTAGGATACACTCAAATCTGGGTTATGGGTTGAATATGAAAGTTGTAACCCATAGAAAGACGTTTTCATTGAGGGGTTACACGTCTTCACCGCATCCCTGTAGCTTCAGGAATCTGCGGTTGAATTTGTTGTCCAGATATATTCTACACTTAAATTCTGGGGTTTATATAATATGAATTTGAATTCGGTGGAATCGATGTTGGTAATTAACTCTAGATTTTGATGAACTATTTTATGCTGACCACCGTAGTGCTATGAATGATAAATCTTATTAATCGGATTTCATATAACTAAATTGTGAAGCAAGCTTACTTAAATGAAATGACTAGATACAAATTGGTAGATTATCATTTATGCGCATCATGCTTGTAATATGTTGAAATCATTGGAATGACAAATAGAAGGGTTAAGCCATCGCCATGAGTATGTATGATGGTTAGAACAAAACATAGTAGTCCAATACTTAGAGCGTAGTCACCCTACAATTAGTTTTGTGAATGGATGTAAATGCGGTGTTGACCGTCACTAGTTGGTTTGTGTTGAGATGTGGTATAGATGGATGGTTGGGCTGTGCCCTCGTGCTTACTTTTGAGGCCCCCACCATACCACGATGTTGTGGAATTTGCATGTGGTGTGAGTCGACATGCGGTATCGTAATCCTGTGTTAAGGATAGTGTGGTAGGTCTATGCGCTCGCCGATCGTCACACCGACCACAGTTGACGGTTAGACTTTGGGCGGTTGGTCTGTGTCCTCGGTGTTCACATCCCGAGGCCCCTTCCATGCCAAGTGAATGGTTGGGATGTGTCCTCATGCCTTCTTTCGAGGCCCCTTCCAGGTCACACCAGGCCAGTTCGGGCTGTGTTCTCGGTTCACATCTACCCGAGACCATGCTGGGCCATAGTACGTAAGGGCTCCGCTATTGTGTTCTTAGCGTTGAGGCATACGGAGGCCTTGGTGAAGTAGTGTGGATACCCGTCGTGTAGTAGAGATGCCCGCTATACTGTCACCGCCTGGATACGGCGGCAGATGCCTGAGAGGTTAGCTACCTGCTCGAATAGTGGGAACTATAGTCTGGGTCGACAAAATAATTGCATGTGTGTGATCATGAGTGAGTAATTGCATAACATACATACCATTACATAGCATTGCACAAACAAGACCCTCATTGTATAAGTTTGTATGTGCACTCTTATACGATGAGTTACTTTTATGTAACCCGATCCTTAACTTATAAGTTTGTATGGTCATTTTTATAAGTTAAGTTACTTTCCTGCTGTAGTTACTTGTACTTGGTGATTTACTAATATTGTTATTCAAGTAGAATTTCTAGTTTATAATGTTGTTATTAATGTACAATTACCACCTGCTTGTACCTGCTTTACCACTTGTATTATACTTGTACCCTTATTCCTTTCTCCGCCGGGTGCCGAGGAGTCGCCGGGGGAGCGGATGTGAGGCCACTTAGTCTTTCGACTAAAGGTTGCTACGTCTTCCTTTTTAGGAGGTCACCCGCAGGTAGAGCAGCCGCAGACATTGCAGCAGGACAGCCAGGCCAGGACGACAGGGCCTGATGTGACGTTGTCGTCGCTACCATCGGTTACGGATGTGAGTGTTGTGAGATTCTGTTGTAGCCCGTTTGGGCAAATTTTATAGCTGTACTCTGATATTGTAGAAGCGTGTTTTAGCTTCTCTTATTTGATGTATTTGGACTCATTTGCTTAGTGTGGATTTGACTTCTTCTTGCTTATATTATGGTTGGGTTGGCTTGTATATATTGATATTGGTTGTAGCCGGCAAAATAGGCGTCTTGTTGTACAGGTTAGCCGTGCGCTAATGCTACCACAAGGAGGCTGTTTCGGGCATAAGACCCCCCTTCGTGCCGTGTTTTGGGATCCGGGAGGGGGGGGGGTCTTACAGCCTAGTACACGGGCATGTCCAGGACCGTGTCTTGCTCGGGTTCAACGAACAGCGAACACAGCCTGAGACACGGGCGTGTCCAGGGCTGTGTCCTGCTCGGGCTGTTAGTCAGGCTGTGTCGGGTGAGGAACACGGCCCGCTGCATAGGCTTGTTGTGGTTGTCACGGGTGTGTCAAATTTGACACGGTCATGTCGAGAAGCAGTGTCCTTCTCTGTGTGTTTAGTTGGCTATGTCAGCTGTTGTGTACGCCCTGGGACACGGCCATGTGCATGCCAGTGTCTGGCACACGACATGTGACATGAGTGTGTCTAGGGTCCGTGTCCTGCTCGGGATGCGACGGTTTCGGCATCAATTGAGGCACACGGTCTTGGACACGGGAATGTCACAAGCTGTGTTCGGCCCAAGAAATTGATTTTAATTGCGAATCGTGGCCGTCTGTTTCCTTCTTTTGGGATCCAAGGGCCCAGGTCTGTTCTTGCTGAGTTAATTTCGGGAATAGGGCTTGAAACACTCATTCCACTTTGAGCTTTCCTTCTAAAGCTTTAGAGAGAGGGGAGAGCAAGGAAGTAGGAGAAGGAGAGATCCGGCCGCCGGTGGAGCTTCGGAGCCCCAAATCATAAGCCGAGTTCAGATCTATGGAGGCGAGGCCATTGCGGTGCTTTTCATTCGTCTAGATCTTCATGGCGCCAAAGAGAAACACAAGGGTAACGATTCTCTTCTTGGACATGTGATGTCCTCTTTCCTTTTTGCATAGGAAGCCTGCTCTCGCGAGTATGCGGTGAGTGTGAGGTATTCCTTCGGTTTGACATGAATAGTCCCCGTTGTTTTGCATGTAGAGTCTGAAATCGAAGAACGCACATAGGCATGGTGTGTGAAGCCTTCCCAAGCAAGTTGTTCTGGTTCGGTGATGTTTCATTATGCATGAATGGCCGGAGAAGACTCCGTGTCGATGGTTGTTTTCGGGTTTTCTACGTGGTAGATTGCAACAGGGAATCTTGGGGACTAACTCCAAGGTGCACCCAAAAACCTGGGCAGAAGCGTGATTCTGCCATCTTGTGGGCCTGGGAGGCAACTTGCACATAAATGGGTTATGTAAAATTTTTGTCAAATATTTGGGACTCGGGGAAGCTTGTCCCACACATATGGCTTAAATTAATGTTGCGGTGTGAGCAACGGGTTAGGCAGAGCCGTACTCACTCTATGTCGTTCGGTTAATGCGACCTAAGGTACGTGGTACTTGCCGTTGGCATAAACGGAGGGTCTTAGGCTTAGGCCAGTAAGACTATAATGCTCACGAGGTTTGCCGTCCTGGAGGCGGTGGTGAGACCACAGATTTTTATAGGGTTCACCGAGTAAGTGCGCTGGGAGCACGGGGTGTTTGGCCGTGCGGGTCTGCACCTGTGGTGTATTGTGCAAATGTTGTACTTTCACTTTAATCATTGGAATATACTAATGCAATGCAGGGAAGGAGCACTGCCACCCCAAGAAAGTGGTGGGGTCGTTATAATTTGATCAGCTTTAGCTGAGCGTTGCTTTTGTTTGCCACCGCTGTGGTGGATTGTTGATTGTAGGTTCTGCGGTGCTTAGTGGCAAATAGAGGGCAAAAGCCCTTGTTGCTGAGCCGGCCCTCGAAGGCCTATGTGAATGTTTACTTGTTATACTCATGTGTGACCGGCTTGCATGCCGATGTTTGGAAGACACTATTTATTTAAGTAAACTCTTGTAAGGCCATAAGGCCAAGTACTTTGTGTATTTTGTATGCTTATTCCTAATATGGGTATTTAGTGGACATTCATGTTGTTGGCTTGGGTTCTTTTCATTGCAACTCTTAAAATACTTCCGCTAGAATGTACTCTGTGTAGGACATATGTTATTGGAAGGATGGTTTCATTTTGTAACCCTTGGTTCTGTCTGTGGTATATGGCGTTGGGCCCCGGCCGGACCTACTGCTATATGCTATGTGACGGATAGGGGTGTTACATAATAGGTTTTAGACCTCTTTAAAATTACCTAGACCTAACCCCGATTAAACTGTGCTTAGGGTTTTGATTATTCTAGCTTTCAAGACATAGACACAGAAGAAACATATATTTTATATTGGTTCCCCAGATGATGGGTACATACATTATCCCTCTCTGCCTTTCTAATAGTGTGTTAGAAAAGGCTCTTCACCAATTTCTCAGCTCCAAAGAGCTTACAGCTCGATCCCGCAGGACCACTCAGTCTCCTTAAAGACCTACAACTAGGGCACAAGGCCCTACAACTCAGTGATTCAACAATCACCTACCTCAGGCTCAAAAGCCCTACAACTCAACCTAGAAGGACAACCCTACGAACTCAGAGAGATAACTCTCCTACAACTCAGGCCACTGGCCATACCTCAGAACTATAACAAAGAACCTACACTCGGACTTTATAACACATGCCTACAATCTCAGATCTAACAGATCACACACTCAGATCCAAGACTAGATCCTATAGAAAGAATTAGGTTGAGATTATTTGACACCAGATATATTTCTCTGTGACGCTTCATGGGCTAAGACGGAATCTGCTCAACTTCTTCATAGCAACAAGATGAATGTATCTTCAGTGGACTACTGCTTGTGCTGTAAGTAACTGCTGTTGAAGACTTTAGATTTGACACTGCTTTTCTTCTTCAATCAGCAACTCGACATGCAAAATTTGATGGTTCTGCTACTCTTCTCTATCAGAAAGTTTTTCTGAACTGATATCGCTGGTGAAGATTGCAACAGCTAACTCTTGTCTCTTTCAAGTTCACTAATCAGAACAAAAACTTCAAGCTCGTCAATAATGACAAAGAAGACGATGATGTTCGGCCGCAATGCGCAATCAAAAAATCTTGAAAGCTTTTTTCCTTTCAGCCAATCTTATCCTTTTGTAGACAGCTGATCAACGACTCTTTGTACTGTGGGGAAGAATTAATACCTTCCATTTGCAGAAAATTACGACAGCTGTCCTCTGACGCCATTAAAGGCATACTGCAGCATTGCTGCAAAAAATTTGAACTGCGTTGACTTTATTGACTTTTGCTGACGTCACCCATTTTGGAATTAGCCAAATTCACAGAGTCACTCCAGGTGTTGAGTACATTGAGTGAACTGGTTTCACACAATGATCCTTGACTTAGCTTATTATTCAGCTCTTTCTACATCCATGATGTTGAGAGCGTTGAGTGGTTGACCTTCACTCAATGTCATTTGCCTTAGCTCCTTCTGAACTCGGCCAACTGCTGAGGCGTTGAGTGAATTGGCTTAACTTAATGCTTCTGTACGTAGAAACTTTCCTTCTGAATGGAGGCGTTGAGTGTGTTGACTTCACTCAATGCTTCCAACCTCAGCCTCATCTTTTGACTAGGCGTTGAGTGAACTGGCTTCACTCAAAGCTTTTGGACTTGGTCAAATCATGTTTCTTTTTAGACTTTGAGTGCAACAACATGACTCAACCTTTCATTCCATCGGCATTGAGTGAACTGTCTTTACTTAGCGCTTTTGTACTTAGATAGATTTTTCCTGTCATTCTACCAAGGATTTGAGAGAATCAGCATGACGTTGTGTGAACTGGCTTCACTCAACGCTTTTGGACTTAGAAACTTTTCCTTTGACAGAATCTCTCTATCTTTGGCTGCTTGATCTTGTATCAATGCTATCTGTTATCTGGCATTGAGTGGACCAACATGGCATTGAGTAAGCTAGCTTCACTAAACGCTTCTGGACTTAGCTGATTTTTTTTGCCAGAAACTTCGGTGATTTGACTGAGGCAGTTTTACTCAACAAATTTGCTGCCTGGCGTTGAGTGAGTTGACATCACTCAATGCTTGTGGACTTACCAACTTTTTTGTATTACATTTTTGAGGCTTTGACAGATCCTGCTTTTTTCAGCTCCATTTGAGCTATGGCATTGAGTGAACTGCCTTCACTCAATGGCTGTAGACTTAGGCAATTTCCTCCCTTTCTGCATCCTTCTTTGTGTCCACCTATCCAATCAATGTGAGAAGGACTATCTTGCATGCATGAACTTAAATACACATCAAATACAACTATGTGTATGTCATTGACTATCCTGCCCCTCGACGATTTTGACTTAGGGTATTTTTTGTCCCTAACTGTTTTCTAAATCATATACACAGGTTGAACAAGGTTTCCGGGAAACCCGCCATATGACTTATTTGGACCCTGTCTTTTCGACATGACTTAATTTAAATAATAATGGAAGGTCCAATACTAGGGCGACAAGTGGAAGGAAGTCTAACGTTAATTCCTCTTATAAAAGGAGGTTTATGGGAAAACCTGAGCTGTCACTTCATCCCATTGTCGAGCCATTACCTGTGCCGAAACCATCAGAAGTGAAGAAGTTGCCGACGTCAATTTTCTGGAAGAAGGGCCGATCTACCTTCCGGGAAGAACAATACCAACGAGGAGGAAGATGTCGAGAAGAATAACGAGATCCGTGGCCGAAAACAAGGTGAGCTTCCTACCCTCTCCCTTGGTGCTTGATCTCTAGTTATTATTTCTAGGAGTGATGTCGACTCAAAGGGGTTTGACTTGTGAGAGATGAAGATCTCCAAGGAAGAGACCATGCTAGGACGTTGTCCTAGAGATTGATAGTGTTCAACTTCTCCTCTCTTCGATATGAAGTTGATGGACTTGGTTTCATGAAGAAGAATGGTCTATTGAGGGTGAATAAGGGAGGAGAAAAGTTTGAGTATACTCTTGAAGAAATAACTAAAGGAAGAAGATGAATCGATGTCATTCATCTTGCTTCAAGATGTGTGCAGAAATCTATTTTCTATGCGTAGCAAACTTCAAGGCCGTTTTCGAGTGTGATACAACCGGTTTTTTTACTAAACACAAAAGTCGTATTCCTTCGAAAGACCTTTCCAACGGATTGTTACACATTTTCATACAAGACAAGTAGCCTCAGGAAAGTCCAGTCGAAGTTGTTGCACAGTATCATGTAAGTGCACACTATTTTCAGGTTAGTGTATAATCAGATCCGGACTTGGTAGAAGGTTGTAATAGGAAGATGACGAGGTTTTAGTGAACTTAGTTTAATTGTGATCGTGATAAATAATTGGTTGATAGGATTAAGTTGTTAGATCCTTAAATAAACAAATGGTTTGGTGAAACATGTTTGTACAAACGATTTGAAGGAGTTTAGTAAACAAATAGTTTGGAAAAATTTGGTGAATGAAAGACTTGACACTATTTGGGCGTACAAATGATATTCTTGTGAAATCCGGTTAGGATGTGCTTGATTATAATCAGGAGAATGAAACTGGTTTTGAAAGAGGTAGTGACGCCCGATAATTAATTGTGTAACCTATAGTTATGTTATCATGCTTGATGGATATGTGAAGTATCATTATATTGTTGTGGTTATTTTATAGAGTTACACTTGTTGTGAATGCTTGATCATGTGGAAAGGAATTGGATGAGGTTAATGTATGGCAATGTGATATGATGATTAATGGAATGTGTATAGTACTCCACTGCTTAGAGTTGTCTCCCTATGGGTATTAGTGTTGGATTGGAACGTTTTATGAGGTGGCTTGCCACATGTGTTCTTGTTGAACCCTTAAGTGATTTAGAGCACAAAAATGTGAAGTGGGTGTAAGTGGGTGAGTATTTGACCGCAATAGATTGTTGTGATTATAAGTAATCAGTGTGGAGCCCTTGGATGTGAAAATTCCATGCGGTGTGCTTTGACACGCGGTGTCATAATCTTGTGTTAAGCTCAGTATGGCAGATCTATGGGCTCGCCAGTCGTCACACTAACAGGAGTTGATAGATAGACTTGCACAGTGGGGCTTTGGTCCTCAGTTCTCACTTCCAAGGCTCCTTCCATACCAGTGGATGGTTTGGCTCTGTTCTTTGGTGACTTGCTCACGAAGACCCTCTCCGTGCCATGATATAATCCTGTTTGGGTTGTGTTCTTGGTGGACATCTACCAGTGACCCCTCTGAGCCGTAGTACACATGGGCTCCACTATTTTGTTCTTACCGTTAAGTAGTACGAAGGCCTAGGCTTGGTAGTGTGGATGCACTCCTAGTAGTGGAGAAGCCCGCTCTACTGTCACCATCTGGCCACATCGGATGATGCCTTAGAGGTTAGCTACCTGCTCGAAATGTGGGAACTACAAGTCTGTGTCGATATAGTATTGTGTGTTTGTGTGCATGTGTGAGTCACCACATTGCATTCACAACTTTGCATTACATTACATACACAAGTTCCTTATCATACAAGTTTGTATGGACACTCTTATATGATGAGATACTTTACTGTTAAGCCGACCGTCAACTTATATGTTTGTATGGACATTCATATAATTTAAATTACTTTCATGTTGTAGACCTATTTACTTTGATGGATGGATATGTTTTGAGTAGATCTGCTAGAATATAATGTTTTTAATAATGCTACACCTTTACTACTTTTGTTACTCATGTTTTATATATTATCCACATGCTTGCACAACTGCTTACATATATTGTGCTCTTGTTCCTTTTCTCTGCCTGGTACCTAAGAGTCGTCTGGGGAGCGGATGTGATAGCCACTTAGTCTTTATGACTAACGGTTGCGATATCTTCCTTTTTAGGAGGAAACCCCGCAGATAGTGCAGCAGCAGGTTGTGTAGAAGGGCAGCTAGGCTAGGATGACAGGGCCTGATGTGATGTTACCATCGCTGCATTCGGTTACGGATGTGAGTCTTTGAGATATTCTTTTTGTAGCCCTTCGGGCAAAGTTTTTATGTACTCTGATATTATAGAAGCCTATTTATGCTTCTTATTATTAATGCACTTGTGGACTTTTGTACTTATGTGGATTTTGCCTTCTATTTGTTCTTTATGTTGGGTTGGCATGGATGATATTGGTTTTAGCTGGCAGGATACACATCTTGTAGTATCGGTCAACCCATATTTTGGCATTTCTGCAAAGCGGTTGTTCTGGACATAAGACTCCCCTCGGTAGTGTCTTGTGTTCCGGGAGGGGTGTTTTATAAATGGTATCAGCTTGCAAAAATCCTTACTAAAGAAGTCATTGAACAATGGTGTCACCCCCATTTGATTATTCAGTTTGCAGACAAACTGTCATAGAAGTAGCAGTGGTGTGCCTATGTGTAATTCACACTAAGTCTGTCAAATCGTTACCTACGTTTAGCCAACCTGACAATAGGTTTGTACCTTTATGTATAGATTCCGGCATGTGTAGAGCCAGTAGCGGGCACTCACGCCACTTCCATCCCTACCAAGTTCCAGCAGTCTGAGTTGGGACAGACACTTACGACTATCTTAGACGCCTTCAGGTCTCAACAGGACCCTGTACAACAACTAGCCCCGAGCTCCAACTGGTTGAGCACCTTTCGAGCCCTCTCTCCCCATGCTTATCTTGGATGGAGTCGGCTATCTGTACTGAAGAATGGCTCGACACTGTGCAAGAGTTTATGTCTAGAATCAGATGTTCAATCAATATGGCGGTGACCTTAGAGGTGTTAGTCTTGGAAATGCATGCAAAGATATGGTGGAAGTCCCTCATTGGTTCCATTTTCCAAGGCCGAGTGTACACGGAGATTAGTTGGAATGAGTTTTTGAAGCTTTCTTAGAGCATTTCATTCCCTCGACTACTCGAGACGAGCTTGAAGAAAGATTCCTATAGATAAAGCAAGGATCTAAGTCCGTGATGGAATATCAAAGGGAGTTTTAGCACCTCGCTAGGTTCCCCGATGCTTACGAGTTGTATGACCATGGTTATGCAAAATGATTTTACAAAGGGTTGCGAGATCACCTAAGGCAAGCCCTTTTGTTTATAGCAGACTCGAGCCTGACAGAGATAATAAATATGGCAAAAGGCTGGAAGCAGATCATTTGGTAGTCCAATCTAGTGGTAAGAGACCGCTGAGGGAGTAGTGGAAGCAGGCCCCAGTTATAGAATGATGCAGGACAACAGAGGAAGAGGAAACAATAGAGGTAGAGGTCACTTCCGATAGAGGTAGAGGTCACTTCCGACAGAATTTTAGAATGGAGCATCCGGCCCCGCAGCCTACAATACCTCCACCGCAACAACTGTACCAGTAGCCTAGGGAGCAACATGAGCGAGTTTGCTTCCAGTGCAATCAACTGGGCCACATCCAATGCTTTTGCCCACAACTAGGTGGAGATGATACCCCTACTCTTCCACTAGTAGCCTCACGAGGACGTGGACATGCATGGTCGAGGATGAGGACCACGATGAAGGAATCATGGACTTGGTCGAGAGCAGATGTTTGCGCTGGATATGGCATAGGAGCAGAATCCTCAGGATGTGATCACAGGTATGTCATGATTTGGCTAATATGTTATAAGCATTTATCTTCAATTGCCTAAGTCGTGCTTGGAATCTTACTTTGAGTCTTTATAATTGATACTTAGGCACCATAATGGTTAATGAGGAACTATCTTATACTCTATTTGATACTGGTGCCACTAACTCGTTTATTTCGGCGGACTTTATTAAAAACCTAGAAGGAGTGCAATACTTCACCGGTATCTCACGAAGGGTACGCCTCTCAGACGGCTCCGAGATGACGTCAGGCGCTAAGTGTGACCTGGAAGTACATATCGGGGGAAATATTTTTGAAACCCCTGTAATGGTGTTGGGAATCCAAGAATTTGATCTCATTCTTAGCATGTCGTGGTTGGATTGGCACCATGCAAAGATAGATTGTACGGCGAAGAAAATCACATTAAGGCATTGAGACTCGGAGGTCATTTTTCAAGGTATCAAATTTGCACCCCGTGTGTTATTGTCTTCGATTCAGGCCCTTAAGGCCCATATGGGAGGAGACAAAGTATATATTATATGTTTTGAATTAAAAGAAATGACACCAAGTATGAAAGATGTGCAGGTAGTGCGGGACTTCCCTGAGATATTTCTTGAAAAGTTGTCAGGATTACCCCCAAAAAGAGAGGCGGACTTTCATATTAAATTAGCATCGGGTGCCAAGCCGGTCTCTCGAACCCCTACCTAATGGATTTAAAGGAACTCACTGAGTTTAGGGTTCAGTTGTAGGAGGTGGTAGAATAGTGGTTTGTTTGCCCCAGTTCATCACCATAGGGAGCCCCTGTATTATTTGTTAAGAAAAAGGATTGGTCACTATGTTTGTATATATACTTCCGAGAACTCATTCGATTAACGATGCGAAACACCTATCATCTTCACCAGATCGACGAATTATTCAATCAGTTAGTGGTGGCGCACTGGTTTTCCAAATTGGATTTGCGCTCAGGGTACTATGTGTTAAGAATACAACATGGAAGATATCCTGAAGACAGCATTTAGCTCGAGATATGGTTTGTACGAGTTCACGATGATGTTGTTTGGACTCACAAACACCCCTTCTGCATTCATGAGTTTGATGAACCAGATTTTTGAGCCGTATTTAGACATCTTCATCATCATCTTCATCGATGCCATTCTAGTTTATTCAAAGATAGAAGAGGAGCACGCTGAACACTTAGCCATAGTTTTTAAGAAGCTAAAAGAGCATACCCTATTTGGTAAGTTCAGAAATGTGAATTTTGGTTTCGAGAAGTTACCTTCTTGGGTCATGGGATTAGTGGTGTTGGGTTAGCTGTAGACCCGGCTAAGGTGCATGGTATAAACGAGTGGTCGCATTTAAAGTTTGTGGTCGATATGTTGGAACACCCTATTACTGATTTTGGCAAGGATCACTATGTCTCTTAGGAAACATGTTTTGACCTCATTGTATAGATCTAAAGGTCAATTAGAATTGAGTCTAAGGGTTAGTAGTTAGGTTTGGAAGCTGCCATCAAGACCAGGTTTTTCAGTTTCTGGAGACTAAGTCATTTCGTCGAGCTCAGTACGACGAATCGTCGAACTCCAATCGATGATCGTTGAGCTCACTTTGACGGATCGTCGAACTCCATTCGACGATCTCTGAGCTCAACTTCAACAAGTCGTGAAACTCCATTCGACGATCGTCGAGCTCAGATCGACGATCTTGACTCCAGTTTGATTCTCAATCTCTGAGCTCAGTTCGACGATAGTTGAGCTCAGATCGACGATCTTTGTTTCTATCTAAGTCCAAATCTCTGAGCTCAGTTCGACGATAGTGGAGCTCAGTTCGACGTTTTTCTGAAGAGTTCAATGATTTTCAAGATTCAAATTCAAAAAGTTGAGGAATTATTGTCAGCAATTAATTCAGAGATCTTGTAGCCATTTTTAATTAATCTAGAGCAAGTTTCAAGGAATTTTCAAAGAATGTTTTATTGGACTTTCCTCCAGAAGACAATTCCAATTAAGGAAGTCATTTATGACAGGCTAACGGCTATCTTGCACAGTGGATCATTTCTATTCAGACTAAAAGGAATAAAAGATTAGATTTTTCATTCCTGCTGTAGAAGAACAAGAAGTTAGAAAAATATTCTCTGCAAAAACTCTTATAACATCAACAACAATTACACAAGAGAAAGAAAGAGAGTTGCAGACATTCTCAGTCTCAAAGATTCATACAGGAACACCATCACCAAAGGAGATCAACAAACTGAAATCTTCAGATCTCTTTTGATTCAAGTGTTCAAAGGCCATCATCATTCAAGACTCCAGACAACACACATTTCAGTTGCTGCTGAAATCATCTATTGCTGGAGATCAAATCATTTGAAGGCCTGTCACCCTACTGCAAAGCTTCACTTCCTGAACAACTCAAGATCTCAGGGGGAGCTTTGACAACATCCATTATCTTCTCTCTGACTGTTGACAGAGAAGATCTTCTCATCCCTCTCTCTCTCTCTGCTGTAAAGGGTTTTTCAAACTCCCTTCAAAAGTTTGTGATTGGTTTCTGAGAGCTTATCAAAACTCAGTGGTGGCAAGACACCTGATCAAAAAATCTGGTTAGTTTTTTGAGCACCTTATCAAAAGCTCATTGGTGCCCAGGACACCTGATCAACTCATCCTGCAGTGGAATCCTACCTAGGGTGGTAGAAGAGTGGATGTACCCAGGTTGATTGGGGAACCACTATAGCTCCTTGTGTCATCTAGTTGCTTACTTTCTTTTTGTTTCTGGCTGTTGTTTGTGACTAGATTGCTCTGTGATTAGATAGTTGCTGTGTTTAGATTTACTTTATATCATTAGCTTCCCTGTTCACTTAGGAATACAACAACAGTTGTAAAAAGTCTATAGCAAGCACCATACTCTATTCACCCCCCCCCCCCTCTAGAGTATATCAGATCTAACTTGCACTTTCAATTGGTATCAAAGCGAGGTTGGTTAAAAATAGCACATCTTCTAGGTTGGTTAAACATACCACACCTTGGTGGTTGCACAGGCTAACACCTGAATCCAAAGATTCCTATAGTTAGATCTGCTTGTTTTGATTTTGTTATTAGAATTATTTCTTCACAAAACATGGCCCAAAACAAAGATTATGCTAGCACCAGAGCTCCAGTGTGCAATCTATCCAAGTTTGCACTTTGGAAGGCAAGGATTAGACTCTACATGAATTATATTGATGAGGACATCTTCGATTCTGTTTTGACAGTGTGTCCAAGAACTCTAGAGAATACAAGTACAAATGATGTTCCACCTCCCTCAGGAACAGATGCTGACATCAAGAAATGGAAAGTTGCAGATGCAAAGGCTATGAACATTCTAGCCCAGACTATGTCTGATGAGATTTTCCAAAAGGTGGCTGAATGCAACTCAGTAAAGGAAATCTGGGATAAGCTATCTGAGATAGTCTCGGGATCTGCTGATGAAAGAAAAGACAGAAGATCTCACCTCATAACCCATTATGAGAACTTCAAGAAAGGAGAAGCTGAGTCAGTATCACACATGTATAATAGACTCAGTCTGATAGTCAATGAACTGAAAACTTTGGATAAAGAGATCTCACTGACTGAGCTAAATGATAAAATCCTAATGTGCTTCCCAAGCACTTGAGACTCAAGGATCTGGCCAATCAAGGATGCCAGAAGTCTGAATGAGATTACAACAGAAGCTCTCTTGGGCAAGCTCAAGTCTTATGAGCTGCTCATTAAGAACAGAGAAGAAGAGCAGAAGGCTGCCTCACCAGCCACAAGAAAGGAAAAGTCAATAGCTTTCAAAGCCACTGAAGATCAGCCTGGAGACAAGGTCACAGACAATGATGAGCTGCTTAGTCTATTGGCCAAAAGATTTTACAAAATGGCCAGAAAGGACTTCAGGAAGAGATCATACAAAGAGCATGACAAGCCAAGGTATGATAAATCAAATAATAAAGAAATTATTTGCTTTGGTTACAGGAAACCAGGCCACATTGTGCCTGACTGTCCAGAGAACAAAAACAAGGACAGAAAGGACAAGAAAAAAAGAAGAAAAGACAAGGACTTCAAGAAGAACAGCAATGGCAAACCCTCCTCAAACAAGAACAAACACACAAGGAAGGGATTTGTTGCTGAATCTTGGAGTGAGACAGAAGAGGAATCTGAAGCTTCATCCAGCTCAAGTGATGATGAGGATGATGCTGAAGAAAAGGAATTCTGCATGATGGCTATCAATGCCTTACAACATAATTCTGATGCAGAAGATTCAGAGTCAGACTCAGAGACTCAACTTGAAGAGGAACAGGTAATAGACTCTTTTGATTTATATTCTGAGGACTTTAAGTATGAATTTAAAGCACTACGTTTAGACTTATTAAAATCTGAGAAGGAAATCATTTCTATCATAAATCAATTATCTGAACACAGTTCCTTAAAATCAGAAAACCTCAAAATCTCTAAGGAGTTGGAGTGCTGTAGGGAGCAGATAGCTTAACTGAAAAGTGAGCTATCAGAGGCCAAAAAGCTTGAAGAATCCCTTAATGGGAGAAGCATCAAGCTAATGGACATCACAAGCACAGTGAACTCGAGATTCAATAGTACATTGGGCTTGGGTGCTTCATCTAGCCAACCTATAGTACTAACAACCCCAATTAAGTTTATCTCTGATAAAGGGAAGGGAGTTGTAGAGGTAGCTAGGAAAAATTCTGACTTACCCAAGAAATCAAGTGTTCAACAGAAATCGTCGAACGGAGCTAGACGATCGTCGAATGCAGATCGATGATCTCAGGCAAAATCGTCGAACTCAGGTCGACGATCTCTAAACCCTGAACTCTGCCACAATCGATCGTCGAACGGAACTCGACGATCTGACCCAAGATCGTCGAACGGAGCTCGACGATCTGAGCCAAGATCGTCGAACGCATCTCAACGATCGTCGAGCAGAGATCAGAGATTTGAAAACTTCTTCAAGGGTTCACAATCCAAACCTAGGGGTCCTTCATCCCAAAGATTTAACCCTTATACTGAATGGATAATACCTCCAATGAGATATCATCCTGAAGGTTATAAGAGTCAACCAGGGATGTCATTTATTTTTGAATTTAAAGGATATCAACCTAGGCCCAAGGTAAACTAGGTCAAAAACAAGTAAATTGCTTTATGTGCATGTGAAGACCTATCCAACATCAAACTAGCAATGGTATTTGGATAGTGGGTGCTCCAAGCACATGACAGGAAGCAAGGATAATTTCACATCCTTCAAAGCCAAGCTTGGACCCAAAGTCATATTTGATGATTCAAACTTTGGACTAACAAAAGGATATGTTGCAGTCCAGATTGGGACAGTCACATTCAAGAAAGTAGCCTATGTGGAAGGACTGAAGCACAACTTGATCAGCATCAGTCAGCTATGTGATGAAGGCTACCAAGTGAATTTCAGCAAATCCTTATGCAGGATCAAATCAGAGGACAACACAACTGTGTTGACAGGTAAAAGGAAAGGTAACATCTATTTAGTAGACATTCTTTCAACTGAAGTAGAAATTTGCCTGTTTAACTCTGTTAGTAAACCTTAGAACCATTGCTAGGCTATCCAAGGATAACCTTGTTAGAGGACTACCTTCTGGCCCCTACAAGAAGGAAGGACTCTGCAGGGCTTGTCAATTAGGCAAGCAAACTAAAAATAGTTTCAAGTCACTTAATAAGAGTGATTCACGTAGGATATTGTATCTGTTACACATGGATCTTTTTGGACCCATTACAGTACAAAGCTTAGGAGGGAAATCTTACACTTTATTAGTTGTAGATGACTTCTCTAGATTCACATGGGTGTTCTTTTTGAGGAAGAAGTCTGATAACTTTAAGTGTTTGACAGAGTTTCTCAAATGCATACAGACTGAGTTCAATACTCACATTGCACTGATCAGAAGTGATCATGGGACAGAGTTTGATTCTCTTCTTATGCAAGAGTTCTGTCAGAGTGAAGGGATCAGGCATACTTTCTCAGCTCCTAGAACTCCTCAACAAAATGGGATAGCTGAAAGGAAAAATAGAACCCTTATTGAATCTGCCACTACATTGTTGTCAGATACTCACCTTCCTCTATCTTTTTGGGCAGAGGCTGTGAACACCTCCAACTATGTGCTGAATAGAAGTTTAATACATAAACTGAAGGGCAATACTCCCTATGAATTACTCAAAGGGAAGAAACCTAAAGTAGACTATTTTAGAATTTTTGGTTGTATCTGTTATATTCACAATAATGACAAGAAGTATTTAGCAAAATTTCAAGCTAAAGCTGATGAAGGAGTATTTCTGGGATACTCCATGATCAGTAAGGCTTATAGGGTATATAATAAATCAACTCTCAAAATTGAAGAATCTGTGCATATATCTTTTGATGAATCTAACATGTCTTTCAAGGAGAAGAACACTTCTAACATAGAACCTTTGCAGGTACATTCTCTTGCTGAAGACTTGAACAGATTACAAATCATTCAAAAAGAGGAAAGCAGTGAAGATGAAGAAGACATTCAACACCTTGAAGAGAAACTTCTTGAAGAGCCAGTTGTTGTACCACCAGAGGAAACAACAACACAGGTTGGTGAACAATCAACACCTCCTGTTGATTTAGTAACATCAAGAGACCATCCAATCTCCCAAGTGATTGGAGACATCTCAGCTAGTGTGCAAACTAGAAATCAGGTCAACCAAAACCTGTTGCACACTTGCTTCCTATCTCAAATTGAACCTCAATCCATTCAAGATGCAGAGCAAGATCCACACTTGATCATTGCAATGCAAGAAGAGTTGCATCAATTTGAAAGGAACAAAGTTTGAGAACTAGTACCAAGGCCTAAAGATCACTCCATTGTTGGAACAAAGTAGGTGTTCAGAAACAAGTTGGATGATCAAGGAGTCATTGTAAGGAACAAGGCAAGGCTAGTTGCTCAAGGGTACTCTCAAGAAGAAGGGATAGATTATGATCAGACTTTTGCACCAGTTGCAAGGTTGGAGGCCATAAGAATCTTCTTAGCATATGCAGCACACAAAGGTTTCAAAGTGTACCAGATGGATGTAAAGAGTGCTTTTCTCAATGGAGATATCAAAGAAGAAGTCTATGTCAGACAACCTCCAGGTTTTATCTCTCCAACTCATCCTGATTATGTTTTCAAATTGCACAAAGCATTATATGGTCTCAAGCAAGCTCCTATAGCATGGTATGAGACCCTAGCATGATTTCTTCTGAAAAATGAATTTATAAGGGGTAGAGTAGACCAAACTCTTTTTATTAGAACCCATAAGTCTCATACCCTACTAGTACAGATCTATGTAGATGATATTATATTTGGTTCTACTGATTCAAATTTGTGCAGAATGTTCTCCAATCTAATGCATTCTAAATTTGAAATGAGCAGCATGGGTGAGCTATCCTTCTTTCTAGGATTGCAAATCAAACAACATGCTGAAGGCATATTTATTTCTCAAACCAAGTATGCAAAAGAATTGGTCAAGAAATTTGGTATGTCTGAAGCATCTTGTATGAAAACACATATGCCTACTAATGTTGTATTAGATGCTGATGAACATGGGAAACCTGTTGATCAGACAACATATAGAGTAATGATTGGCTCTTTGCTGTACCTTACAGCTAGTAGACCTGACATAATGTTTGCTACATGCATATGTGCTAGATTCCAAGTAAGCCCTAGAGAGTCACACCTAACATTAGTAAAAAGGATTCTCAGGTATGTAAAAAGTTGTCCAAATCTAGGTCTCTAGTATCCAAAAGATTCAGCATTTGACTTAACTGGATTTTTTGATGCTGATTATGTTGGATGTAGAATTGACAGGAAAAGCACCAGTGGAACTTGTCAGTTTCTTGGTGACAGACTTGTCTCCTGGTTTTGCAAGAAACAAACATCTGTGTCAACTTCAACTACTGAAGCTGAATATATGGCTGCAGGTAGTTGTTGTTCACAAATCTTGTGGATTCAAAACCAACTCCTAGACTATGGCTACAACTTAGAGAAGTCAAAAATCTTTTGTGATAATACCAGTGTTATTTCTATAGCTCAAAATCCAGTCCTCCATAGTAGTACAAAACACATAGAAATTAGGCATCACTTTTTAAGGGATAATGTTGAGAAAAATAAAATTGAACTTCAATATATCCCAACTGATTTACAAAGGGGAGATATTTTCACCAAACCCTTGCATGAAAAGAAACAAACCTTCTTCCTGAATCAGTTAGGAATGTTAGATGGAGGAAGTCTAAAATAATATCCAAGATTTTAAAACTCTAAAAATGACCAAGACTCGGCAAACTTCTTAATTTTTCTAGTTTCTAGAGTGTTTCTGGTCTCTGAACTGCGCTCGACAAATTTCCCCCAGATCGTCGAACGGAGATCGACGTATTCTGAAATCGTCGACCAGAGTTCAGCGCTTCTCAGATAGTGCTTAACTATCTCTCCAGGTTAGCGATCGTCGAACGAAGCTCGACGATTTTGTTTTCTGAACTATCGTCGAACGGAGCTCGACGCTCTCCAATATCGTCGAACGGAGATCGACGATGTTGATGACCTTTCAGTTTCCTTTAGAAGCCCCGATCGTCGAACAGAGTTCAATGATCTTTCCTTTTCTGCGTCGAACCCTAATATAAAATTCATTTTTTCGGCCGTCGTTCTCTTTTTGCGCCTTCATTCTCTCTGCAAATTTTCTCTCTTTCCTTCCCTCCAAATTTCTCTACACTTGGTCGTTTGTTTGTTGATTTTTGCAGGAATCAATGGCCGTCTCAGTTGCAGTTCTGGCCGCAATGAAATTTGATGCAGGTTTTGATATTGACATGGATTCTTTCAGCACCAGTGATCAAATCTTCCAAGATATACTAGAACTTTTCAAGGAACAAAAGCTAGTTACAATAATGACTACCAGGATCAAGTTAGCTGCTGATGAAATAAAGGAATGGGTATATACTGCCCACAACTAGGATCAGAATACAGTTGTTGGTTCAATTTCAGGAACCCAGGTATCTCCCACACCTGCGGCCCTGATAGAGATTTTTGGATTGAATTCTGGAGAAGACTCTGATGAACTGTCTGGAGAAAAATTTTCTGATTTACTTAATAGAATGGGTCATTCAGATGCAAACCCTAGCAAACTCCTGAAGAAATATCTATCTGTGGAGTACAGATTTTTGGCTGATGTTGTATGAAAGGTGTTATTGGCCAAACACTCAGCCCACGATACCATCTCCAGGTATCAGTTATGCTTGATGGGTGCTCTAGTGGATAAGAAACAACTGAATTGGTGAGAAATCTTCTTTGATCTGATTAAGAAGAAGATCAACAAAAATTATGTGAATTATGGGAGAATATTACGGCTGTTCCTTCAGTCCAGATGCCCTGCTCTGCTAGTTTCCAGTGGGGTGCACATTAATGCCTCCAAGAGGCTCACTTGTGCCTTGTTTGGAAAGTGGTACAGGCAAATAGTGAAGCCCAGCAGGCTCTCTGCAAGTGCAACTTCAGGCACAAGGACTGTTGCAGTCTCTTCCCCTCAAGTCTCTGCCCCTGCAGAAGACTTGCCTGCTTCTTCTCCTCCTCCTCCACCTCTTATTTCATCTCCACCAGTCACATCCACCATTACAGTTTCCTCCACCATCATAATTTCCAGCCCATCTCCAACTTCTATCCATTCTCCAACTCTTCCACTAATTGAAGAAATCTTCCACCCTTTACATCACTACCCTCAACAAGATATTGACTCATCATCTCATCTTCCATCTTTCAATCTGATAGATGATTCCTTTATGGATGATTCTCCTTCATCCCCTCCTGATCTACCCTCTTCATCCACATCCTATCAACAATTGCTTCAAGACATCATTGCACAACCCTCCTTCACACCCTCTATTTCAACCCCATTATCCTCAATTTCCACAATCCCCATATCTCAACCTTCATTTCCACCATCCACCAGCTCTCCACCCACATCTCCAGCTGCTCCACCTTCAGTCCCTACCTCTGCTCAAGTCCCTCTTGAGCATGTAGATCTTCCAGCTTTAGCCGACAGACTCTATGAGCTGATAGCTCCCAGGCTATCACTCTTGTTGGAGACCTCCTTGGCTCCACTTCTCAAGTCAGTTGCAGACCTGTCTGCCAGGCTCTCCTCTCTCATTCCTCCTCAGACAATACCTTTATCTGGGTGCCTTGATCCAGTCCTGACTGAATCTAGGCATGGGGAGATGCCTCATGAAGTGGAAAGATTTCCTGCTGCTACTGTTACTTCAACTCAAGCTCAAGCCTCAACATCTCAAGTTGCAGTTTTCTCAATGGACCTCAAGACACTATTATCAGATTTTGATTCTATTTATTTCAGCTGTCTTCCAGAGCACACTGAAGTCCAGCCATCTGAAGATCTCTCTAAGGACATTGTGCCTATTTCAAGTTGTGACACTAGTTTAATACATTCTTTTGTAAAGTCCCTTTCTGCTGCTACTCCTTTAGTTTCTGTTGAAAGGTACTGATATTGTTGATATTGTTGTTAATTCTGATGCTTTAATATCTGAGGATATACATATGACAGAGGCACTTATTCTTGAGCCTGTTGTTATTGCTGCTGTTGCCCCTTCTAGTGATGATTTTCCAGCATCAACTGATACTACTGCTGATGTTATTTCTGAAACTGCTGAAACTGTTATATATGAATCTGCTACCCCAGCTACTGCTGTATCTATTGCTGCTGCTACAACTTCTTCTGCCAGTGTTATTTCTACTACTCTTTCTGCTGTTGTTGTTACTACTATTACTGTTACTGTTGTTACATCTGCTCAATCACAATAACAGATAGACTATCTCAAAAGGATTGATGCACTATATGATGATCAAAGCTCAGAAAGTGATCAGTTCAGGACTGATTCAGATGATTCCTCTGCAACTATTGTAAGGAAAAGAAAAGTCAGAACCAAAGCAATGAAAAAGGTTCCTCCATCAAAAGTCAAAGACACAAATGATATTCCATACTACATAATACATAACTTTTCCATCACAGAACATTGGATGCAATACTCCAAAAATCAACTGAAGGCTATGAAGAAAAATAGAATGTATGAGAAAGGATATTCACAGTTCAATCATCCTCCTCCTCCTTCACCTGATGCAGGTGCAGGTGGTAGTTCAGCTGTTCAACCCTCTGCCAGAAGCCAAACCTCTTATCAACCTCAAGTAAGATCTTAATACAGAGGAAGTCAATCCAGAGGCTACCAGTCAAGGAGAGGAAACTACAGAGGAAACCACAGAGAATTTCAAGTCTATTCCAAAGGACATTCCAGGCAACACCCTTATTCAAGGGAAGGACAAGCTTCCACTGATACTACTTCAGGTCCCTTTCCCTATAAGCTTAAAGAGTTAGTCTCCTCCAGAGCTCCTCCAGACAATACCTCAAATAGATATGAGCCTCCAGTTCCTTTTGACGATCCAGAGAATAATCCTACTTCATGGACAGCTAGGATGAAAGAATTAGCTGCTCTGGACCAGATCAAAAAAGCCAGAGAATAAGGCAAAGACACCTACAGTATTACTACATTATCAGATCAAAGGAAAAAGGAACTTGAAAGATATTCATCCAACAAGTTCTTTGATTCTGAAAGCTACATGAAGCTGCACCCTGAAGCTGTAGTGCTCAGGCCTAAGCAACAAACCTCTTAAGGTACAGCTGATGACAGAAGATCTAAAAAGGAAGCTCTCAATCCAAACAGAGAAATAGTACTTATAAAGAGCAAGGAAAAAGAGTAATTCTGTAAGGTGACAGTTATTTTGATTTCTGATCTATCTGAGATTATGTCTGTGATTCTGCAATGTTTTGTTGTTATATTGTTGTTCTGTATGTTTTTAATTTTCCAATTTCTGTAAATAGTAATCCTAACCCAAATAGGGGGAGATTGTTGGAACACCCTATTACTAATTTGGGCAAGGATCACTATGTCTCATAGGAAACCTGTTTTGACCTCATTGTATAGATCTAAAGCTCAATTAGAATTGAGTCTAAGGGTTAGTAGTTAGCTTTGGAAGCTGCCCTCAAGACCAGGTTTTTCAGTTTCTGGAGACTAAGTCATTTCGTCGAGCTCAGTACGACGAATCGTCGAACTCCAATCGACGATCGTTGAGCTCACTTCGACGGATCGTCGAACTCCATTCGATGATCTCTGAGCTCAACTTCAACAAGTCGTCGAACTCCATTCGACGATCGTCGAGCTCAGATCGACGATCTTGACTCCAGTTTGATTCTCAATCTCTGAGCTCAGTTCGACGATAGTTGAGCTCAGATCGACGATCTTTGTTTCTGTCTAAGTCCAAATCTCTGAGCTCAGTTCGACGATAGTGGAGCTCAGTTCGACGTTTTTCTGAAGAGTTCAATGATTTTCAAGATTCAAATTCAGACAGTTGAGGAATTATTGTCAGCAATTAATTCAAAGATCTTGTAGCCGTTTTAATTAATCTAGAGCAAGTTTCAAGGAATGTTTTATTGGACTTTCCTCCAGAAGACAATTGCAATTAAGGAAGTCATTTATGACAGGCTAACGGCTATATTAGACAGTGGATCATTTTTATTCAGACTAAAAGGAATAAAAGATTAGATTTTTCATTCCTGTTGTAGAAGAACAAGAAGTTATAAAAATATTCTCTGCAACAACTCTTACAACATCAACAACAATTACGCAAGAGAAAGAAATAGAGTTGCAGACATTCTCAGTCTCAAAGATTCATACAAGAACACCATCACCAAAGGAGATCAACAAACTGAAATCTTCAGATCTCTTTTGATTCAAGTGTTCAAAGGCCATCATCATTCAAGACTCCAGACACCACACATTTCAGTTGCTGCTGAAATCATCTATTGCTGGAGATCAAATCATTTGAATGCCTATCACCCTACTGCAAAGCTTCACTTCCTGAACAACTCAAGATCTCAGGGGGAGCTTTGACAACATCCACTATCTTCTCTCTGACTGTTGACAGAGAAGATCTTCTCATCCCTCTCTCTCTCTCTCTACTGTAAAGGGTTTTTCAAACTCCCTTCAAAAGTTTGTGATTGGTTTCTTAGACCTTATCAAAACTCAGTGGTGGCAAGACACCTGATCAAAAAACCTGGTTTGGTTTTTGACCACCTTATCAAAAGCTCATTGGTGCCCAGGACACCTGATCAACTCATCCTGCAGTGGATTCCTACATAGGGTGGTAGAAGAGTGGATGTACCCAGGTTGATTGTGGAACCACTATAGCTCCTTGTGTCATCTGGTTGCTTACTTTCTTTTTGTTTTTGGCTTTGGTTTGTGACTAGATTGCTCTGTGATTAGATAGTTGTTGTGTTTAGATTTACATTATATCATTAGCTTCCCTGTTCACTTTGGAATACAACAACAGTTGTAAAAAGTCTATAGCAAGCACCATACTCTATTCACCCCTACTCTAGATTATATCAGATCTAACTTGCACTTTCACGATATACAGAGTTTCCTTGGACTTGCCAGATATTATCGTAAGTTCGTGAAGGAATTTTAAAAGATAGCCCTTCACCTCACTACCCTAACAAAGGAAGGTGTGCCATATAAGTGGACACCTCAGTGTGAAGCTGCGTTTCAAGAGCTGAATGATCGACTTACCACCACACCCATCCTAGATCTTCCATGAGGGAATGACGGATTTCAAGTTTACACTTATGCCTCCTATCGATGGATGGGAGCAGTGTTGATGCAGCACAGGCATGTGATCGCTTACTCTTCAAGGCAGTTGAAGAAGCATGAAGTTATTTATCTGGTACATGATTTGGAGTTGTGAGCAGTGGTGTTCGCCTTAAATGCGCAGAGGCACTATTTATATTGCGTCCACTGCGAAATCTTTTTGGATTATAAAAATTGGAAGTTTTTTCATACCCAAAAGGAGATGAATTTGAGATAGCGGAAGTGGCTAGAATTTTTGGGGTATTATGAGTTTACATTGAAATAACACCCTGGGAAAGCAAACTCCATAGCAAAAGCTTTGAGTAGAAAAGTACCAGAGTCTAGTGCTGAGTCTCGGATGATGAGTATGAAATTGGATCGAGTAATCGAGGAGATGGAGATCAAATTGGTGTGTATGGATTATTCAGATAAATATACTGAATATCTAACTTCCATGAGTATAATTTGTGATATTCGAGATCAAATTCGGGTAGAGCAAGGGAAGGATGCTGCTCTGGCCCTGTTGATTATTTTTGAAAACAAGTAATAACTTGATGCAGATTCATTCTACACTCTAGTATAAACTATGTAGATGGGCATAAGCTAGATTGATTTAACTTTCAGGCAAGTGCACCTATCAATTATAGTATAGGAGAAATCTACATCTCGTGTCGTATTCCACAGGGTCCTTTCAAGTACTCGTACTCACCCACACTCTATTATCATACCTATAATTAAAACTGATTTTTAACCTAAATTAAACTAACTATAACTACTTGGATAAATAAACATTGTAAGATTAAAGGTGATAAAAAGCCGAAAGTCTATGAGCATTCACTTGAATATAACCACTCATTAATTCAATTCTAAGTAATCAGGTAATAATAAGATAATCAAATTCATGTATTTTAAGGGTTAAACATTTATCAAATTCTCTCTCGAGCAATTCAATATCTAAACCTAAGTTAGTAAATTTTCTTTTGAACAATTTACAACCCTCAAATTTGCATTAACGTAAATACCCTATTCTAAAACATAAATTCATGAAATTATATCTCTAAAATACCATGAATTCATTTATCTATACTACAATTATCCAATCGACATATCTCTCGATCATGTAAATTGAAATGTAAAGGGAAATAGCACCTAAATATGAACATATGAACATCATCACAACTTTCCAATTTCTCAATCTAAAAAGTTGAAATTCATGTAAACCAAATAACAAATTCATAACTAGGATAACTCTCTTTGTTTGAAGATCTACATACGAATAAAATAGCACAAATTTGATGAAAATAATACGATACATGATTACCAAATTGTTCAAATTAAAGGTTCATGCGAAATAAAAGATAGATAAAGTTTTATCACCAAGAGAAATGAAATATTAATAGAGATACATGAAAGATTAAACAAATACAAAAATCACCTTCAAATCCTCCTTCTCTTGGATGCTCCACTTTCGTGCTCCAGAAATTCTCCCAATGAAAATGATCCCAAAAGTCCTCCTCTAATTTTTGTACAGGTATTTTATAGTCTCCTAGCAAACAGGGTCGGACACGTGTTCTAATACGGCCGTATCACAGGCCGTGTTGACGGTTCAAGGGCGGTTCCACACGAATAGACGTGTCTGGTAGTGGGCTGTGTCAGATGACACGGGTAATGATACGGCCGTGTTGTTCTTCGTGTTCTTCGCACACGGGTTGGTTGGCAGTCGAAGTTGGAGTTATGCCGAAAAGGATACGGGTAGGAAGATGGGAGTGTTCCCACTCGTGTGGTGCTCTATCTTTCTCGTTCCATTTCTTCTTTTCCAACCCGGTTAGGACACGGGTAGGTAACACGGGCATGTGCCAACCCGTGTGCACCCATTCTTGTCCTATCATCAGCCATGTCAAAATCGTGGACTCCTCTGTTTGCTCCAAGACTTCTAGCTCAACTGGTTAGCAATACCTGCATCAGAAAAATAATGGAATAAATAGACAGCTTAATACATGAAATAATAGAAACGCCTAATATGTGCTCTTCTACTCATGATAAAGCAAATTCATAACTATTCTCACGAAATTACTGCATAGGGAGGTAGAAAATAGTGGACATGATTACAACTATGATAGTAAAAAGCCTATCATAATTGTACTCATCAAATAACCCCAGAATTAGATTTTTGCTTGTGCCTAAGCAAACTAATTCGAACATTTAGGTTACCAATAAATAATTTTGCTTCCGCACACTGGCTGTTATGAATTTAAAGAGAACTTTGATGATGTAATCGTATAGGAAATAGTATTGCAGACTTTTTTAAATATAACTTTATCTTAAAATTCCTCCAATATATCTATTAACTATCTTTCACTCTTTCTTAGAAATAGAAGTATTGTCATCCATAATAATTGTGAGGAGAAAATAACAATCTCAATAAGATATGTATTAGTATTTCAAAACTTATAAGTACTAATATTGATATTCATGAGCTTACCTTTGCACAGCCTCTCAGCGACACTAGTTAGAATTAGTGAGGTTGGATCCTTAGGGCTTGTATTATGGTGTAACCTTTTTGGTTTAGGATAGGCGATTATAGGTGGGGTAATCAAAGATAAATTCGATGGTTTTTCTTCACACCTAAATCACCATTGAGCCTTTTGTTTTGTAAATACCTTAACATACATCAATGTTAAAAAAAGCATCCCCAAACTTTGCAATTATTATACTTCCCACATTTTTGATGGAAACTCTATATTTTATTTTTTTTCTTAACCAAGGGGCCATAGTAGAGATCATTCTGAATGGGTGCAAGTATACACACACTCAGACCACATATCACTATATTTTTTTAGGGTTCATAGTAGGGATCTTTCCAAGTGAGGGCAAATATACACGCACTCAGGCCACATATCACTATGAACAAACTCATCCAAGAAGATCTCAATGATAGTTGTGCTGATAGGTAAGGATTTGGCCTTGGTGAATTTTAGTGGTAAAGTATCAAAAGGCATAGGGTTAGGTCCAAATTGGGTGTGCAAGGGTATAATGTTTAAGGTTTTGGGTTTGCAAGGCTCAAGCTATCCATAAGGAGGCCTAAGTCATTTCCGCCCTCACTAATTAACCTATGCAAAAGTTTTGAGGATCGCTAGAGGGTAAGTTCTAGACATCAATAGAGAGTATTTTTTTTATTTTTGTTCCCTAATACAAAATTATCAAAATGTTACACTCATCGACTCACTTTATTATAGATGATTTTATTATTTAAAATGGAGTGATTGATAGTTAATAATATAAAGGGTTAATCATAAAAATAAATTATATAGAGAAAATTAGGCTAATGATTTTCTAAACTTAATTACGAATCAACAAAGTTGAACACTCAATGAGTCTACATCAATTCATTTTAATCAGTGTGCGAAGTTAAATTAGATAGTTATAATCCCAAATGAGTGAATTCATGAGAGCTTAAAGGAGTACAAAAAAAAATTTTAGGGGTATAACAACCTTGAGTACTATGATAACAAAAATATAACTAATTGTAATCATGTTTATCATAGCAATTATAGAATTAAAGAACATCCAACCCCAGACTTAAAATTTGCAATGTCCTCATTGCAATGTAAAGAGCTGATGGAGTAATTTCACCAATAAATAAAGAACTGCGCATCATGAAAATAGAAGAGCACACGAATGACAAAGGAGCAAAAATGATATCATATATATAATGTCTGGAAATACACTGATATAAATAAAGACTGCTAAAATACAATGATACATGTCATTAGTAGGCTGGCGGGATGGTATGATCATCGGGGAAGTGAGGTGGGCTAGGAGCTTCCGGTGCTCTAGGAGCAATCCCCAAGTGGTCCCTGATCTGAATGATGATGTCCTCTGTCCGTGTTTGCACATCCTCAATACACTGTAATCGTTGTGAGAGCTCGGTCTCGAAGAAGTGTTGGAACTCCCGCGAATACTGTGAACGTGCTCGAGGAGGAGCAGCAGAAGACTCTCCCTGAGCATAAGTAGAACGGGCCGGAGGCACTAGAGGCACATCGAGGTCAGGGTCCACCTCATCGTCATTATCGTCCTGCGCGTGCAGTCCACGCCTTGCAAGAGAATATGTAATGCCACCCCGGCACTGATGGGCGGTGATGAGGCAGAGGGACCGAAGGCTTTCCATCATGATCATCACAGTCTTCGCGACAACTGTCATCTAGGGAAGGAACGAGAAAATGTTTATGTTCTTCACCAGGCGTGTAATGTAGGGTGCTACGCAGATAGACCCTATGCGGGAGTTGTCGGCCTGGCGAAGGATGAACTGGGCGAGAGTGAAACCCAGATGAAGGGGGTAATGAGACAACATGTAACACCCCGAAACTCAAAGGAGAAAAGGGGGGCATTTTGGGCCAGTTTTGGTTTTGGCTGCAGGCACACGGCCTGGGACACGGCCGTGTCCTAGGGAGTGTCGAGCCTGTGTCGACACTGAGACGGGCCTGTCCCGGGCGCGTGTTTTACATGTGGAAAGATGGGGCATTTTGCCTGTGACTGTTGGAGCGGACGTCCTAAGTCCGAGAGAAGGCCTGGAGCTACTTATGAAGAGAAGGGAAATGCGGTGGAGTCGATCGCATCCCATTATGCTCCGGCCCAACCAAGGGTCTACAATCTTGGCCAACAGGAGGCCTTCAAACAGGCTGATGTGGTGACAGGTACGGTTTAATTTATAGCAAGTCAATTTCTTTAAATACTTGTTATGCACATGTTACCTTACCACTGCTTGTTTAGGATTTGTATTGATTTGTGAAAATCCGGCACGAGCACTCTTCGATACGGGAGCTTCACACTCCTTCTTGTCCGAAGGATTTATATCACGCATCGGAGTCCCTTCTTCAATGGCAAAGGATAAGTTGGATATGTTATTGCCCAATGGGTGTTCGATGCGAGCGGATAGGATCTGCGATGTTAAGATTCGTATTGGGGAGCAGGAGTTCGACCTGCGGGTGTCTTTACTTCCGTTGGTGGAGTTTGACGTCATATTTGGCATGGACTGGCTCTCGGAGCAGCAGGCCCATATAGATTGCGGTAGCAAGGAAGTCAAGCTGGGAGCAAGTCGTGAAACGACTTTTACGGGCTTAAATGTGTCGAGCAAGAAGCTGATGTCTGCTCTTCAGGTGGTGAAGGCGGTTCGTGCCGGTGCAGAACTGTTCTTTACACTAGTGGAGGTTGCAAAGCCGAAGCCCGCATTGGATTGTATTTCAGTGGTATAGGAATACCCTGATGTGTTCCCCGCAGATCTTCCTGGAGCCCCGCCTCAGCGGGAGATAGATTTTACGACTGAGCTAGTGCCAGGTGCAAAGCCTGTGTCACGATCTCCTTATCGGATGGCGCCTAAGGAAATGGCGGAGCTGAAAGTTCAACTGCAAGAGTTGTTGGAGCAAGGGTATGCGCGCCTGAGTTCTTCGCTTGGAGCGCACCGGTCCTCTTTGTTAAGAAGAAGGACGGAAGCTTGAGGCTATGTATTGATTATCGGGAGCTCAACAAGATGACGGAGAAGAACAAGTACCCGATCCCTCGGATTGATGATCTTTTTGATCAGTTAGTCGGGTCGACGGTGTACTCGAAGTTGGACCTCAAGGCTGGGTACTATCAGCTGCGAATAAGGGAGAGTGATATCCCGAAGACAGCGTTTAGTACGAGATACAGGCATTATGAGTTTACGGTCATGCCGTTTGGGCTAACTAATGCACCGTCAGTGTTCATGGATTTGATGAACAGGACTTTCAGGGAGTACTTGGACCATTTCGTGATCGTCTTCATCGACGATATTTTGGTGTACTCGCAAAGTGAGGAAGATCACTTCAAGAATCTTCATTTGGTGTTGGAGACGCTAAGGAGAAATCGATTGTATGCCAAGTTCTCGAAGTGCGAGTTTTGGCTATCCTCAGTGGCGTTCCTCGGGCATATAGTAAGTGGAGAGGGTATTGCCATGGATCCGGCGAAGATTGTTGCGATACGGGAGTGGCCTGAGCTTGTTACGGTAGCGGAAGTCCGGAGTTTTCTGGGGCTTGCCGGCTATTATAGGCGCTTCGTAGAGAACTTCTCGCTGATAGCGTTACCTCTCACTACATTGACGAGGAAGGAGCATAAGTTCGTTTGGACGCTGGAGTGCGCGTGAGCTTTTGAGGAGTTGAAGTGTCGGTTGACCACGGCGCCTGTGCTGAGTTCTCCATGTGGGACCGAAGGCTACGAGATTTACAGTGATGCTTCGGGCAGCGGTTTGGGTTGCGTGCTACTGCAACATGGAAGTGTAATAGCTTATGGCTCGAGACAGCTAAAAGTGCATGAAAGGAACTATCCGGTCCATGACTTGGAGTTAGCGGCCGTGATTTTTGCCTTGAAGCTGTGGAGACACAACTTGTACGGTGTGAAGATTGATATCTACACCGATCACAAGAGCCTGAAGTATCTTATTGATCAGAAGGATCTGAATATGCGGCAGCGTAGATGGATGGAGTTCTTGGGGGACTATACATTCAAGATCCATTACGTGCCTGGTATGGGGAATGCGGTTCCGGACACGTTGAGTTGTCGAGCCCCAGCTCAAGCCAATTGGCTATCGGTGCATGATGAGCGGTTGGTGCGGGAGTTGGAGGCGTTGGAGATTGTTTGCGTGGATAGACAATCAAGTGCTGAACCAGTTCTGAATTGGACTGAAGTCCAATATGACCTGGCTGATCGTATTCGGCAGGCTTTGGATATGGATGCTCATATGAAGCAGTTCATGGTAGAGGCTCTGGATGGGTCAAATCCCCAATTCGTCATGGAGGACGGATTACTTTGGAAAGACGGTCGTTTGTGCGTCCCAAGTGTGGGCAATTTGCGGGTGGAGTTGTTGTACGAGGCACACCATACCAAGTACTCGATTCACCCGGGGAGCACGAAGATGTACCGTGATGTGAAGAAACTGTTTTGGTGGCCGGGTTTGAAAAGGGATGTGGCGCTATATGTAGCGAAGTGCCAAACTTGCGCCTTGGTAAAGGCGGAGTGCCAAAAGCCGGGAGGATTTCTTAAGTCCTTGCCTATTCCGGAGTGGAAATTCGATGACATCTCTATGGACTTTGTGCACGGTTTGCCAAGGTCGCAGAAGGGGAATGACGCCATTTGGGTGGTTGTTGATCGATTAACGAAGGTGTCACATTTTATTCCGCATAGGAAGGATGATCCGGTGGAGAAGTTGGCAAAGCTTTATGTGGATAACATAGTAAGGCTTCATGGTGTGCCCCGCAGCATCGTGAGTGACCGAGATGGGCGGTTCACGTCCAATGATTGGAGGCTTGTGTAGCAAATGTTGGGAACAAAGCTGAAATTCAGCACAGCCTTCCATCCGCAAACGGATGGGCAGACCGAGACGGTCAATAGAACCA
The DNA here is from genome assembly GCA_039583875.1 of Platanthera guangdongensis. Classification (NCBI taxonomy): domain Eukaryota; kingdom Viridiplantae; phylum Streptophyta; class Magnoliopsida; order Asparagales; family Orchidaceae; genus Platanthera; species Platanthera guangdongensis. The sequence goes on along the minus strand of CM077147.1, from coordinate 147,142,581 downwards.
TGGAAGACATGCTTCGCATGTGTGTCTTGGATTTTGGAAAGCAATGGGAAGACCACCTCTATTTGGTGGAGTTCGCATACAACAATAGCTACCAAGCGAGTATTCAGATGGCGCCTTTCGAGGCCCTATATGGTAGAAAATGTCGCACGCCGTTGTCTTGGTTAGAAACGGGTGAGTCAAAGTTTTATAAGCGATCGGAAGTGGAGGGTGCTACTTCTTTGGTGCGAACCATTCGGGAGAGGTTGCTTATCGCTCAGGACCAGCAAGAGAAATACTATAATGCCAAGCACAGGAACGTGGAGTTCGCTGTGGGTGATTATGTGTACCTAAAGATCAAGCCGTTCAAGGGTGTCTCGCTGGTGCGGCGATTGAAAAAGCTAAGCCCGAGGTACCTTGGACCGTTTGAGGTTCTGGAGCGAGTTGGTGAAGCGGCCTATCGGTTGAAGCTTTCAGTGGAGCTTAGTGGTTTACATGATGTATTTCACATTTCGGTGCTTCGGAAGGCAGTGCAAGAGCCTACGCAAGTGATCGCGGTTGATCAAGTACCGGTGGATAGTGGGCTGATGACTAAGGTCAAGCCCGTGCGGATTGAGGACTCGGAGGTCAAGTGGCTACGCAATAAAGAGATCAGGATGGTTAAGGTCTGGTGGGACAATTGCGGTCATGAGGAGCTCTCTTGGGAGCGAGAGCAGACTATGCTTGACGAGTATCCGGAGTTGTTCCGCTCAGGTAGAAATTTTGGTTTCGTACATGTCTTTCCTTTATATAATTTCGTGGACGAAATTCTTTTAAGAGGGGGAGAGTTGTAACGCCCCGAAACTCAAAGGAGCAAAGGGGGACATTTTGGGCCAGTTTGGGTTCTGGCTGCAGGCACACGACCTGGGACACGGGCGTGTCCCAGGGCGTGTCGAGCCTGTGTCGACACTGAGACGGGAAGTCGACACTTTGGTCTCGACATTGTGTCGAGACTGGGCACACGGCCTGCGACACGGGCGTGTCGCAGGGCGTGTCGACCCGTGTCGACACTTAGCCGCGAAGTCGACACTCTGCATTCGACGAAGTGTCGAGACATGGCATACGGCCTGCGACATGGGCGTGTCGCAGGGTGTGTCAACCCGTGTCGACACTCGTCCCGGGAGGTCGACACTTTGGTCTCGACATTGTGTCGAGACAATGCACACGGCCTAGGACACGGGCGTGTCCAAGGCCGTGTCAGTAGGTCGACGATCTTCGCTCGACGAAGTGTCAAGTGTCGAGACCGTGTACACGGCCTGGGGTCCAGGCGTGTTGAGGTGACACGGGTAAGGACACGGGCGTGTCCTAGAACCCGTGCAGTGCTCGGGTTGTTTTCGGCGAAAAATGATAGGGGTACACGGCCGGCCACACGGCCGTGTCACATGGAACACGGGCGTGTCAGCTCGAACACGGGCGTGTTTGATACCCGTGTGAGGTTCCAGGCGAGCCGATTTTGACGGAGAATGAGGCACACGGCCCTGGACACGGGCGTGTGCCAGGCCGTGTTCGGTCCAGATTGGGCATTTCAGCCCCGAATCAAAGCCGTTCGTTTCCTTATTTTGAGATCCAACGACTGGGGGTTGTTCCTGAAGGGATATACCCGGGATTGGACTTAGAAAACCCTCACTTTCCTTAAGTGTTATCTTTCTAAAACCTTAGAGAGAGAGGAGAGCCAAGGGAGGAAGAAGGAGCTAGATACCGCCATTGGAGGAGCTTCGGAGCTCCGAATCGTGAGCCGACTCCGGATCCACGGAGGCAAAGCTAGTGTGGTGCTTTTCATCCGATTACTTTTCAATGGCGCCAAAAAGGAACGCTAGGGTAACGATCCTCATCTTGAGCATGAGTAGCTCTCTTTCTTTGCATAGGAAGCCCTCTCTCACGAGTTTGCGGAGAGTTGGAGGCGTTCCTTCGGGTAGATATGTGAAGTCCCCGTTGTTTAGAGTCCGTAAGCGAGAACGGACATAAGCATGATGTGTGAAGCCTACCCGGACATGTTGGTCTGGATCGGTGATGTTGCATTGCATAATGCCGGAGAAGACTCCGTGCTATTGGTTGTTTTTCGGGTTTTCTACGCGGTAGATTGCAGCAGGGAGCCTTGGGGACTAACCCAAAGGTGCACCCGGAAAACTGGGCGGATACGAGATCTTGCCAACTTGGTGGCCTGAGAGCCAACTTGAACATAACCGGGTTATGTGAATTGTGATGGATATGGGACTCGGTGGAATTTGACCCGCGCATATGACTTAAATTGTCGTTGCGATGTGATCACGGGTTAGATGGAACCGTACTCGTTCTATGTCGTTCGGTTAAAGAGACCTAAAGGCACGTGGCACTTACCGTTGGCATAGATTAGGGTCTTTGGCGGTCGATGACTTAAATTGTCGTGACCCAGGCCAAGAAGACAAATTGCTCATAGGTTTGGCCGTCCAAGTGGCGGTGGTGAGTCCGGAATGTCTATGGCTTTAATTGACGTGACATCGACCGGTTCACCGAGAATGTGCCCTGAGAGCACGGGGCGTGTGGCCGTGAGAGCCAACGTCTGTGATGAAATGGCTAATTATATATTGCTCGCTTATGCTAATGAAATGCAGGGAAGGAGCATCGCCGCCCCGAGTTGGGGGCGGGATCGTTATAATTTGGTCAGCATTGCTGACTGTTGCCTTGTTTTGCCACCGTGCAGTGGTATGTTGCATGCAAGTGCAGCTGCACCAAGCGGTCAATAGCGGGCTAAAACCCGAATGCGAAGCCAGCCCTTGAAGGCCTAATTGGAAGTGTTTACTGCTTTATTCATGTGTGACCGGCCTGCGTGCCGTGGTTTGTAAAACATGTAATTTGAAGTGAAATATTTTGTAAGGCCTTAAGGCTCATATTGGGTATTTTGTATAACATTCCTATTTTGTATTAGTGGACATTCATGCTCTAATGCTGAGTTCTTTATTGCAACTTTTATATAATGCTTTCGCTAGAATGCTCTGTGTAGGATGTTGAGATTGGTTGGATGGTTTCCATAAGTAACCACCCGGTCTATCTGTAGTATATGGCGTCGGGCCCCGGCCGGACCTACTGCTATATGCTATGCGACAGATAGGGGGTGTTACACAACATGCTATAAAGGTATAGCACGTCCTGCCTACTAATAACGCAAAAGTTTTCGCCCCGGTCTCTCAAGGTATGGTTAAGGAGGTGGTGAATGTAGTGGAGGGCGGGAGAATGCAACTGCGAGGCATTAGACCTCTTGGCCTCATATGGACTAAGGTCAAAAGAGAGTCGGGACCAAATGGTGTCGGCAAGGTCGCGAGAGAGGAGATCAAAATGTAGTTCGGGGTAGGTGGAAATAAAGAGGAACGAGTCCTCATACGCCAGGCGGACACGGCCTTGCGTATACCCGTGTGGAAGAATATCAACCATGTGGAACACGGGTTGTGGGAAGTCGTGCGGTCAAACTGACGGGAAAACAGTGCGCCAGGCGGACAAGGTTAACAACACGGGCGTGTTTGTCGACCCGTGTCCTGCTCGGGCAATGCTTCGTCAAGAGTAGAAATAGCACGCAGCTTCACAACACGGTTGGGTCATCAGCCGTGTCCTTCTCGGGACAGACATCATCGAACATCGATACATGTTCCAACATGTCCAGGTGACGACCCGTGTAGTGGCACACGGGCATTAACACGGGTGGGTGTTCACCCGTATCCTGCTCGGGCGCTCATAAGAAAAAATGATGTCCAACGACACGGCCACACACACGGCTGTGTGCGCACCCGTGTGGTTCTCAGGATTAACCCTTCCTACTCCAGGTTTTAAATGAAACACGGTTGGGCCAGAGAAAACGTGTTACGCACACGGCCAAGAACACGGCCGTGTGCCAACCCGTGTCCTTCTCTGAGTTGGAAAATTCCTCCTAAGTGATTTTCTTTGATTTATTTCTATACTAATACTTGACTAGAATTTTGTCAGAAATTTTATAAACTACGAAAAATTCTAAATAACTCTTAATCCTAGTCTAGCCGGAGGCAAGATTCTTGATGAGCGAAGTCTTTGGGAAGCGCACCATAATAATGTTTTAGTCGGTGTCTGTTAACTTCAAAATCTCCCTTCTCAGGGTGGGTAAGTTGGACGGTGCCATATGTGAAAACTTCTTTGACCTGGAAGGGTCTGAACCACTTAGACCTCAACTTCCCTGGGAATAAACAAAGATGGGAATTGAAAAGGAGGACTTGGTCACCTTTCTGGAATGTCTTAGTTTTGCGTAGGTGACAGTCATGGAATAGTTTGGTCTTCTCCTTAAAAATTCGGGAGTTCTCGTAGGCCATGATTCTCCACTCATCTAATTCGTTGAGATGAAGTTTTCATTTCTCCCCTATAGAATTAGTATCAAAATTCAAAGTGTGTATCGCCAAATACGACTTGTGTTCTAATTCTATAGGTAAGTGACATGATTTGTCATAGACTAATCTAAAAGGGGTGGTCCCTATAGGTGTTTTGAAGGCAGTCCTATATGCCCACAAATAATCATTTAGTTTTCTAGACCATTTCTCCATATTCCCTTCATTATAGTTTTCTATGATTCTCTTAAGTTCTATATTTGAAAATTCAACTTGACCACTAGTTTGTGGATGATAAGGAGTGGCTATCCTATGTATAACTTCATATTTTTATAATACATTATCTAGCTGCAGATTACAAAAATGTGAACCTCTATCGCTAATAAGTGCACGTGGTGTGCCAAATCGTGTAAATACGGTTTTCAAAAATTAGATTACTACCCTACTATCATTAGTAGGCAAAGCTTGAGCTTCAGCCCACTTTGATACATAATCTACAGCTACCAAAATATATTTATTCCCATAAGAAACTGGAAATGGTCCCATAAAATTAATACCACACACATTGAATACTTCACATTCAAGAATAAATTTTTTGCGGCATTTCATGTAATTTAGTAATATTACCTGATTTCTGACAAGAATCACATGAAAGCACATACCTTTGGGCATCCTTGAATAAAAGGGGCGTATAAAAACCACAATCAAGAACTTTTTTGCAGAGCAATTTGCTCTATAGTGACCACCAGCAGGACCTGAATGACACTGCTCCAGAATTTTCCAACCCTCCTCCGCTGATACACACCTTCGTATAATGGAATCTGCATATATCCGTAAAAGAAAGGGGTCCTCCCATAAGTAATATTTCAAGTCAGAGAAAAATTTCTTTTTTCTGCTGATATGAAAATTCTTTTGGAAGGACCTTAGCCACAAGATAGTTTGCATAATCTATTATCAAGATTTATCAAGGCAAATAACGATTCTCAAGAAATATCCACTGCTAGAAGTTCTTTTTTCTGCTACTAGTTGTTTGCTTCTGCTTTGGCCATATGTATGAGTGATCTCGACTGCACATTATTAAGTAGTTCTTTTTTCTATAGCTAGCATAATATAAAAGGTAAAAGTGTTTGTTTTGGCGTTGTCCTAAAACAGGTCCTACTGCAAAACTGCTAGCGTCACACATGATCTCAAACGGCTGAGTAAAATTGGGTGCGATCATAATAGGAGAATTAATTAATCTTTCTTTTAAGGACTCAATGGAATGTAGACACTCTTGTTCAAAAATAAAAGGTGTGTCTTTTTCTAAAATCCTAGTAAGTGGTTTAGCAGTTTTAGAGAAGTCCTTAATAAACGACGGTAAAATCCTGCATGTCCTAAGAAACTTCTCACTGCCTTAACGGAGGTTGGTGGTGGTAACTTTTCTATGGTTTCAATTTTCGCTCTATCTACTTGAATTACTTGGCTTGAGATTTTATGGCCAAGTACCAAACCTTCTTTCACCATGAAATGACACTTCTCCCAACTAAACACTAGGTTTGTTTCCTCACACCTCCTAAGAACATTATCTAAATTATTCAAACATAAATCAAACAAGTCACCAAAAACAGAAAAATCATCCATAAACACTTCCATAATATCTTCAACATATTCATTAAAGATGGCTAACATGCACCTTTGGAAATTGGCAAGTGCAATACATAAACTAAAAGACATACGTCTATAGGTAAAGGTACCAAATGGGCAGGTGAATGTTATTTTCTCCTGGTCTTCTGGTGCTATAGGAATTTGGAAATATCCAGAAAGTCCATCTAGAAAATGATAATAAGAATGTACTGATAAGCGTTCTAATATTTGGTCAATAAAAGGAAGAGGGAAATGGCCTTTCCTAGTGGCATCGCTTAACTTCCTATAGTCAATACAAACACGCTAACCTATTACCGTTCGCGTTGGAATTGGCTCATTCTTATCGTTAGCTACCACTGTTAGAGCACCCTTCTTAGGATCGACTTGTACAGTACTAACCCATGAACTATCTGAAATAGGATATATCATACCAGCATCTAACAACTTAACAATCTCAGCCTTAACTACCTCTTTCATATTGGGGTTTAGCCAATGTTGCGGTTGAATAGAAGGTTTATAGTTTTCTTACAAAAGGATTTTGTGAGTGCAAAAACTAGGATTAATACCTTTATATCAGATATTTGCCATGTTACAGTACCTTTACATTTCTTCAGCACAGTTATTAATTTAGATTTTTCAGTATTAGACAGATTAGAGGAAATAATAACTGAGTAAGAAGAATTAATTCCTAAGAATGCATACTCAAGATGATCTGGTAATTTTTTTAGTACTACTATCAGTGGATCCTTAGTATTATTCTTAAGAGCTTCACGGTCTCCTTGTGTAATCAAACTATATTCAATCGTTCTATTCATCGTAACACAATTATCTACAAAAAATAAATGTTCAATAATGTCTTCATTTTTTTCATCTTTATATAACAGTTAGTGATGCACATTTCTAAAGGATCTCTATAATAAAAATTGGAATTCATAGAAGTCATAAAATTATCAACACCATGAGAAAAATAGCAAGAATCATCATTATCTAAAGATTGTTTCATTGTATTGCCTATTTGAAAAGTGACCTCATCTTCCCCTACTCGCAGAACTAACTTAGCATCAAAAACATCAATAAGAGCTCTAGATGTAGCGAAGAATGGACGACCAAGTATGAGTGGTACTTCCATATTTTCATCCATATCTAGAATAACAAAAAAGGCAGGAAATATAAACTTATCTACATTAACCAATACATCCTCTACTATTCCTCTAGGGTATTTAACCGATCGATCTACTATTTGAATACTCATTCTCGTTGGGCTAAGTTCTCCAAGACCTAGTTTCAAATATAGTTTGTAAGGCATTAAATTTATACTAGCTCCTATGTCCGCTAAAGCTTTATTTACTTGTAAATCTCTGATTTAACATGGAATTGAAAATGAACCGGGATACTTAAGTTTTTGTGGTAATTTGTTTTGTAAAATAGCGGAAAATTTTTCACTAAGTGTTACTAACGATAATTCCTCTATTTTCCTTTTATTTGAAATTAAATCCTTAAAAAATTTAGCATACTTAGGCATTTGAATAATTTCAGAAAAAGGTAAATTGATATGTAATTGTTTAAACATAGATAAAAATTTACCATACTGCGCATCCATGCGCTCCTTGTTAAGCTTTGTTGGGTATGATACTGCTGGTTGATACTCCATTGGTTGCACATTCATCTCACTTGGTCCTTCGCCACTAGACTCCACTTAGGGTGCTTCCTTCGTAGGAGTTTGGTCTTGTAACTCCTTTTCGCTCCTCAATTGAATGGATTTTGCATGTTCTCTCGGGTTTGTCTCAGTATTACCCGGAAGTGTTCCTTGTTGCCTTTCAGAAACCATCCTTGCAAGCTGTCTAATCTGGTTCTCAAAATTAATGAATTGAGCCCTCTTGATTCCTGAAAGCTACATCGGTAGTTTGCATTAACTTGGTAAGTACATCTTCCAATATTGGCTTCCTTGGTTACAGTTGTTGTGGTTGTCCAAATACAGGTTGCTTCCCTTGATTTCCTTTTCCTCCCCAAGAGAAATTGGGGAGGTTCCTCCATCCAGGATTGTACGTAGAACTATACGGGTTTTTTGGTTGGTTGAAATGAGGTCTGATGTTGTTACCCATATAGTCAACATGTTATTACACTTGAGGTTCACAACCCGGCATTCCACTAAATGAAGGGTCCCATTGTTGAGGTAACATGGAAGGTGATGCACAGGAAAACTCTTAAAATCCCAGGGAAAAAAGTTGCTTTTGACGAACCCCTATGGGCGTATGTATAGTTTTCTGAGTTTGAACTACTAATAACCAAACTGAACCGATCTGAAATTACCAAAATACCCATGGTTGGGTCTGCCAACAGCCAAACTCCGTTGTTCTGAAGTGTTATATGCAGACCACTGAGGGCTAAAGCGTAAAATCACCTAGGGCAAAAAAGGTGAACCATCTTCCAACTAAACCGACGCTTGGAGAGGGCACCGTCTCGTGGGCGAGAGCTCCTACCTGAGCGGCTGGGCCGTATGTTGGGTTCGTCTCGCTTGGGAGGGCTCTCGCCTGAGCCACTGGGCCATCTCGCTGGGTCCGTCTCGCCTGGGAAGGCTCTCGCCTAAGACACTAGGCCATCTCGCTGGGGTTGTTGGTGCCCACTTGCCTAGCGAGCCGGCCTTAACCCGACGATTAGCCCTCTTCCTGGGACCCGCTCGCCAGTGAGTAGGCTTCTGTCAAAGAGTACATCTTGCCTTACATTCCCCTCTTTTCGAGCCCTATCTGATACTACGAGCCCAAGCTTGTACCCAATCCCCACTCTTTTCGATATTATTTTAAGCTTGAAAAGAAAGTCCAACCGAGGCTCGTGTTATTAAAGTGTATTTATGGGTGCATTTATGAGGGAATCTTTGGTGAGGCCCCACACCGGAGCCTATAAATATAGGATTCCTACCCCATAAGGGAAATCCTCCCTTTCACACTTCTCCCTTCCTTGGCCCTGCTGCAATCATGTCTCATAGCCAGAATTTCCGCAAGCGTCTTGCAATGGTGCGCAAGCCGAATAAGGCCAACGTGGCCGCCGTGACCAAGACTGTGGTTCGTGCCCCACCGTCCACTTCATCTCGCCAAAAGAAGGTAAAGACAGGCAGCCCCTCCTCCTCGACCGAGGGGCCATCTCGCACTGTCTTGGAAACCCGCCCCTCTCCTCCTCCCGCATCTCCTAAAGAGAAGGAGGTGAATTCTTGCTTTCGCCCCTAATTATATTTTCATCCATTTGGTTATTTATCATTTTGCTTCTTCAGGGATCCCTCGCGCCTCTACACCGACCAGTCAAACCGCTGGATGACACCGTTTCCCATCACGAAGAAACTGACTCACCACAGCCTTCTACTCCTCCATCTACTCCCTTTAACGAGAGGCGAGACGACCCTTCTCAGGCCGCCGGGACCTCCCGCCATCCTGGTAAAAAACCTTCCCTCTCACTTCTTTGTCCCACTCGCTACTCCCACACCCTACTGCGACAACCTCTCTCACCCTGCCCCTCCACTCATTGCGTTGGCGCCCAGACCGACTCGCCCAATGAGGAGCTCTTTATGTGACTCGTCGTCTCGCCCCCTCCTCCTATAGACGAAATTGAAGACTACATGGGAGACCCCGCGGACCCGGTGGAGATGAAGCGCAAGACAGCCTAGATGTTCCGGAAACACGAGCGCATCATGAGCAAGTTGGATCAGGATAGGCAGGCGGCCGATAGGCAAATCGAATGGATCGAGAATGAATGTGCTCGCCTGTCTTCTGAGGTTGACCCTTGGATAGAAGTTGAGGGGACCGACCCTTAGGCCATTATCGGCGATGTCGACGCGCAACTCCGTCTCGCGCGCAGTGGGCTTGGCACCATTCGCGCCTTCCACCCGCACAGTAGACCTCCCTGCGCGGGGGCTCGCGGTGGCCGCTGGAAATGGTTCCCGTATTAAGGACTGCTCTGCTCGACCCGCTTTATTCATTCGTCTCGCTTTTTCTTCTTTGTATTTTTAATGTTTTAATACTTAAGTAATACATTATACTGCCGTCTCGCCGGGAATGTCTAGAACATGGTGCCCGCCTTATGCGGGATGGTATTTTTTATTGCTGCTAGCATAATCGCTTAATTTTCATTTAATTTCCTTTAATTTTTAGTTTAATTATTCTGTCTTGTGATTGTGATGGGCCACACAAATCGAGGTTTTAGGAGAGAGAATGAAACGCCGGCTGACTCTTCCCCTTCCCCTATACGCTTTTCCCGCCCATTTAATCATTTCACTACATCATCTATAAATACTCCTGCCCCCGGGGCAGAAAGGTATTTGCGCCTTCATCTCCGCCGCATCCAAGCTTTTGCCCTTTCGACTCTTTCGTCTCGCTGATCTCTCTTGCCCTTTTATTCTTCTCGCATCTCCTTCCCTTCTCGCTTCTTCTCCTCTCTCAACCCTCTCGCCAGCATCCGTCTCGCTAAAACATGGGCAAGAAGAAAGTTAATGAAGGCGAGGTGCACAGCCGCTGTGGGAAGAAGTTTACCGATCATGACTTCCCTCTCAGTAGGCTCCCTGACGAAGACTAGGACAACTTCGTCCACAAGTATATAAAGGAGGGGCTTGAATTGCAGCCCCCCAAGGTTGGCGAGTCAATCAATACCTACTATCCCGGGATAACTCGCCATGCCCGTCTCTCACTTTGTGGCGGTGTTAATGTTGCCTCTCTGACCGGAGGTAAAACATGTCTTTAAGTACTTTGGCGTCGTCCCGACGATGTTTAACCCGAACACCATTTCGGTGTTAATCGCTTTTGCCAGCTACATGCGCCGGGAGTGAATCAAATTTAGATTGACGGTTTTCCGCAAGCTCTTCATCTACCACGCCAACGCCGACGGTGTCTCCTACTTCACCGGGCAAGGGCTCAAGGTGTGAGAGATGCCAAACAAAATTCATCATTGGCTCACCAGATTCGTCTTCATCCGCGGCGACCTTGGGTGCATCCCGCTCACGCGTATGTCGCCCCCCGAGAGCTTTTATGCATCTCCGCAGGTAGACGTCACAGACAGGCTGTGGTTCAACATCTTCGTCGGCAAATATTTTGAGGTCAACTTCTTGTGGGGAGGCCTCGACTCGCTGCCTCTGGTGCTCCCTAGCGAAGGTACTCTCGCTCTCTTGCCTTGTGTTTGATTATTTCTTCATCTCTCCATCTCATCACTTCCTTTCCTGTTTTTTAGGGGATCGAGTAGTACCAGTCCACCCCCCTACAAGAGAAGCATCCAACCAAGTAAGGGCCTCAGTCTCGTCAGCGCGGCGGCTGAGGCGGCGAGAGAGTCCTTGGCTCCTGCCCCTCCTAAGAGGCATGAAGGAGACACAGGCCCCTCTCTCTCCAGCCCTCCCAGGAAAAAGATGAAGAAAGTCGGGGTCATCTCCAAGGATAATAAGGAGGCCCCGAAGGAGAATAAGGAGATGCCGAGGTCTTCTAGCCCCATTTCCAAAGGGGACTCACAGTCGCCCCGCACCCCTCCCTCTCATGCCATCTCGCCTGCCCGTGAGACGGCTCTACCTGATCGGCCTGCTGTGACTTCTAATCAGCTGGCTGCCACTACATCTTGCAAAACTACTACCCACAGTCTCCCAGCCCACTCTTCTGATCCAAACTTCAACTTGGGCCCGGAGATCCAGGATGTTGCAAGCACACCTGTTCTGGTGTAGGAGAAGAACGTCAACCACGTGTCCATCTCCACCCTCCTTCCTTCTTGGTAAGACCAGGAGGTTCCAACCATCCATGCATTATCTATGGGCTATGGCCTTTATGATGCTCCTTAGGCGGTCTCCCCCGAGAACAAGTCCTTGCAAGACCTCATCCATAAATCCTCCCACGCACAACTACATGCCTTGGATCTCTCGCATCGGACCACGCGCCGCCTGATCTACACTAACAAGAAGTGGAAAGACGTCGAGGTGGGCCTGGCGGCAGAGCGAGTGAAATCTGACGACCTCGCGAGAAGACTATCTGATGTCGAGACCCTCCTCGCAAAATCTTAGGGCAGTGTGGTAAGCCTTGAACTTATCCTTGGATTATTCTCTTAAAAATACTCTTTACCAATGACTGGGCGTCTCGCAGGATGCTGAGACGGCGTAGTGGATTCACTCACGCATGGCGGCCCAAGAGGAGGAGATTAAAGATTTGAAAGCTGAGGTCACTCGCCTTCAGGCCAACGACGCGTCGTCGTCTCGCCGCAAACCCCTCCCAGCCCATCTGCCTCAATATTCCTTAGATGAAGTTGAGGAGCAGTGCCGGGATGCCAGGATCATGACGGTGGAGCTGGTCTTAAAAAAGATGAAGGAGCTGGGGGTTGTGAAGGAGGACTCCGAGACGGTGACCGCTTGCGATCTGGTCCCCTAGCTCTACGACGAAGGGAGCGAAGATTACTCTTCCGGCGGGGAGGAATGACCTGCTACTTGCAAGATCCTGGACCCCTTTCTCCCGCTTCTTTTTTGCTGCTGTAGAACTTAAACATCTTTTTGAGTTTATTTTTTGTGATCAAAAATATATTGATGACACTTGTAATAAACTGATATTGATCCAATGTACTCTTATTCTGTTACTTTATCTTGCATTTTTGAGAAGTGATTTGTTGGCTTGCTTTTGTTTGCGAGATGGTGCTACCCACCCATCTCGCCTCCTCGCTTTTACTCTTTTCACTTTGCTTTATCTTGTTTACTGCGAGACGACCCTCATCTTATTTGTGTGAGATATAACTGGTATAACCGTCTCACCTTACCCCAGGGTACTCCCGACGCGAGTGGGTTTCAGTAATGTAACCTGCTCACCTTTTATTTAAGCGAGCCTTCTGTCCCGCGCGAGTGCCCATTCAACACAGGCGAGACCATCCTTGTAGCTGCTAGCTGCGAGTGCCTTCCACTTGCACTGCTCTAGCCTTTGCCTCCCATAATTTGTTTTTCATGAGTTTAAGTAGGATGCTTCTTAAGGAGGTCTCCTTAACCACTCCACCATCGAGTGAGCTTATAAACTTACCAGCTTGATGAGAGCCTGGGCAGCTGGTCTACTGAGAATCGAGCCAAGCTCGGGGTAGTACAAGTCTCCAAGAACCAAGAACCAATCCTCTCCCCCCACATGCGAGCTTTCGGACCTGCCAACTAAAGAGAGACTGCGCAGCGGGTCTACCTGGGGCCGAGTTGCGCTCGGGGTCCCTTACCCCCACAAGGCAAGACTTCAGACCTGCCAGCTAATGAGAGCCTCATAGAAGGTTTACCTGTGACCGAGCCATTCTCGGGGTAGTGCAAGAGTCTTCAAGAACCAAGAACCAATCCTCTCCCCCACAGGCAAGCCTTTGGAACTACCAGCTATTGAGATCCTGCGCAGCGGGTCTACCTGGGGCTGAGCCGCGCTCAGGGTCCCTTACCCCCACATGCGATCCTTCAGACATGCCAGCTAATGAGAGCCTGCGCAACGGGTCTACCTGGGGCCGAGCCAGGCTCGGGGGAGTGCATGTCTCCAAGAACCAAGAACCAATCCTCTCACCTACAGGCGAGCCTTCGGACCTACCAGCTAATGATATCCTGCGCAGCGGGTCTACCTGGGGTCGAGCCACGCTCGGGGTCCCTTACCCCCATAGGCGAGCCTTCGGATCTGCCAGCTAATGAGAGCCTGCACAGCGGGTCCACCTGGGCCGAGCCAAGCTCGGGGTAGTGCAACAGTCTCATCTTCCTACCATTAGAATTTCATAGTAAGTAAAAGCAGGAAGTAATTTGAGGAATATATTACAATAAACTTGATTTGAGTATACAATTTTTATTCTCCCTTCTCATGGGTAGAAGCGGTTCAAGTAGTCGCCGCTCCAGGTGTGGCTCATGGACATACCCTACATATCCTGGAGGTGGTAACCTCCTGTTCTCAGGACCCTCTCAACAACATAGGGCCCTTCCCAATTTGAGTTGAGCTTACCCACGGGGGCAGATCTCCCCGCAGCATCCACAATTTTTAGCACCAGGTCTCCTCTCGCAAACTGTTTGACCCTGATATGCTTGTCAATGTATTTTGCCATCCGCCGCTTGATCTCTTCATGCCTGATATCTATGATATCTTGTAGATCTTCCACCATATCCAATGAGAGGGATAGCCCTCCTTCGTTTTCCAACCTCCAAGCCTCATCCCCATCACCCGTGGCTGCGAATCGTGGGGATCAAACCTCAAACTCTACGGGCAGGACTGCCTCATACCCATGGGAAAGTTTGAAGGGGGTTTGGCCAGTTGCCGTGTTCGGGGTTGTCCGCAAGGCCCACAATACTGAGGGGAGCTGTTCTACCCAACTTCCTCTTAAGTTCTCTACCTTCTTCTTGAGTAGGTTCACGATGATCTTGTTGGCCGCCTCCACGTGGTCGTTGCTCCTAGGGTGGTGTATGGAAGCAAATCTAAGGTCTATCCCCAGCTGAGAACAGAAGCAGATGAACTCTTCACTGGCAAACTGGGGTAAATTGTCTGTCACGATTGCCTAAGGGAGCCCGTGCCTGAATATGATCTCTCCCGAGACAAAATTTCGGATGACCTATGAGGTGACCAATGTCCAATGCCTGGACCTCTAGCCACTTTGCAAAATAATAAATAATGACCAGGAGGAACCTCCTCTGCCCACTAGCCAGAGGGAAATGTCCGACCAAGTCCATCCCCTAGATGGAAAAAGGCCATGGTGCCGTGATGCTTCGAAGCCTTTGAGCGGGCAAGAGCTAGAGGGGGAGTATAGCTGACACTTCCGACACCTCCTTGCAAACTCAGCTGCATCCTTCCTCAGGGTCTGCCAAAAATACCCTTGCCTCACCACCATTGCTTCCAACGTCCTTCCCCCTGAGTGACTGCCGCACTCCCCTAAATGCACCTCCTACAGGATCCTCGGGACCTCATCCTCGGTCACACACCTTGCCAGGAGCCCTGACAATATCTTCTGATGCAACCCTCCTTCCATCATTAGGTAGTGAGCTGTCTTGTGCCTGAAGCTTTTCCGGTCCTTGGTCCCCTCTAGAAACTCACCGGTGGTTAGAAAGGTCACCAATGGACTCACCCACGAGTGTCGCTGATCCACCACCATCAACTCTCGTTCCTCGATAGCCGGTCGAAATAGCTCAGTCAAGGTCCCTCCTCCCCGAGGTCCAAACTTAGACAACCGATCGGCAGCTATACTTTCTTCTCTAGGAACATGTTGAATTGAGAACGTCTAGAACCCCCGATGATCGCCCTCACCTTCGATAAGTACTTCACAAGGGTGGGCTCCCAAGCTTCGAACTCTCCTCGGATCTGTGATGCCACCACCATCGAGTCCGTAAAAGCCTCCACATCCTGGATCTTAAGTTCCTTTGCCAAACGAAGGCCGGCTATCACGAACTCGTATTCCGCCTGATTGTTAGTCGCTGGAAAGTGTAAGACGACTGCTTGTTCTATGGTGACCCCCTGAGGGCTTATCAATACCACCCCTGCCCTAAGGGAGTGTTTTCCCAAGGCCCCATCAACCATCATCTTCTTCGCCTCCTGCAGCCACAGCTCCTCGGCTCCGACCTCAACAACATAATCTGCCAAGAAGTCAGCCACTGCCTGAGACTTAATGGAGAGCCTTATCACGAATGACATATCAAACTGGCTCAATTTGATAGACCACTTGGACAACCTGCCTGAGTGCTCCAGTCCCTCAAAAATCTTTCGAAGGGGATGTTCCGTTACAATCCTGATCAAATGAGCTTGAAAGTACGGCCTGAGCTTCCTGGCCAAAACGATCAAAACATACACTAGCTTTTCCAAGTTGGGGTAGCGGAGCTCCAGCTTCTTCAGGATCCTACTAACATAGTAGATTGACAATTTCTTCTTCCCCTCTTCCCTGACCAGGACCGAGCTCATGGCCTCTATGTAAGACCCCCTCCTGGATCCCAAAACATAGCACGAAGGGGGTTTTATACCCAGAACAGCCACCTTGCGGTAGCATTAGCACACGAGCTAACCTATACCACAAAACACCTATTCTGCCGGCTACAACCAATATCAATAAATGCCAACCCAACCAAACTATAATCAAGAAGCCAATCCACACATAAGTATAATAAGTCCAAAAGTACATCAAATCAAGAAGCTATGACAAGCTTCTAAAATATTAGAGTACAACAAACATATGCCCAAAGGGGCTACATCAAGGTCGCTCAACACTCACAGCGGTGACTGATGGTAGTGATGACACCGTCCCTTTAGGCCCTGTTTTCCTGGCCTGGCTGTCCTGCTGCATAATCTGTGGTTGCTCTACCTGTGGGGTGACCTCCTAAATAGGAAGACATAACAACCATTAGTCAAAAACACTATGTGGCTTCACATCCCCTCCCCCGGTGACTCCTCGGCACCGGGCAGACAAAGGAATCAGAATACAATGTATAATAAGTAATATAAGTAGGTACAAGCAAGTGGAATAAGTACAACAGTCACGAGTAGCAATAAAATAAACATACAATGTGATTAACATCATTTAATCTAGCAAATCTACAAGAGCTACACCAATCCATCAAGTACAAAGATCTACAACGGGAAAGTAACTTAACTTATAAGGATGCCCATACAAGCTTATAAGTTAAGGATCAGTTTAACATAAAGTAAGTCATCGTATAGGAGTGCCCATATAAACTTATACGATGAGGATCTTGTTTATGCAATGTATTGTAATGGTATGTATGTTATGCAATGTCTCATCCATGATCACACACATGCAACCGCTATATCGACACAGACTTGTAGTTCCCACTTTCGAGCATGTTGGATCCCTAGTTGATTTTGGCTAGGTTCACTAGCTTAGGATGTGACCCAACCTGTATAGCCAGGGTCAAGTTTGTGTCCTAGAGTCTAGGCCAAGTCCTTAGAGTCAACTTCAGATGGACCAGCTATCATCAAGACCATCAGAGACTCCAGACTTAGAAGATTTCAAGGCTAAGTAAAATGAGTTCGACGTTCGTCGAACTCAGCTCGACGAAAGATGTTCTGCGCTCGACGATCGTGAGACAATTTTTAGTGCTGAGCTCGACGATCTTAGTTCTCTGTTCGACGAAGACTGGGGTTCTTCAACAAGCTAAAGTCAGGACAACTTCAGAATTTTTCTAAGTCCAGCTTCAAGCTTTTGTCGACGAACTAGATTCTGAGCTCGACGAACTTGGACCTCAAGTTCCCAACTTCTCAGGTCGACGATTTCAGTATTCTCTCGACGATTCTATATTCTGAGGATTTGTGTCGACACCAGATTTATGTCGACACCAGAAAACTTTTGTCGACACACATGATATCAGAAGACAGCAACTTATGTCGACACTGAATATCAGTAGATGCAAAATATTTTGACAAAGTCCAGAACTGTTCTCATCTCGACGAATTTGGTTCTCAGCTCGACGAATGAAGGTTGTCAGTTCGACGAAGATTGAAGTAGAATTGACAAGATTTCCCTGGAAGACTAATTTCTATTGTCTGGTCGACGAACCAATCAAGCTCAGCTCGACGAACTCAAGCTCAGCTCGACGAACTCATCAAGCTCAGCTCGACGAACTCAAGCTCAGCTCGACGAACTCAAACTCAGCTCGACGAATTGTGTTCTTCGTTCGATGATTTCAGACTAGGTCTTCTTCAGTTTTCCCATCCCGGTTCTTGGCGATGATTCCGGAGTTATTAATGCCAGATCTTCTCAGAATGTTACCATTAGAACGCGCATTGATCTTGAATTGTTACATGTCGTTTTTCCATGGGATAGTTAGGGAAATCATTGATTGCCGCTTCCTTCCCAAGCCGACTGCAATTACTGCTCAACATTCAAATTTCGAATGTTCCTCATTCAGAGAGATATACAGAAAGAAAAGTATTAAGCAATAATAGAGTAATAGTACAATCAGCAATACAGACATACAAACAGATTACACAAGAACAATTTTACAGAAATCTAAAGTTCTTGACTGCAATTTGCCTTGACCAGAGAACAACTTCATCAAGAAGAAGAAAAACCATTCACTATCAAGAGTCTTCTTCCTTAAACTCTACAGGACAACTTTAAAGGACAACAAAACTTTATCTGTCAAAGAAGGTCCTGAACAATCTCTTGTCCAGGCATTCCAATTTTGAAGACCTATCACCCTGTAGCAGTGATCCAGTTTTCCTGATACATTCAAGATCTCAGGGGGAGCAAATCTGCTAACATCAATCCACAGTCTTCTCAGTTGTTATAGAGAAAGAGAAGACACCATCACCTCTTTTCAACTCCTGTACAGGGTTTTAATTCCCTTCAAAATTATTCCTGGTTCAAGTCTCCTTCCAAAAGACTTGAGGTTTTTGTTTTTGAGCACCTGAACAAAATCTCATTGGTGTCAGGCACCTGATCAAAAACCTGAGTGTATTCCTACCAGGGTGGTAGAAGAGTGGATGTACCCAGGTTGGGGAACCACTATAAAATTTCTTGTGTCGTCTGGTTTCCCTTTGTTTTTGTTTTGGCTGTGTTGTTCTGTGATTAATAGGTTGCTGTCCTTATTTTATTTTACTTACTTACTTGTTCACTTAGGATTACAACAAAAGTTGTAAAAAGTTTTGTAGTGAGCACAATACTCTATTCACCCCCCCTAGAGTATTTCAGATCTAACCTGCACTTTCAATTGGTATCAGAGCCAGGTTGGTTAAAATACCACACCTTAAGATATCAAGTGGTTGTACAGACTAACACCTGAATCATAAAGATCCCTCTAGTTAGATCTGTTTATTTTGATTTTATTATTAGATTTATTTCCTCACAGACATGGCCCAAAAAAAGACTATGCAAGCATCAGACCTCCAGTATGCAATCTTAACAAGTTTGACATCTGAAAGGCAAGAATCAGATTATACATGAATTCTATTGATGATGATATTTTTGCTTCTATCTTGACAGGAGTACCTCCATCACCTGCAGCTTCTACAAGCACTTCTACCCACATGACTGTTGTACCCCCTCCAGAGAATAATGATGCCTACAAGAAAGCCAAAATGGCAGATGCTAAGGCAATGAATATCTTGGCTCAGACTATGTCAGATGACATATTTCAGAAGGTGGCTGAGTGCACCTCAGCCAAGGCCATCTGGGACTCCCTCAACCAGATGGTAGCTGGCTCAGCAGATAAAAGTAAAGACAGGAGATCCAACCTCATATCCGTGTATGAGAATTTCAAGAAGGATGAGGCTGAATCAGTGGATGAAATATATAACAGGTTGAGCTCAATCATCAATGAGCTTAAAACCTTGGAGAAGTACATCACCCTGACAGAAGTGAATGACAAGATATTAATGTGCTTCCCTAGCTCTTGGGACATGATGATTCCATGTTTTATACCTATTTTCGGACTCATCTGGGCTAGTTTTCACACGTTTGCACTTCACTTTTAGTTCTTTATCATTCATATCTCATCTTGCCTATATTTCCATAGGAAGTGCACATTTTAGCCCATGGTTGTGTATTTTGTTATTTTTATAGTTTGTACTCCCTTTTGTGATTGTTTGGAATGTCTGCACAGATTAGTGATTGGTTTTTCCTTTCGGTACAGGGGTCGTGTGCGTGTTCCGGGATGGTTGTAAAACAGGAATACTGCACACGATCATGGGATATAATGCGCACCACCACTGGTCGTGCGCCCCTGATCGTGCGCACTACTCTACGTTTTCTAGAATCAGCCTGGGGTAAGCGCACGACCACTGGACATACTGCGCACGACCACCGGTCGTGCGCCACTGATCGTGTGCATTGATTCCTCTTTTCTAGAGTCCTGTCTGGGTAATCGCACGATCATTGGACTTAGTGCGCACGAGCACTGGTCGTGCGCCACTACTCGTGCGCATTATCCCAGTTCTTCTTCCTGTTATTCCATGCCAGTGCTCACGAGCACAGTACATAGTGCGCACGACCACTGGTCGTGCGCCTGTGATCGTGCGCATTGTTCATTTCTGCTTTTGTATAAATAGTGCAGGTCTCGGCCTAATCAAAAAGATCCGGAGATCGCTCATTTTCCTCCGCCGTTTTCCGCCTTCTCCGCTGTTCCCCTTCATCTTCCACCCTAGGGAGGTGCTCCGGGCAAGCTTTCACCGCCAAATCCAAGCCGGAGCTTCCTCTCGGCCTTCTCCTTCATCCGTGAGCTTCAAGTAGGGTTTAACGCCATAGCCATCAAGCAAAGGAAAGCTAGCAAACTTCGTCCGCTATCGTGAGACGAAGAAGATGGGCCATTGGAAGGTGGTGACATCCCTTCTCTACCCCGGATGCAGTTGAGGACCGAGCTTGGACGCGGAATGACAACCTGACGATTCCAACCGTGAATCCTCAGCAAGACTTCAGATTCAGTCGATCTCTTGACTTGTTCTTGCTTTATTGTTGAATATTGGTGTTTAACTTTAGTTATATTGATGAAGTATGCTGAATTTGTAAAACTATTTGATACAATCATGTCTATGCGATTTTGTATGTTTTCATTATCT
This sequence comes from Platanthera guangdongensis, assembly GCA_039583875.1. Lineage (NCBI taxonomy): Eukaryota > Viridiplantae > Streptophyta > Magnoliopsida > Asparagales > Orchidaceae > Platanthera > Platanthera guangdongensis. Next base: position 147,122,132 of record CM077147.1, on the reverse strand, counting down.
ACTTGAGTTGCGCCATATTCCATCCACCACCATCCGTTCTTGCCGCACTAGCAATTACTAGTGGCGTGCGTTGCGAAGAGGTGCTCACGACCCTCATTCCGCCGTTCTAACCACCTCATCCGCTAGCCTTATCGTCCATCCGCCTAGTGATTCGGTGCATAGCGGCCCGACTAGTCTTCCATCCCGCCTGGCGAAGCATCGCATAGCGGCGTTGCATAGGAGTAGTTGTTAACCTTTTTTTTTCTGTTTCCGCAACATCAAAACCCCCCCATAGTTAGCTTCGACCTGAGGACTTCAATCTCAAGTCCTCCTCGAAATTAACTCCACCTTATTGTGTTCCTTGTGAGATCGATACTTGGGAGAACCCCCATTTTATATTACTTGTGCGACCGATTCACTGCCGTGATCTTTAGCATCAAGTTTTTGGCGCCGTTGCCGGGGAACACAGTCGTGTGAGTTTCTGGAGAGGAAGACGTGAGATTGCTTTCCTTTTCCTTTGTAAATCGCTTTTGTTTTGTTCTATTTCTGTTTTGCCTGCCTTTTTCTTGTTTCTTTAGGCAATTGTAGTAATATATTGTTGGATTTAGTAATTTGCACAATTTATTTTGAATCTGCTGTTTCTACACCATGTGGGGATATTCGTATGCCCAATGTCTTTGGTGTGGGAAGCCTTCCCACGCTAGTCATGAATGCCCTACGAGAGATATTGAGCATAAGCCTCATCGCACAATGCATGAGATGCTGTATTCGTACAGCCTTTCAAACACTGTGCCCCGAGCTTATGGTCAATTGTCCTCGCCACATACACCGTTCTCTTATTCCTCTCCGACCCCATAAGGAGCGCAGCGTAATGGGAGAAAGTGTTTGTATTATCGTGGAACAGATCATGTCCTGAAGGATTGTGCCGAGTACCTCCGTGTTATGGAAGAGGATGATGAGCCGGACATCCGGATCATCCCGACTCCTACCCTTGGTGGCACACCTTCATCCTCTGGTTATGTATCCCTGTCACCTTCATTTGTTGAAGGGAATGATACGGACACAACCACCAGATGTGTGACTGATCTAGGCTTCGGCGTGGCTGAGCCTATCTCTCATGTGCATACATCTCCAAGCGTGGAGCTGATTCTTTGTGAGGAACCTGCGCTTGACTTTTATTCAAGCAAAGTTCTTCCGCCTTTTGTGCATTCTACTTCAGTCGCCTCTGGCGACATTTTCGACGATGCAACACAAGTTGAGGTTTGTGATACATGGGTTGTTTCCACTCCCATGGAGGAGGACAACCTTCTTGGTGTCGAGGATTCTCCCTTGATACTAAAGGAGGAAGTCCAAGTCTTGGTGGAGGCCTCTATGGATCCAGCCGAGCCTTGTAGCATTGTCGAGATTACTGACGATATTTTTCTACCTCAGCCTTTGGGGAGTGAAACCGGGATCACTCCCCCGATTATTTCTTTATGTTCTTCATCTCTTTTATTTCTTGACCCACCTTCCTTTTCTGAGCCTGTGCAGGTTTAATCTCCACGGGTAAGTTGGGTTGACGTTGAGCCTTGCGCTCAGGCTGTCGACGAGTGCATCCTCTTATGTGAGGAGGTTCCTACCTCCTTCACAGTGGAAGCCCCTGCCGTCACCTTCGCCCCCAGCAAACTTATGGTTGACGAAACCTTGCTAGGCAAGGATGTGTTTTGTGGTGAGAAGAGTGAGGACCAACGCTCATTCTCTTCTTACTTCCTATTTCCTCTACCTGTGTTGGGCAGGTATTACTATTTAGGTAGAGGGGTAACTGCTCTATCACCGTATCGGTACCCGTTACCGAAACGGATATTGGAACAGTTACCTGTGCACTTTTTATTTCATAGGCCTATAAGCTAGAACTGTTTAGAATTTAATAAGTCGTGCTAGGATGACAATAACCCCAGTACTTATCTTTCATTTTCTGCATTTTATTTTTCTTGTCTATTTTTAGTTTTAGCATTTTCTTTTTGTATATTTTGTTTTGTTTTTGCGGAGCTCACCCCTGCAGGTATTCTTGGAAAATTGCATTGGCAGGGTTCTGATTCTTCGTATGGCGGGCCTGCTTCGGTTTCCACGCGTCTTCTGGTATGCTCACTAGCTGAGCATGGGGTAAACTCTTCCCCTCGCTCTTTATGATTTTCTTTTCTCTATCTTTTGATTTGTTGCTTAGTTTAAGTCTGGGGGAGAGATTTGTTACCTATTGCACACACACATTTCTTGTGCATACTAGAAGCCTTTATTGTTTTATTTTACTTAGTTTATTGCATCACACACCACTGCACCCACATGAGCTCGTGCTTAGCTTTTTGCGTGCTGCGAGTTAAACTCATTTCTTCGTTAGATTTGGGAAAATTATGGTGCTGACATAAGATTGTGAGACGGAGTAAAATGTTGGCCTTGTTGTGTTTCTAGTCAACTGTTCTCGTCTCGTGTAGAAATTCGAGTAGATTTAATTTTTCTGTATGCTTATAGTTTTATATCTTTCTATTTGCGTAAATACTTTTTATTCTACTCAAAAGTTGGTGAATCCGGTGTGAATCCGACGGTAGCTTAGGGATGTGTGTAGATGGACGTTAGTTTTGTATTGCTCGAGTCTGGAGGATGGATAGTCTTTCTCATTGGCTAAGAACTTGCCCCAAGCTATTCTTGAAGCATGGGTATAGGTTAGTCATGCATGAGCGTGATGTAGGCCATCATTTTGTCCCGGTTGAGCTTTGTACCGTTCCTAACGTCTTGTCCTCGCTAGCCCTGTTGTGCCTACCCCTCCTTTTGATTCAGCTCCACCATGATTTCACCAAAGCCTCCAAGCCAATCCTAGTCGCACTCCCGAGTTGAGCTTTAGAGTTTTACATTTTCATTTTGGTATGTGATGTGGTTATTTTACTTGTGATTATGTGGATGTGCTCCAATGTTATATTTGTTGAATTGTGAAAATAAAATGAAGAGAAAGAAAAAGAAAAATATTTGTAAAGAAAAAGAAAAAGAAAAAAAAAGAAGTGAAAAGGACAAGTAAAATTGAAAAATCATATTTGAGATGTGCTTATTTTTGGAGTAGGCGGTGCACACACCCATTTGTTAAAAGTTTAATTTGGGGGTGTGGTGTACCCGCATATATTTTGGTTAGCTGATGGATTCCCTTCATACTAGCTCCTTTGGGTTAGGTGCATAGCCTTCTTGTTTATCCTTGTTTACCTCACCAAAACCCAAGCCCCATCTCTTCACCTAAAGTCCTACTGATTCGTGTGTGAACCAAACCAGTGCCGTGGAGAGAATGCGAAAGGGCAAGCATATGGTCACCGACATTGCTGGATTCCTTTGGAGGTTATCCGGAGCCCCGATCTTCGGCAATGCTCGCCTAGCGATTAGTCTACTTTCTCCCTACGCATGACCGAATGATTCACCATGATTCTATTTTTGAGTAATAATAAAATTTTTATACGCATTGTGAAAAGTATAAACTATTTTGTATACTTAGAAATTTCTTCTATTATATTTTTACGTGCGTGAGCATGCGACTTCGCATGGTACTTTGTATCGCAATTTCTTTGTTAACTAGTATTTTTCCCTTTCTGCTTAGATTTTGTTTGCTCGGGACGCGCAAACAGTTAAATCTGGGGGTGTGATGAGTCCATGTTTTATACCTATTTTCGGACTCATCTGGGCTAGTTTTCACACGTTTGCGCTTCACTTTTAGTTCTTTATCATTCATATCTCATCTTGCCTATATTTCCATAGGAAGTGCACATTTTAGACCATGGTTGTGTATTTTGTTATTTTTATAGTTTGTACTCCCTTTTGTGATTGTCTGGAATGTCTGCATAGATTAGTGATTGGTTTTTTCCTTTCGGTACAGGGGTCGTGTGCGTGTTCCGGGATGGTTGTGAAATAGGAATACTGCGCACGATCATGGGATATAATGCGCACGACCACTGGTCGTGCGCCCCTGATCGTGCGCACTACTCTACGTTTTCTAGAATCAGCCTGGGGTAAGCGCACAACCACTGGACATACTACACACGACCACCGGTCGTGCGCCACTGATCGTGTGCATTGATTCCTCTTTTCTGGAGTCCTGTCTGGGTAATCGCACGATCATTGGACTTAGTGCGCACGACCACTGGTCGTGCGCCACTACTCGTGTGCATTATCCCAGTTCTTATTCTTATTATTCCATGCCAGTGCGCACGAGCACAGGACATAGTGCGCACGACCACTGGTTGTGAGCCTGTGATCGTGCGCATTGTTCATTTTTGCTTTTGTATAAATAGTGCAGGTCTCTCCCTAATCAAAAAGATCCGGAGATCGCTCATTTTCCTCCGCCGTTTTCCGCCTTCTCCGTCGTTCCCCTTTATCTTCCACCCTAGGGAGGTGCTCCGGGCAAGCTTTCACCGCCAAATCCAAGCCGGAGCTTCCTCTCGGCCTTCTCCTTCATTCGTGAGCTTCAAGTAGGGTTTAACGCCATAGCCATCAAGCAAAGGAAAGCTAGCAAACTTCGTCCGCTATCGTGAGACGAAGAAGACGGGCCATTGGAAGGTGGTGACAGCCCTTCTCTACCCCGGACGCAGTTGAGGACCGAGCTTGGACGCGGAATGACAACCCGACGATTCCAACCGTGAATCCTCAGCAAGACTTCGGATTCGGTCAATCTCTTGACTTGTTCTTGCTTTATTGTTGAATATTGGTGTTTAACTTTAGTTATATTGATGAAGTATGCTGAATTTGTAAAATGATTTGATACAATCATGTCTATGTGATTTTGTATGTTTTCGTTATCTACTTGAGTTGCGTCATATTCCATCCACCACCATCCATTCTTGTCGCACTAGCAATTGCTAGTGGTGTGTGTTGCGAAGAGGTGCTCACGACCCTCTTTCCACCGTTCTAACCACCTCATCCGCTAGCCTTCTCGTCCATCCGCCTAGTGATTCGTTGCATAGTGGCCCGACTAGTCTTCCATCCCGCCTGGCGAAGCATCGTATAGTGGCGTTGCATAGGAGTAGTTGTTAACCTTTTATTTTCTGTTTCCGCAACATCAAAACCCCCCCTTAGTTAGCTTCGACCTGAGGACTTCAATCTCAAGTCCTCCTCGAAATTAACTCCACCTTACTGTGTTCCTTGTGAGATCGATACTTGGGAAAACCCCCATTTTATATTACTTGTGCGACCGGTTCACTGCCGTGATCTTTAGCATCAGGACTCCAGAATCTGGCCAATCAAAGAAGCCAGAAGCCTAAATGAGATATCAACTGAATCTCTGCTAGGTAAATTAAAGTCCTATGAGCAGCTGATTAAATCAAGAGAAGCAGTAGAACAAAAAGCAACAACACCAGTGAGAAAGGAACACAGTATAGCCTTCAAAGCATCTGAGGAAAGTGAGACCTCAACATCCAATAAGGAACTCATGAGCCTCTTTGCAAAAAGATTCTATAAGATGGCTAGAAAGGATTTCAGAAGGAAATCATCAAGGCAGGATGATAAGCCTATATTTGACAAGACACCAACCAAGGAGGTTGTGTGCTTTTGTTATAGAAAGCCTGGACACTACATCTCAGAATGTCCAGAAAACCAGAAGAAGGACAAGAGCAGAGAAAAGGACTCCAGGAGAAGACACAGCAGCAGACCCTCTTCCAGCAAATACAAAAAGAAAGACAAGGGCTTTATTGCTGAGACTTGGAGTGATACAGTGAAAGAATCATCCTCTTCTAGCTCAAGTGAAGAAGAGTAAGAAGCAAGATCCAAGGAGGTTTGCCTAATGGCAATTGATGTCTCCAGGAGTAATTCTGGATCAGAAGGAGAATCTGAAGATGAAGCAGCCTCAGACTTAGAGGCAGATCCGATTCTTTCAAATTTTGATTTTAATTCTGATTCATTCAAAATTGAATTCAAAACTATGTGCTTAGACTTAATCAATTCAGAAAAAGAAGTAAAAACTCTTAGAGAATGACTAGGAAGTCTTGAATCTATTAACTCAGAAAATATTAAACTAACAGACCAACTAACTCTAGCAAATGAACAAATAATTAAATTAAAATCTGAATTATGTGATGCCAAACAACTTGAGCAATCTCTCAATGGGAGAAGTCTCAAGCTGATGGACATAACAAGCACATTTAATGCAAGATTAAATACAAGCTGGGTTTGGGTGCATCATCAGGTTTGCCCCCCATAATTAAGAAAAATATTCTTACAACCCCCATCAAATTTATTTCTGCCAAGGGAAAAAAAAGATAATTGAGAAACCAATGACTCCAAATAATCCAAAACCTATAGACAAGAGAAACAGAAATCAGAAAACAGTTAATAAAAACAAGGTTCATCAGCATTCGTCGAACTTAGATCGACGAAATGTGGCCAGTTCGTCGAACCCAAATCGACGAACTCTAAACACAAACTTTGGTAATAACAATTCGTCTACTGCGATCGACGAACTTGGTATGGTTCGTCGATCAGAGGTCGACGAACATGGGGTGCAGAAATTGACTATTGTCATTCCCTGAGCAGAGATCGACGATCTCAGTCCTATTCGTCGAACTCTGGTCGACGAACTTACAAAACTTCGTCGAACCCAGAAGGACCAAACTTAAACTATTTCTCTTATAGAAACTCTAAACCAGCTAACAAGTCGTTCAATCCAGTAGCTGATTGGGTTATTCCACTTAGGAGATATCACCCCTTAGGTTATACATCTCAACCTGCATTATCAGTTATATCCAGTTTCTCTTTTCAACCAAATAAAGGACCCTAGGTAACCTGGGTCAAGAACAATTGAGATTTGTTTTTCATTACAGGTACAGGTGAAGAGCTGTCCAAGGGTAAGTCAGACCTAGTACTTGGACAGTGGTTTCTCCAAACACATGACAGGCAGCAAGGCAAATTTATCCAATTACAAGTCCAAGCTAGGACCAAAGGTGATTTTTGGAGATTCAAATAGTGGCCAGTCAGAAGGATATAGAGCAGTCAAGATTGGGACAGTTAACTTCAATAAAGTAGCATATGTAAGAGGACTCAAAGATAACCAAATATCCATAAGTCAATTATGTGATGAAGGTTATCAAGTACACTTTAACTCTACCTCTTATTCTATTATTAATAATGAAAACAAAACTGTTTTAATTGGAATTAGACAAGGCAACATATATCTAGTAGATTTTATTTCTGCCAAAACTGATGTTTCTTTACTCAATATCACTAGTAATCAAAATGAGTTGTGGCATAAAAGACTAGGACATGTAAACCTTAAGAATATTGCTAGGTTATCTAAAGAAAACCTTGTTAGAGGTTTACCTTCTGGCCCCTACAAGAAGGAAAGCCTATGCAGTGCTTGTCAATTAGGCAAGCAAACTAAAACTAGCTTCAAATCCATTAACAAAAGTGACTCACATAGGATTTTGTATTTGCTTCATGTGGATCTATTTGGACCCATTGCAGTACAAAGCCTAGGAGGGAAGTCTTATACTTTAGTGATTGTTGATGACTTTTCTAGATTCAGTTGGGTAGCCTTTCTAAGAGCTAAGTCAGATACATTCAAGGTTCTTACAGATTTTCTCAAGACCATACAGATTAAGTTCTCTACTCATGTTGCATTGACCAGAAGTGATCATGGACCAGAGTTTGAGTCTCTTATTATGCATGAGTTCTGTGAGAAGGAAGGTATCAGGCAGTGCTTCTCAGCTCCTAGAACTCCCCAACAAAATGGGGTAGCTGAAAGGAAAAATAGGACACTCATTGAATATGCAGGTACATTATTGGCAGATGCTTATATGCCTTTATCCTTTTGGGCAGAAGCTGTAAACACTGCTAACTATGTACTGAACAGAAGCCTTATACATAAGCTGAAAAATAAGACCCCATATGAATTACTTAAAGGGAAGAAACCTAAAATCACATACTTTAAAGTTTTTGGTTGTATATGTTATATTCACACAAATAACAAAAGATACATTAGAAAGTTTGAGGCTAAGGCTGAAGAAGGGATTTTTCTTGGATACTCCCAAGTAAGCAAGGCCTATAGGGTTTTTATTAAATTCACCCTCAAAATTGAAGAGTCTGTCCATGTATCTTTTGATGAAGCTAATATGTCCTATAAGGAGAAAGAGAATTCTACCATAAGCTCTTTGCAGGTTCGACCACTGTGTGAGTCTATGGATAGACTAAACCTTACCCAAGAGGTATCAACCCATACTTCTCCACAGGTTGCTGAAGATAGTGAAGAAGAAATTCAAGTGGAAGTGGCTGAACTTCCTTCAATAGCTAGTACCATTCCTCAAGAGGAATTAATTACAGAAGCTGTTGCTCAACAAACTCCACCAACTAATCTTGTCACACCTAGAGATCACCCCAGATCTCAAGTGATTGGATACATTTCAGCAGGTGTACAGACAAGGCATCAACTCAACCAAGACTTGATGCATGCCTGTTTTCTCTCTCAAATGATCCTCTCACCATTCATGAAGCTGAGCAAGATCCCCACTGGATCATTTCAATGCAAGAGGAACTAAATTAGTTTGAGAGATGTAGAGTTTGGGATTTGGTTCCAAGACCCCATAACTACCCAGTTATTGGAACAAAATTGGTCTACAGCAACAAGTTGGATGCCCAAGGAAATATAGTGAGAAACAAGGCTAGGTTTGTTGCTCAAGGCTACAAGCAAGAGGAAGGAATTGAATATGACCAAACCTTTGCCCCTATTGCAAGGTTAGAGGCCATAAGAATATTCCTTGCCTATGCAGCTCACAGGAGATTCAAAGTGTTCCAAATGGATGTCAAGAGTGCATTCTTGAATGGAGTGCTTCAAGAAGAGGTTTTTGTAGAACAACCTCCAGGTTTTATCTCTCTAACTTATCCCTCTTTTGTATTTAAATTGCATAAAGCCCTCTATGGTTTAAAGCAAGCTCCAAGAGCTTGGTATGAGACCTTAGCAAGTTTTCTCTTAGAGCATAAATTTACAAGAGGAACCATAGATAAAACTCTTTTCACTAGAAGTCATAAGGACCAAGTTTTGTTAGTACAAATATATGTGGATGACATCATCTTTGGGTCCACTGATCCCAAATTGTGCAAGAGGGTTGCTGACCTCATGTATTCCAAATTTGAGATGAGTAGCATGGGTGAGCTTTCCTACTTCCTTGGTCTCCAAGTGAAGCAGCTCCCTAATGGTATCTTCCTCTCCCAAGCTAAGTATGCTAAGGAGCTTATCAAAAAGTTTGGGATGGGTGATGCTTCAGGAATGAAAACACCTATGGCTACAAATGCGGTTGTGGATTCTGATGCAGCAGGGAAACCTGTAGATCAGAAGCATTATAGGGCAATTGTTGGATCCCTATTATACCTAACAGCTAGCAGACCTGATATAATGTTTGCCACATACCTTTATGCTAGGCTCCTAGTGAACCCTAAAGAATCCCACCTTATTTTCTTAAAAAGAATTTTGAGATATATAAAGAGTTGTCATAATCTAGGACTCTTATATCCTACAGAGTCAGAGTTTGAGTTAACTGAATACTCAGATGTTGACTATACTAGATGTAGAGTGGACAGGAAGAGTACCTTTGGAACTTTCTAGTTCCTGGGTATGAGACTTGTCTCCTGGTTTTGTAAAAAAGCAAACATATGTGTCTACATCAACTGTAGAAGCAGAATACATGGCTGCTTGCAGCTATTGTTCACAGATATTATGGATACAAAACCAACTCCTAGACAATGCTGTCAACTTAAATAATTCAACATTATTTTATGATAATTCTAGTGTTATTGTTATAGCACAGAATCCAGTTCACCATTCTAGGACTAAGCATATTGAAATAAGACATCATTTCATTAGAGATAATGTAGACAAAAAGAAAATTAACCTAATCCATATTCGTAATGATTTACAGAGAGCAGACATTTTCACCAAACCCTTGGATGAGAAGTATCATTTATTTTTTATAAATCAACTGGGAATGATTAATGGAGAAGAGTTAAATTAATTTCTGTCTGCATTCGACGAGTTTTCCAGAGTTCGTCGAACGGAGTTCGACGAATTAGGGAAAGTTTGAGCGATTCTCGTCGAACAGAGATCGACGAATTCTCTATGTGGAAACAATTTTCGTCGACCGGAGATCGACGAACTTTGCTTCAGAAGACGTTTCGTCGAATGGAGTTCGACGAATTGTTTTCGATTCTTCTTGATGAGATCGGCGAATTATTTGTCTATAATTTATTTCGTCAAGCTCAGTTCGAAGAACTGTTTCTTTTTCGTGGAACGGAGATTGTCGATTCATATTCTGGAAAACTTATATCTAGGTTTTCTTCTACCTCCATCCCGCACTTTCAGTTCCTTTTCTCTTGATCGCCATTTTTCTCTGTCTTTCTTGCAGGTCATTAATGACGATTCCAGCAGGAGCTTTGGCTGCCATGAAATTTGACACTGGTTTCGACATGGATTTCGATTCATTCCAACACTCTGACCCAATCTTCCTCTACATTCTGGAACTATTAGAGGAATTTGATCTCAAAGAATTGATGACCAGAAGGATTAAACTGCACTCAACTGAAATCAAAGAATGGGTGTATACATCGTCTGTTTCTGAGGAAAATATTTTGACAGGAAATATCGGGAGTCATGCTGTTTCTTTGTCTCCCGGCGTGCTCTCTGAAATTTTTGGTTTGGTAAATGGAGAAGATAATATGGCAATGGATTCTGAAGAATTTAGTGAAATGTTGAAGTTAATGGGGTTTTCTGGAAGCAACCCTGACAAGTTGTTAAAGAAACAACTATCTGCCGCCTATCAGTTCCTGGCGGATATTGTGCGAAAAATACTGATGGGCAAGCACACTGCACGTGATTACATTACCCGACATCAATTTCTTATCATATGCGCGGTGGTGAATAAGCATCCTGTTGATTGGAGTCAGATTTTCTTTGAGTTGATTAAGAAGAAGAATAGCAAGAAGGAAGTCTGTTTCGGAAGAATCCTGGGGATCTTCCTTAAGGAAAAGGCTGGTGAATGCATTGTCTCCCTGACCATCTTCATCAATGCCAGCAAGCGCCTCATATGCGCCTTGTTTGGCAGATGGGAGAGGACGATCTCCAAGCCCTCCAAGGCTTCCTCTTCTTCCCTCCAAACTTCTGAGAGCACCAGGGCTGTGAAGGCCACTCCCCACCCTGCTGAAGAGATCCACCCCCCTCCACCATCTCTTCCAGCACCCCTTCCAGCAAAGCAACCTTCTCATGTGCCTACTCCTCCTCCATCTCCACCACTGGATATCAACAACATCCCATCTCCACCTCCATCATCCCCTCTACAAGATAATCAACAACCCATACCTCCATCTTCACCTCGTGACTCACATATCCCTACACCTCCTCAATCTCCACTTCCCCCACACTTATCCTCCATTCCATCTTACACCCTACCCTCAGACACCACCATAACAGATGCATTTCCACCTCTATCCCCTCCATGTATCCCACTTCCTTCATCTACCTCTCTACCTTCACCCACTACTTCTCCATCTCTGGAACCCTCCACTGTATCTACAATCATATCCCTGCTCACTCCCCTCATCAAAACTCTAATCATAGAGGCCATTACACCTCTTGTGAATTCTATCAATTCTTTATCTACACAAGTTTCTCTTCTCTCTGCTGCCTCCTCTTCATACAGGGGCCTGGCTCCAGGTTTTCCTGAACCCAGGAAGGGGGAGATGCTCAGTGATGAAGTTGCAGATTCAGATGCAGATGTAGCAGCAGTAGCAGTCACAGCAGCAGTTCCCTCTACAGCAGATGCAAATGCAGTAGCAGCAGCAGTCACAGCAGCAGTTCCCTCTACAGCAGATGCAGATTCAGATGAAGATGCAGAAATTTTGCCAGTATATAATTCTGAGATGATTGAATTGATTCATTTTATGGATACTGACAGCGACTTAGATGAGTCAGTACCAGAGCAAATAAAAACTGATGGTGATTTCCAGTTAAATCCCACAGTTAATTTGACTATTTTGCTGAGAAATTTTGATATTGTATATATGCAATCTCTTCCAGAAGTCTTTACTAAGCCACAGTTGGCTATTGTGCCCTACACTTCTCCAATAAGTCCAGCAGTTGCCAAGCAACTCTATGACAGTTTTGCTCTTCCAGTTGTTGCTCCATCATCTACAGCTATTCTAGAAGGTACCTCAGCCCCAAGTTTTGTTATGGATGACTCTCCTATGCCAGATTTGGACGAGCTAATCCTGGCTGATATTGAAGTGGAAACTAAGACAGCAGCTGAAAGCTCTATCCCCATTATTCCTGATTCCTGTACAGTCTCCTCCTCTCTTGTTGTTGAAACTCCAGTTCCTGAACCTTCTGCCCCTCCTCCAGAAAAAGCTGTTATTTCTGATAAAGCTTTAAAAGCTCTGGATGCTCTTTATGATAACCCTCAGGGTTCTGATACTGAAGATGATGAAGCTGATGATGATGATGATTCTGATAGATATGCTTCTAAGAAGAAAAAGAAAATGTTATCGAAGAAAAGAAAGGATCCTCCTCCTCCAGCTCCCAAGCCTAATCCAAATGTTGACACCCCTTATTACATTCTGCATAATATTACTCATATAAGGGAATGCCTGCATGGATGTGTCTATCCAAGAACCAGCAGAAGGATAGGAAAAGAAGTAGGAGATACTCTCCTCCTCCAGTTCACAGATTCAGAAAGGATCCACCTCCTCCTCCTCCTCCAGCAGCTGGTGCCTCTGGCTCTAGCTCTCAGAGATCTGCCCCCATGTAAACCTATCAGAGACAGTCAGGGAGATCATCTGGAAGCAGCCAGCAGAGGCAACCATCCTCAGGAAATCAACAACAACAACACCATCAGCAGCAAAAGCAACAAATACCTGAAGATCAAAAAGCTGACTGTCCAAAAAGGCCATACACTCCTCCAATTCCATTTAAAGATCCTGAAACTGCAAATACTGTAAGAATGGCTAGATACCAGGAATTAATTGGACTATCTTTGATCAATAAAGCCAAGGCTGAAGGAAAAGACACATCAGGATTCACAACAATGTATAAGTATAAAAAAGAAGAATTGAAAAGGATTGACAAAGACAACAAGCTCTTCAATGTTAATGATTATATGAAGCTCCATCCAGAAGCAGTTGTCCCCAGAGCTACATCATTGAATATTATTGGGACAGCTGATATGACTATGATAAAGGCTCAGGCTTCAGACCCAAAGAGAGAAATTATCTTCAAAAAAAGCCAGGAAAGAGACAGCAGAAGATAAGTCCTTGCAGAAAAAGAAGAAGTAATCCTTATTTTGTTTCATTTCCTTCTACAATCTATTTCAAACTTTGCTCTTGTTTAAACAAAGCCTGTGTATATATATATCTGTTGAATGTGTTAGTAATTCTCTGCCAGAATATAGTTCGTTTCTTACTTTGTTTATCTGTTTGGTTCTGTTTTAAAACTCTCTTAGTGACCCACAACTCAAATAGGGGTAGATTGTTGATCCCTAGTTGATTTGGGCTAGATTCACTTTCTTAGGATGTGACCCAACCTGTATAGACAGGGCAATTTTGTGTCCTAGAGTCTAGGCCAAGTCCTTAGAGTCAACTTCAGATGGACCAGCTATCATCAAGACTATCATAGACTCCATACTTAGAATATTTCATGGCTAAGTAAAATGAGTTCGACGTTCGTCGAACTCAGCTCGACGAAAGGTTTTTTCTGCGCTCGTCGATCGTGAGACAATCTTAGTGCTGAGCTCGACGATCTTAATTCTCTGTTCGATGAGACTAAGGTTCTTCAACAAGCTAAAGTCAGGACAACTTCAGAATTTTTCTAAGTCCAGCTTCAAGCTTTGGTCGACGAACTAGATTCTGAGCTCTACGAACTTGGACCTCAAGTTCTCAACTTCTCAGATCGGTGATTTCAGTATTCTCTCAACGATTCTGTATTCAGAGGATTGTGTCGACACCAGATTTATGTCGACACCAAAAAACTTATGTCTACACACAGGATATCAGTCGACACCAACTTATGTCGACACTGAATATCAGTAGATGCAGAATATTTTGACAAAGTCCAAAACTGTTCTCAGCTCGACGAATTTTGTTCTCAGCTCGACAAATGAAGGTTGTCAGTTCAACGAAGATTGAATCAGAATTGACAAGATTTCCCTGGAAGACTAATTTCTATTGTCTGGTCGACGAACCAATCAAGCTTATCTCGACGAACTCAAGCTCAGCTCGACGAACTCATCAAGCTCAGCTCGACGAACTCAAGCTCAGCTCGACGAACTCAAACTCAGCTCGACGAATTTTGTTCTTCGTTCGACGATTCTAAACTAGGTCTTCTTCAGTTTTCCCATCCCGGTTCTTGGCGATGATTCCGGAGTTATTAATTCAAGATCTTCTCAGAATGTTATCATTAGAACGCGCATTGATCTTGGATTATTACATGCCGTTTTTCCATGGGACAGATAGGGAAATCATTGATTGCGCTTCCTTCCCCGGAACCGACGCAAACTGCTGAACATTCAAATTTCGAATGTTCCTCAGTCAGAGAGATATACAGAAAGAAAAGGATTAAGCAATAATAGAGTAATAGTACAATCAGCAATACAGACACACACAGACAGATTGCACAAGAAACAATTTACAGAAATCTAAAGTTCTTGACTGCAATTAGCCTGACCAGAGAACAACTTCATTAAGAAGAAGAAGAATAAACAATCAGATCAAGAGTCTTCTTCCTTCAACTCTACAGGACAACTTCAAAGGACAAGTAAAACTTTATCTTTCAAAGAAGTTCCGAACAATCTCTGGTACAGGCATTCTAGTTTGAAGACCTGTCACCC